>OZ018326.1:146715805-147150805 GCA_963969495.1 Ceratothoa steindachneri | reverse complement strand
TGTGCTCAATTTTGTCCAATATTTATTTTCTTATATATATATATATATATATATATATATATATATATATATATATATATATATATATATATATATATATATATATATATGTATAACTGAATCGAATGTGCGTATTAAGCAACATAAGTACTCTGTAAGCAATGGGCAAACAGCAAATGCCATTTTTATCCATTTGAGTGAAAATTCCACAACGCTCGAAAGAGGGAAAAATATCCAAGACAAATTGGTGCGGTTAAGGTAATGGAATAATAAGACAACTGCTCTGTTTCAGGTCCAGCAGGTGATCCTATCCTCCTTGAACTGGAAGACAACACTTAGGGATGACCCATCCATCAGCCCAAAAAAGCTGATTTCAAGGTCACGCCTTTATGTCGTCTCGTTTACCGTCACAGAAAACTGTTATTATTAATATATTAACAGCGTTGACTGAGCCAAAACGCTCGAAAGATGGAAAAATATCCAAGACAAATTGGTGCGGTTAAGGTAATAGCATAATTAGACAACTGCTCTGTTTCAGGTCCAGCAGGTGATCCTATCCTCCTTGAACTGGAAGACAACACTTAGGGATGACCCATCCAACAGCCCCAAAAAGCTGATTTCAAAGACACGCCTATATATATATATATATATATATATATATATATATATATATATATATATATATATATATATATATATATATATTGATAGAGAGAAAGAGAGATGTCTAAAAAATCGAAATCAATATAATTTATTGAAATAAATGATCAATATGTCCACCATCTTTGTCATTTAAAACCCATATTAGCATCTCATATGAAATAATACATTTTCTGATGTTACTCTATTCTAGAATTTTTTTATTCTTAACTTAAAATTCACTCATTTAATATTTCTAATGCTGGTAACTTTTTCTTGGAGTAAATGTCAGGCGATTGACACTACATTTAATTTAATGTGGTCAATTTCTTCCAATTCTAATTTTGTGTTATTTTTTTACTATGAGAGGCCGCACTTTTTGCTGGAAAAGGAAATACCTTTTAGGATAGAGCTGATGTCAATCAGAAATCAGAAGGTAAATAGTAGTTAGATGTAATTTTCACAATTACTTGTTTATTGTATTTCGATAAAATGAATTCTCCTTTGATCATTCCATGCATGTCCCTCAGAAACCATTGTTTTGTGATAAATCTTGGATTTCGATAAAAATGCGTGATTGATCGATATCCTTTTCTACGTTGTCTAACATTAGTAATACGAGGAGAAATAAGCATTATTTTATATTCTTTTAATATTTTTCGTTTTAAAATCAGTTAGTAAGAACAATGAAAATGACCAACTAACGGATGTTTTGTTATACGGTCGAGTACGTATGTACGTTTGCCCAGCACCCGAGTACCTCCGTTCTACTTTTCTATAAGAGTGTTTTATTTTACTTGTGATATTTTAAACAGGGAGGATTCGTAATATTTTATATCTATTGACATTTGCAGTGTTTGGAGGATCTAATTAAACAACTAAGGCAAAAATATACTTTTAATTACATGAAAATATTCAATATTTAAACTTTATATATACTTATGCTATAATAATAGGATCTAATATAAAATTAATAGTACCAATAAATACTACGCGATGGTTGACTGGGAATTCACTTTCCCATTGAATTGTAATTAACGAACATGAATAATTTTGGGATTCTTTTTACCTTTAACTAAGAGAGCCTAGACTTGGATGACCTTGAACGAGAACCTCTTCGAGGTGATGATTAGAGACAAGTTATACGGTAATCTTCTCGCGGGTATGCGACTGCCTCAAAAAGCAGCGGATCGTCTCTCTGGGTGACGGAGACGCTTGTTGAGACTATTCGAGAAGGACAGCTGATGCTTAGCCCAAGGTAGGTGGGGAGCGCGGGGCTATGCTTCTTTACTTGAAGATATAAACGAGGTGATTGTGGTTTACGGGTTTTTACAATCCCTGTTACACTTGCGGGCTTTTCGATAATGCGAATTGAACAATAGGTGAATCTTTTCTCGAGTGCAACTTTACATTGGTATTCGTCAATGGTAAGGGATATCTCTGTTTTTATTCGTTTTAAAAAAGGAATTTAAAAATGTGTCAAAATTTTGGTCTTGGGAGAATATATAAAAGGTTTTCCATTAAGACGGATCGAAGTTAGCAGTAAATAAAACAGTATTATTGGTGAAATTAATTGATTTCATAATTGGATCATGTTATTTGAGTCATGGCAAATATGTGTGAAAAATAATATCGCCTAAATGTCCGCCAAGGCTTCGGCGGCACACTTCCCCTCGATGGTCAAAACTTTTGATGACATCTCTGCATAGTTGCTTCTCGATCTGACCAATATGCGTTATTATCTCTTCATTTAATTCTTCAGCTGTTGAATTGTTGTTGGTTTGTTGGCATAGAGCTTACTTTTGAGATAACCACAAAGGAATAAATCTAAAGGCGTCAAGTCAGATGATCGTGGTGGCCAATTGACCTCGCTGTTTCGAAAGATAATGCGATCTGGAAACTTTTCACTCAATAAAGGCATTGTTGCATCGGGTGTGTGACATGTGGCGCCGTCCTGTTGAAACCATAAATCTTCGACATCCATAGAATTCAATTCAGGCGATAAAACAAAATGACAAAGATGGTGGATATTTTGATCATTTATTTCAATAAATTATATTGATTTCGATTTTTTAGACATCTCTCTCTCTCTCTATCAATATATATATATATATATATATATATATATATATATATATATATATATATATATATATATATATAATAAATATATATATATATATATATAGGCGTGTCTTTGAAATCAGCTTTTTTGGGCTGTTGGATGGGTCATCCCTAAGTGTTGTCTTCCAGTTCAAGGAGGATAGGATCACCTGCTGGACCTGAAACAGAGCAGTTGTCTAATTATGCTATTACCTTAACCGCATCGGGTGTGTGACATGTGGCGCCGTCCTGTTAAAACCATAAATCTTCGACATCCATAGAATTCAATTCAGGCGATAAAACAAAATGACAAAGATGGTGGACATATTGATCATTTATTTCAATAAATTATATTGATTTCGATTTTTTAGACATCTCTCTCTCTCTCTATCAATATATATATATATATATATATATATATATATATATATATATATATATATATATATATATAGGCGTGTCTTTGAAATCAGCTTTTTTGGGCTATTGGATGGGTCATCCCTAAGTGTTGTCTTCCAGTTCAAGGAGGATAGGATCACCTGCTGGACCTGAAACAGAGCAGTTGTCTAATTATGCTATTACCTTAACCGCACCAATTTGTCTTGGATATTTTTCCATCTTTCGAGCGTTTTGGCTCAGTCAACGCTGTTAATATATTAATAATAACAGTTTTCTGTGACGGTAAACGAGACGACATAAAGGCGTGTCTTTGAAATCAACTTTTTTGGGCTGATGGATGGGTCATCCCTAAGTGTTGTCTTCCAGTTCAAGGAGGATAGGATCACCTGCTGGACCTGAAACAGAGCAGTTGTATAATTATGCCATTACCTTAACCGCACCAATTTGTCTTGGATATTTTTCCATCTTTCGAGCGTTTTGGCTCAGTCAACGCTGTTAATATATTAATAATAACATTTTTCTGTGACGGTAAACGAGACGACATAAAGGCGTGTCTTTGAAATCAGCTTTTTTGGGCTGATGGATGGGTCATCCCTAAGTGTTGTCTTCCAGTTCAAGGAGGGTAGGATCACCTGCAAGACCTGAAACAGAGCAGTTGTCTAATTATGCCATTACCTTAACCGCACCATATATATATATATATATATATATATATATATATATATATATATATATATATATATATATATATATATATATATATACATATGTATATATATGTATATATATGTATATATATATATATATATATATATATATATATATATATATATATATATATATATATATATATATATATATATATATATATATATATATATATATATATGAAAAAATCACAAAGTATCACGTGAGGATAGCAAATGAATGCAATGTCCCGCAGGAAAAAAATTAAAAGGTGTTTCCAAGTACTTTCGAACTTTATTAATTTTCTTATCAAGGATAACTACAAGAAATAATATTATATTAAAGGTATATATACGCAAGAAAAGTATGAAACACCGCCTCAAAAACAAGAAATCACCAATGAGGAAAACGGAAGGGGGAAGGTAAAGAATCACATTAAGAATTACAAGAAGCAGGTAGTAAGGTCAAATTACTACCTGTTTTTAATTATTTCCTTTATTAGTCTATAATCATTTCCGTATTCTGAACTCACTGTATTCTTTCAGAAGAGTTGTATATTTGTTACTCTTATTATATTTTGGTTTCTTGGAGGATCTGCTAAGTATCCTCGAAGCTGTCTTTACTTCATAGTTACTAAATCCGTTACTTACAAGTAGCTGTTTGTCTTTATTATGTTCATTATGTGCTTCCTTTCAAGTGATGTAATGTTTAAAGGAACAGTTGGGGTTATTTTCTTATTGTGCTATTTCTATTTTCTCAGTTTATATTGTCTTCATTGTGCCATCGTCTGCTCATCTTAATCGTTCTGCTATCCTATCTTCATTCATTCAATTTTCCTTTAAAATTTCGTGGTTCTTGTCTCTTGTGCTCATTTTTGTCCAATATTCATTTTCTCATATATATATATATATATATATATATATATATATATATATATATATATATATATATGTATAACCGAATCGAATGTGCGTATTAAGCAACATAAGTACTCTGTAAGCACTGGGCAAACAGCAAATGCCATTTTTATCCATTTGAGTGAAAATTCCAATCGTATTAATTGGAAGGAGAGTTCTGTGATTGCCAAATCAAATGAATTTTTTTCACGAAATCTTTTAGAATCGGCATTTATACAACTGACTTCGAATTTTAATCTGAGCCCTGGAATGTATTTTTGGGACCCTTGTATCAAAAGAATGTTTAAGAATGATTTTAAAGATAAAATTTCTGAATTAATGATTACCACCTAGATGTTATTTTAGCTTATTTATAAAAAAACCTTTCCTCATATTTTTCTTTTGTCATATTTTCTAGTTTTCATGTGTAAACCTTTTTTGTTTTCATATTGCATATGTGATTCCTAAACATTGCCCCCCCATCCTTTCTTTTGTAGCCCGTCAATTTTTTTTCTTTTTTAACCCTGACGGCTCATCTCGTTAATAGGATTTTTCCAGGTATCCGCTAATCCCACCCCTTTTAATCTTTATATCCCATATTTTCATTAATCAGGTGTATAAATATCTTTCTCTTTTTTCCTGTCTTTTAGTCTGCTTAGTAAAGGACCATTAGTCGAAAGGCCTCGCAGTTCTCGGTTGTTACATTTTCCTCGTGGCTGTAACGTTATTTATATATTTATATATATATATATATATATATATATATATATATATATATATATATATATATATATATATATAATATATATTTATATATATATATATATATATATATATATATATATATATATATATATATATATATATAGAGAGAGAGAGAGAGAGAGAGAGAGAGAGAGAGAGAAAGATTGATAAATATAAATATGTACATACATATGAATTAAATCTCCCGAAGGAAAAGTGTAAACTGTGTTTCCGTGTAGTTTTAAACTTTATTCAGTTTCTTATTAAGGATAAGTACAAGAAAAATTATTATAACAATTTTATGTATAAGAAAGAAAAAATAAATCACCTCTTTTTGGGCGAGAAGTCGCCAATGAAGAATTAAGGAAAGGTGAATAAAATGAACTGAAGATTTATCAGGATCAAGTTGCAAGGAGGAACTCGGAAGCTATGGTGTGTGGTAACCCGACAGCCATTTTATATTTCAAAATCGAGAAGTTAGTCATCTAAGGCGAATGTAAAACTCATGTACCATTAATTTATAGTGGTTTTGGGTTCTAAGCCATCGTATTTTTAAAAAAAATTATGGTAGGCTTTAACTCTTTAATTTCCTAACGAGGTAAAAAAACAACAACCGTACCGCAATTCACTGACATAATAATAACTATTTTCACTACCAAAACAAGACACTTCCCAGCATTCTAAATTATTACACTGCCTACCAATGAAGAGGAAGTTATAGAATTTCTTTAAATGTGACTATTTTCTTCTCCATCATTCGTCGTTATGAATGTTCTCAGCAACATTGATATGTATGAGGAATAATCATGGGCCATAAATTCTGTATTCCTCCTGCGAGCAACTACCCAAAAGATGACTACTGTATTACACCAAGTTTGTTGAGATGGGCTAGGAAACACCATAAATTAATAAAAAGGATAAATTTAAAAATACGTGTACAACTTATATGTAGAAGGATACCCTTTTCCCCTTCTTTGCAATGCTTAGCACGTTGAGTAATCTACGTGGTTAGCCGAAAAACACACGGCCGAGAGTCACATGGCGAAGCAAGCCCAGATGCTCAACCCCCATCGTACAATCCAAGTAAAGTGTGGAGAACATACGAGGAGCGGTCAATAGGTTTTGCGAATCGGTAGGGCAAAACAGAGGAAGGGGGATGGCTGTTTGTGGGCGTTTTAGGACAAGTTATGACAAGTCAGGCTCTGCAGCCACACGCTTCTGCTTCGTCTATTTAACAAGCAGTTGCTGATCGCAGATCGTCAGTCACAAATTTTTCAACAATGGAGAAGGTTGAGCACCGCGCAATGATCAAATTTTGGACCAAGGAAGGCAAGAATGCAAAAGAGATCCATGAACGCATGGTTTCAGTGTACACCGACAGCACCCCTTCCTATGCAACCATTGCCTGCTGGAATAGGGAGTTACGCCATGGTGGTGAGTCCCTTGAAGATGACCTTCGTCCAGGACGCCCGTCAGACGTGACCAATGAGGACAATGTGGCCCGTGTGGAGAGGATGATCCTCGAAAATCGACGGGTGAAGGTTAAAAATCGAGCGAGAACTTGGAATATCACATGGAAGTGTTATCAATATCATCTACCACAATTGGCCTGTTGGGTCCTAAGAAACCTTACGCTCCATGATCGACTTCACCGTCGTCAAAGTCCACAAAGCCAGAGTTGCACAAGCTGCCCTGCGCGAGTGCGGATTCGAGAAGCACAACCAACCCCCCTATAGTGCAGATTTAGCCCCTAGCGACTACTTTTTATCCCGCCAGCTGAGAGCTTCACTGCGTGGATGCCGGTTTGGGGACGATAAAGATGTCCAGCTCGCCGTCCAGGAGTGGATTTTTACAGCAGTCGGAAGATTTCTGGTTGTCTGGAATTCTAAGCCACCGGGTCAAGTAGCGCAAGTGCATTAAAGTCGAGTGTAGCTATATTGAAAAATAATAAAACACCTTTCCTTATATCTGATTTGCAAAACTTATTGACCACCCCTCGTATACTACGTGCTCTTAAATTCCAGCAGTTTCCCCCGCGGAGATATAGAGATGGGGTAAAAGAAATATTTATCGCCGACAGTTTGGCTCCTCAGGTGCTCCCTAGGAATCCCCAAAAGGAGGGTTATTCTTCATCTCCAGCAAGATGTATATATCCATATCAAACCCCTTAGCCACCTTGGAACATGAATAAAAAACAAGGCTAGCTCGCAATAAGACATCACTCGTCCCAAGTTGGTGTTTTTGTGTGTACCCAACCGAAGGTTGGACACTGTCTCCCCGATAAGGCATCTACGATCAAACAAAAGCCTCTGCCCTGCTGTCTTCTGAATTAGGTTCGCCGGATTTGTCCTTCGAGTCCTCAAGCACTCAGCCCCCTTCGAAGTTACCCTGAGGTAGCCATACCTCTCCCGAGGATCACCAAGGATTTCAGCTCCACCCTCGACTCCAAGATAAGGTTAGTACCATACCCTCCCTCCGCTCTCTTCTCCTGACGAAAATCACTCTATGAAGACGCCAACAAGGTCGTCTCGCCGAATCTTCCTTCAAGTCGCTGTCGCCATCCAATCCGTAAGCCCATATTTTCTTTCTTTAAACTTGAGACCCCATTTTGATCTGAGCAGGTAGCTCGAAACTAATTAATACAAATTAGACAGTTCACCAATAACTATCAATCATTATCCAACCTTTAATTTTCCTCTATATCATTTTGATCATTTTTAGTTTGTAAATAAAATTTATATTTCCTTATTTTATGTTTAATTAACCTGAACGTCACTCTCGGCCTCGTTATTCAAATAAAGCCAACCTCGGAATCGACCTGATTAGTTAAGCGTATTGACACCCTACCTCAACCTTTTAATCGACACATCAACGTAGCGTTGAGTCATTGGACACGTGGCTTTAATAGTCTGAGCTCTTCCTCATCTTACTAATAATATATATTAAATATATAGTTGGCTATACCAGGACATTACATAAGCGAAATTTATTTAAAATCGCTATAATATGAACACGTTTTTAACGGACAATGAACAAGAGAGCTATACGAAAGACAAACAGCAAAACGGCTTTTAATTGCGCAAATTCTGAGGGAAAAAGGATTCTACAATCACATCGACCTGTGCTAAATAAACTTATTCCATAAAAAGCACTATGGAACTTTGCCTAATAAAATCAAATTTATAGTTTGGACATTCTTACCATAATTACAATTAGAATGAGAAAGGTATCTTTAAAAGTTAAAATATTGAGAAATTATTGCACAAATTACAATCATAATAAACTAAGTTTTAATACATCCATTACATTATATTTTATCTTTTGGAATTTTTCTTTTAAAAACAGGTTATATGTATAAATAAACTAAGAGTAAATTTCGAGATATGGATATACATAGTCATGTCCAGAAGTTTTGATATTTATTTATCACAAGTGTTGTCTAAGTATGGGGGAGGGCGGGGGAATTAAAAATAAGTTAAGAAAAAAGAAATATGAATTTCAAATGTTTAGGAACTTTTTAAAACATAAGAAATACAAATAGTGAAGTTCATAAGATTAATAAAATTTAGAAATGGCTGCTTTTGTTGTTTTTTTTTCGTATATTCGAATGTTTTATCAAATTTATTAGTGAAATAGAATTTAAAATTTTATTCCCTAGTAGGAGGAAATAGCTATTTTCTCCTAAAAACTAGAAAAGCCATAAGAAATTATTAGATGAAATTTAGATTAGAAAAAAGATGTGGGGATTTTTTTTCCGGATATCCAAAGAATTCCGATAATTTTGGGGGTGGGGTCTTTTCAGCCTAGAGAATCTGCATGGATCTGAAAGTCTTGGACTAAGATTAAATTATTAGCAGATATGTGCTGGAAATATTTGAAACTTTTTATATAGAACAAAGTTGCAAGAGGTTACATAGTAGGTCGTAGGCCACAGCCTGATGAAGGTCAGCATGCGAGGCGTAAGGATTAGTGGCCTAATTTATAACGAATACATATATCAAAAATCATTTTTACGCCTCCCTAGATATCGGGCAATTTTCATTTCCACTTTGCATACAAAGTATGGCAATGTTGATCCAATTCTGGAACATATGGAACGACTCTAAACCTATTGGTTTATCAAAAGCATCAGTTGATTACTGCTTTTTATTAATAAATGTAACATAAGTCAATCAAGTCAAAATGAGTAAGTAGTAAAGTCAGAAGAAATGAACACTTTAGAATAGAACACATCTGAATGTAATTTCGTAATTTAAGAATGCAGTGAATATTCTTTATTATTGTCCTCCTATTATTTTGCTTAGACAGCGTCTTCAGTTAAAAGGCCTCACCTCATTTTGAGTATTTATTAAATTTAAGAGCCTCTGATATCTACTTGTAATTGTTTTAATTCTTATTTCCTATTGGTATGATCGGGTAGTCTAATTTGGTTCACGAATACGTTCTTATGTTTTGCTTTTCTTCATGATCATTGCGATCTTATAAATATTTAAGAAGGTAATGGAAAAATCTAGACGCAAGACAATGCATCCCACCTCTATATAAGTTCGTTCGCCTTTCATTCTGAATCATTTGCAATAGGTTTTTGAACCATCTCATTTCAATTGGCTATCTAGAAAAACTATTTAAGTTAACTTAAAATGGGCATTAAAGACACCTAGTTCCAGTCGAATACCCAGATTTCATTCAAAGATCAAGCCCATAATATTTTCTTAACGTTATTATTTTTTCAATTGTTAAATTTTGAAATGAGTCAATAGTATAATTAAAGTCGTTCTTTACTCCAATTTTTTCTTTCTTTTTATGGATTATCTATGTTAACCTCCCGACAGATTAACATCCTTACTTCATTGTTGTAGCTTAGCTGTGTTGAATGAGTAGAATGCGATCGGTTTCTTTTTCTCGAATCTTGGACAATATTTGAACCAGCTTTGTATCTTGATTTCTCATCTGGTCAAGGTGGGGAAGGGGACGCAGTTATAAGGCAGATTCACTCTGTGTCCAGTGAGATATGGTACAGACCCCAGGGTAGTTATCGACACTTGTATAACAGAGCATATAATTCGTCGAATTTTACTGTTCTTGAAAAAAATAGTGGATTGGCATTTGTCACTATTAAAAATATTATAATCTAACGGGACAATTCTTGTACATTGTTCTCAAGTTGAAAAAGGTATTTAAATGTTTTTAAATGTTATTTAAAAACAATCGAAGCGCATAACTGAAGCTAATCTATATTTCAAATGTCAATTGGTCTTAACCCTTAAGGCTAACATCTCCTGAATTTAAATATTTGGTGTATTTAAAATGGTTAGAATCCAGTATAAAAGGTAAGAAATAATAAAAAGATCGGTAATTTTGACTAAGACGGTTACACACGTATTAATCTAATAAATTTTTTAATACTTCGTATCTTTCTAATACTCTTCAGTGAGTAATATTTTCATGGCGAAGAGAGTCTATTACACGTTATATCGTCACGAAAAGTAAATTTTTCAAACCAATTCTGCCAAACAAATCCAATGGGACTGACTCATAGACATCCAAGAGTTAAATTTTACAGTTAATAATTTTTTTTCCGTACATGACTAACAATCTTTAGGGTAGTACGTTGTTTATTCATCATTAGTAAAACAATTTGTTTGCGATTTTTGACATTAATTTGTAGAATCGTAAAAACTTAACACGATTAGATAACTTAATAACCATAATCTTCCACATCTATGCTCGATAAACTCTACGCTCATTTTCCTATAACTGTAAGAATAGGAATTTTCGCGCCGACTAAAAAGTACTAAACAATTATTTTCACGTTAGAATTGCCTTCACCGCCAAACAACTAGAAAAAATAAAAAACATTTTAATTATTCCGAATCAGAGTTTAACCCGTTCTTTCTGTATAAACAAAATAAAAGTTCGTTTTGATTCACGTTTGAACACCAAAAACTCAAACACTTTCGATAAAGAAAAAACAGTCGCCACAAATACCATTATTTAAAACCTGCATCTTGAACTAGATACCTTTTTATTACCTCGGAGCAAAAACATTCATGTCATAACCCCCCAAAATATTCAATAAATGTTATATCAGTCATATAGGTTGGCAGGCCAAATAGTTATGTATAAATTTATTATGAAAAAGGAGATCAATCAAATTCGATTTTTCCTCACAAAAAGGGTAGATCTCGAACGTTGAAACAACATGCTTGACACTCGATTTCCACCAAAAAAATGACATAGTTTTGGTATTGAAAACACACTTTAAGGAAATTGATAAAAGAATTTATTAATAACTTTAAAAACAAACTCACGCTCGTTATATTAAAACAATCTAGCCTCACATTCCGTACATATCATTCAAAGATGGCGTCTTAACATAATTCTTGCATTACCGAATTTGGTGGAAATATTGACTTTTCATGATTTAATAAAGGCTAATGGACCGTCTTCACCATAATAAATTACTCCTAGGAGATCTCTACAACGATACGAAGAAGAATTACTTGATTTACTAACTTAAACATGTTCGCATGTTTTATTCGATATTGTTTAATGTTTTTTAACGAGATTATTTGTAATTAGCAGAGTTAATCCGCAGAATGCTACTTGCACCAATACTGGCCACTGATTGTTAGTTTTTCTATTATGTGTGTTCTATAGAAGTGGCACGTCTTTGTGGAAAATGTTACCTCATTTCTATTACATTCGAATTTATGTCTACGGTATATGAAATATAAAATCTAGCTTACAAATTAAGTTTTCATTTGTTAATTTTTTCCTTAATAGATATAATTATATTAATTTCCCATTATATTTAGATGGAAAATGTTGTGGAGATTTTTTAAAATGTAAAAAGGAGATTTGATGTAGATGAAGACGATTTGCCAACACTATCTGATATTCAATCAATAGTACCAACCCAACCAAATGTGGGACGAGTAACGGAAGTATACTGATGAAAGAAAAAAAGGTAAGGCAGTGCAAATCTACTGAGACGTTTTCGATATTCATTACATACTTAGGTGAAAAAAAAATTTAAATCTATATAGTGGATAGCTGTGAATCTTTTTATTTCGGATGAACTAGTAACACTAATAATTGATATAGCTAATACATTTGCAATGCATTGAGGTCATTCTTAATTTCACACATCAGTAAACGAAGGTATATTTTTTATGTTGTGATCTAACTAATTTTAGAAATCCACAAATTACTTCATACCTCTGACAATTTGCAACTCCAAGAAAGAGAGAAATTTTCTAAAGTTTCAGATTACTTAACTACTTTATTGAACAAACCAGATATAACACAAGGGTACTGTATGATGAGAGGCATGGTTGTAAGCAAGATGATCAAGGTAAACCAATCAGATGTGTTGACACAGAGTTGTCTGCTTGTAACACTATAGAATATTGAATTCAATTCATTCCGTATCATGGCTCAAAAAGGAGTCAGCTTCCAGAACAACAAGCATTCAAGTTTGATGCTTTAATTCTTCAGCCAAAATATATATCGTACAAATTTCATTTTGACATATTTTCAACTAATCTTGGCCCTTATGTTTAAATTCACATAAATCTGTAATTTTTGAAATGGAATAATAGGAGAAAATTACATAGAGAAATATCCATTAGAAACTCAAAAGGGAAAGAAGATGATTCATGGTGCAGTATCACTGAAAACAACAGTGTAATCCTAGCCTGAAATGCTTTTGGTACTTCTCTAATATTTACTTTCAATTAACCCGATTAATTAAATAAAAAGAGAAAAAATATCGCCAGTTTATCAAATGTACTTTCAAAGTAAAATAAAACTAAAGGATCTCTTTCAATGAAAAAGAGGTAATTTTAATGGTCCACCAACCTATAACATACATACTCCTATATTTTGTTATAAAGTAGGCGGTGACTTAATCACCTACCGCAACGCGAACCGTTTAAGGACTGTTCGCAGGGATTAACGATCGACCAGGAGGTCAAACTTGAGGCGTTGGGTTTCAAATCCTTAACAAATCAGGCCTTGTGCACAAATGTTTAGCGAGATTTACTTAAATATGCCGAGTGTATCGTTCAAGTTCAGTTAAAGATGAAACAACAAAGATATAATTTTATTTACCTATATCAAATTAAGAATAAAAATAGGCAAAAGGGAATTATTTAAAATGAAATAGCCTCTTGATAATTATGAGAAGAATGGATTCTCGAATAAAATAAATTAATTAGCGTTACCATGCTCAGATATAGAGTGGAACTCGAAAATAGTAATAATTGAGGGAATTTCAATCTTATGGGTCGGTGAGTTCGAGGTAGGTCCTGCTTGAGATGATGCAAGTGGGACACGCTCCAGATGAGGCAATTGGTGCACGTTCCGATGAGGCAAGTTGTGCACGCTCATGATGAGGCAAGTGAGGCTCGTTCCGGATCAGGCAAGTGTGGCAGGATCCGAACCATCTTTCCGAGGAATAGCGATGCCGAGTGTATCGTTCCATTTTAGTTAAAGATGAAACAACAAAGATATAATTTTATTTACGAGTATCAAAATAAGAATAAAAATAGGGAAAAGGGAATTATTTAAAATGAAATAGTCTCTTGATAATTATGATGAGGATGGATTCTCAAATAAAATTAATTAATTAGCGTTACTATGCTTAGATCTAGAGGGAAACTTGAAAATAGTAATAATTGAGGGAATTTCAATCTTATGGGTTGGTGAGTTCGATGAAGGTCCTGCTTGGGATGAGGCAAGTGGGACACGATCCGGATGATGCAAATTGGTGCACGTTCCGATGAAGCAAGTGCAGCACGCTCATTATGAAGCTAGTGGGGCATGTCCCGGATCAGGCAAGTGTGGCACGATCTGAACGAACCTTCCAAGGAATAGCGATGAAGATAGCCAATATTCAAGGATGACGTTAGACGGGGAAATGTGGGATTACTCGTAATTCCTCAGGAAGAGGAAACTTATGTTCCTCAAAGGTAATCGATGGAGATTTTCTTCACAGCGATTAAACGAATGGAGACTGTCGCTCAACTTCAATGGAATGACGACCACAGAAGCTACCAATTGCCTGGAGGAGAATACGGCTTAGAACGTCTTGCTGTCTGATGAACGCTCACTAAACTTCGACTTGTGACGATAAGGACGACTTTTATGTGCAGGTGAGACCCACCGATCTCAAGTCAAACCAGGGTATTTGTACGAGTTATCCGGAAAGGGGAAAAGGAGAATGCGAAACAGTGGGTGAGGACGTTCCAGTCATCTTAATCCGTGAGAGGGACGAAAATTCACCTCTTAGTGGCAAGGCGCGAAAAAAACAAGCTGGTCGTTCTCACCTCATCGCCGGGAGGAGGGGTCTGGACAAATTTGCAGGATTGGGAAATAATTCACCAATACGCCTATGAGTCGAATCTAATCGAATGGTTTTGAACTGGAAGTGACGTTTTCCAAAGCTGTATACAATCGCTTGTGGTCTCTAAATAAATTCAGTAGGTCAGAGGTTATTGTTTCAGATCCCTCTCTTCCATACAATGGAGCTTTACTGAGAGAGACAGGGGAAAAAGGGACGTGGAAAATTTGGATGAGGGAATTATTAAGGCGTCATCTTGAAACAAACAACAAAAATGGGTCACCTGACCTATATTCGACAAGCTTACAAAAGGCTAGGATAATGATCTGAGCTCCATAATTAATTTAAGGCAAATGGGTCCCCGCCAAAAAAATTATTCACATTCACATATGAACCGAATTAGAAGTTCGTCTTAAAGCGTAGTGGAACAAAGAAAGACATTATATTTACTAAGTAATAGATATATGTAAACAAAGGATTGCCGATCACAGAAGCTACCAAATGACGGAGGTAGAATCCTGTTTTAGAACGTATGGCTGTCTCATGAACGCTCACCTGACTTCGAGTGGAGACGCTGAGGATGAATTTGAAGTGTGGGTGAGACTCACCGATCTCAAGTCAAAACTTGGTATTTGTACGAGTGATCCGGAAGGAGGAATGGGGGATTTAGAGCATAGGGTAAGGAATCTCGAGACATCTTAATCCGTGAGGCGGAGGAAACTTCAGCTTTTAGCGGCAAGTTTTGAAAAAAACAACTGGACCATTATCTCCTCGTTCCCAGGGAGAGGGGTCTATACAAATTTGCTGGATTGGGGGATAATTCCCTGATACGCCCAAGAGTCGAATCATGTCGAATAGGAAGTTATCTTTTCTACGGAGGAAAGCAATGGCACGTGGTCTCCAAATATCGTGAGTAGTCCAAAGGTTATTCTTTTACAGTCGTGGCAACCATTGTATTCTTTTGGCAGTAATGCTGTTTGTCAGAATATAAGGGAAAATATAAGGTAATGAGTGAAGAAATCTAAAGGTGTCTTCCGCTGTACAGCTTTTTGTAAACTTCTGTTAACTTGACTTTTATCTTTCGAGAATATTACAAACTTAAAGTTCTACTTTTCCAACACTTGTCATTAATACGCTTTTAGATTGTGTACAGGTGTGACGTGATGAAATTGAAAACAATTCAGATCTCATCCTTCCTGCGCGCGTGTCAAAACAAGTCCAAAACCTCCAAGCAGTTGAACATCGTTCGGATAACCCTGCATGGTTCCCGTTACGGCCTTCCCCCGTAACGGGAAAGGCCTCGAAGATCGACCCCATTCAGGAAGAGCTCAAGTTCTCAAAAGTTTGGCTCTAAGAAAGGTCTTCTAAAGTATAACGTAGCTTAAAATCACAGAACTTAAGATTAAGGAGAACATCTCGTTTCTGACCGTAAGCCGCAAATGAACCGAGCAGCAAGAGCTTCAGGGCGTGGAAAAAGCTCTGTTCACCGATCTTATTCAAAACAACTTCGGGAGCGCTGACGTCGCCTTTCGAAAGCCTTGAAAAGTCATAGCAATTAATTCTCACTTTTTTGTAAAAAATCCTAGAAGTACATAACCTGCATAACAACCGTGTAATAGAGTTAGGTCAAGACCTATTCGATTTCCGCTACGTTTTCAGCACCAAGAATCTGACCTCCGTGATAATGCTCGGCCTCGTGGATTTAAATTGCACGATGATGGCAAATTTCACTGAGGTCGATTACAAGGATAGCTTAGCCTAAAAGTCAAGCCATGGGAGAGAAATATCACCAAAAAGGTGAACTACGTATTTCCCACGGAGGATACTCGGCCCACACACCTAAGACGATGGAAGAGTGGTTGGGGTGGAACAAGAACCTCTGTTCTAAGGAATTTTAGGCTTCACATTTACCCGACCTCAATCTCCTCGACTGCCACATGTAGACCCATGTTAAGGGCAAGCTCCGTCATCTCCTTGTTGGTCACTGTGTAGAAGGACTTCGTCCGCAACGTTTTTGTGGCGATCAGACCTCGACTGAATCGCATGATCGCCCTTAGGGGCAGCCAAATTGAATTATATATATATATATATATATATATATATATATATATATATATATATATATATATATATATATATATATATATATATATATATATATATATATATTATATATAATATATATATATATATATATATATATATATATATATATATATATATATATATATATATATATATATATATATATATATATATGTATATATATATATATATATATATATATTATATATATTTATATAGTTGAAGTCTACATCAATGGCACTGTTAACTTTAACTTGTATTCTCTTTATTCTTATAAGTTTTTGACTAGGTCTGTGAGATGGGAAAGAACAATCACAAAAGACATATTTCTTGACGTCTTTGTTTTGACCGTGGATGGTCACCTTTAAGTACTAAATAGAAATGGAATGAATTTTGTAAGGTAAAATAAGTGTAAGGAAGTGTGTAATAGGTGAGTTTGGTTTGAAAGAGATAGATTTGTTTGCCCTGGTATGAGGGCATCGCATGTATTCGTTTACTTTCTTTATATTATTTTTCCCTCCTTCATTGCCGCCAGTGTTTCCACTGTTGGCCATGGGGACCGACATAGCCAGTCAGATTCATCGGTTCATATATATATATATATATATATATATATATATATATATATATATATATATATATATATATATATATATATATATATATATAATATATATATATATATATATATATATATATATATATATATATATATATATATATATATATATATATATATATCTATATATATCTATATCTATATATATATATACATATAGTACAATACAAAAAGAAAATTGGACGCGAATGAGCAAATGAGACAAGAAACCGGAGTTATTTTAGAGGCAAGCAAAAGGGACATTATTAAAAGAACCTAGAATAAAAGAAAGCAGAGGACGGCACAATAGAGGCGATCCTGTACCGAAAAGACAGAAATAACGCCAGAGGAAAAAAGGTTTGTTGTTATGAAAATTCCTAGCTGGTATTGGAACCCGGGTCTGCTGATTGCCGGTCAGATGCTCTACCGCTAAGCTACCAGGCACAGTAACTATACTTCGCCCAAAGCGTTCCCTAATCAAACCCAGTATCTGCCTAAGCTAGGAACCTCCAATGAATTTTTATATCACATCCTCTTACCCGCTCACAATTTAAAAACTCATTGTCCATGTCACATACAAAGAAAGAGCAAATGCAGTTCTGCGGGTGATAACAACAGCCACCACAGGGCTTTCACCATTTTTATTTTTGCCTTTCAAATCAATTTGAAGACAGAAAAAAAGATGCAGAAACCTTGTATAACTAACTATATATAGATATAGTACAAGAAAAAGAGAAAATTGGACGCGAATGAGTAAATGAGACGAGGGAAAGGGACATTAGAAGAACCTAGAATCCATTTGGTTGAAAAACGATTTTGTACCCTAACTTGGGTACGCAGTCGCTGTCTGCTTTAATGTTAGAGGTAGTTACCAGCTCCTGTTTATCATCGATCTTTTCCAAAGTTGCCTTAATCAGGATGGGTGGAGCGTATGGAGAGAGTAGTGTTTCATAACCTCCGCAGTGAGCTGAGCTGTATTTCTCGCGTGGAGTGACTGGTAACTCTATGGGTGAGAGAGTTGGTGGTTAGGAACGCAATGCCGTCACTGGACCCTCTTTGCTATTTTATTTGACAGAGCAGCCTTTACTTCTCATGATTATGTCAAGTATGGTGGTTGATCTATAAATGCTATAGGTTAGGAAGTCCCGCCCTATCCATTGGATAGTTTTCCTCTTTATAATCATTTCCAAGTTCCAGCTTCTTTCATTAGTCTTACAATAATCGGTCGCTCGGCATGTGGCATTAAGTTCGCCCTCAACATAGGCCATTTTTCGGTGCCCGAATAGTAGGCAGAAGTTGTTGAGCGGAAGTTAGGCTTGGGGTCGGGTTGATATGCTACGGCTATCGTGGTGTTTCCTACCAATGTGGGAAGTTGTATCGCCACAAAGGACTCGTCCAGTTCCGGGAGCCGGTTGAACGTGATGTTTTCTCTGACAGCTATCGCAGCACCATCAAAACTTTATTGAGAGTCCTTCTTCAGGAATACTCTGTTTTTCGGCATTTTTAGTCGACCCGTTGCAGTGTCAATATCGGGCTATGTTATCAAAATTATGTCGAGGTTTAGCTCTCGGAATATGTTTCCATATGCTGTTACTTTATCCTTCAATCCATACAATTTCCTCAGTTTATTGCTTACGTTTTGCATGTTGGTCATCTTATCGTGTTTTTGGGTGGCGTCGTGCGATTTGTTGATGATTCTGTTTCCTTTGCTGTGTCTCTTACCTTTGGAAAGGTGCGAATTAGAGAAGCCGAGGAGCCTGCGGAATCCGTCGTGGTCGCACCTCTCCTCTCTTTCCTATTCATGGCCTCTTTCTTCGTCCTAGGTTTCTTGGGTTGTGCAACTGTGGTCTGCCTTACCTTTTTCATAGCAGTTTTCGGTTCCTATATTCTGTTTCTGTCTCTGTTTTATTTTGTTATTTGTTCGTGTTGTTTTTTCTTTCTCACTTTCTGGGTTTGAAATATCTGCAGATGCAAAACATCACATGAACAGGATCGTCTGGGAACAAGATATGACATAGTCCGTTTTCGGCGAGCATTTAGTTAAGCTAAATGGCGAAACATCCAGATTGGGTCAGGTTCCTGACGTGAGCTTAGAGAATTGACCTCAGTATTTGGATAGTTTCTTCATTTTGTATTTTCAGGTAGGTTTTCTTGGTTATTGTTTAATTAAACGCGGCTTTGGGAACCTGAGCATAGTTTCTGTTAGACTTGCGTACCTCTTCCTGTTTTCTTTCCCTTTTTTTCTTATTGATTGGTTCACTTTTGAATGGACATGCCCTGACCATAATTAGTCCATTTTTTTTTCAGTCCTCGTCCATAAGGAACTAAGTAACGAAGTAGAAAAGCTCCTCCTCGAGCTCGTTACTCGGTGGTCACACCGCACTCCAAGTTAACTTGATTTAAGAACCAAGTTCGACTCACTCTCGCCAGAGAGACCACGACTGCCTAGGTGTGGCATAAAGCACCGTATTTGTTCTCGTCCTTGAAGAACCCCCCTGCCCCCGGAAGAACGTGTGCCCCCCCCCCCCCTTTCAGCTGCCACCCTCGCCAAAACGACCGTGGAATTTCGACCATCTACATCTGGACCCCCCGCACGCGTCGTGAGTCAATAACATTTCTGAGGCCTTTAAACTCCACATGAGTCCGTAAGCCTAATTCTTATATTATTGTTTTGTGTAGAGAAAACGTTAACCAAATTTTGGAGGGTAAACTAATTTAATTAATTTTTGTTTAGGATAATATTCAGAGTATTGCTGTAGTTAATGTATAAATGTTATGTATTCAATTGATAAAGGTAAAATATAAGCTATTTTGGGATTAATGTTCGTTTCTCTTCTATATATCTTTACGTGATTCAGAACGGCTCTGTTCTTTAAGATATTCTAATAATATCAATATATTAGACACCCTTAGCACTCTTAGAATAGAACAAAAAGGAGGGTAATTCTACGACACATGCTATTGGCTAACTTTTAAGGCCAAAAGTTTAAGATAAGAAGGCTAATGGTGCGCAAAAATTCAAATTTAGTAATTTAATAAATTATTTTCGCAAATGAATAACTACGTTATTTTTAAGTTCCGGATGGCGAAAATGACATCAGTAAAAATCATTTTAGGAATAACGAACACTTATGAAATTTTAAAGATCGTTAATGTCTTAAAAAAAATATTATCCGGCCTCTTATAATTATTATTATTCTATATGCTCACTCGCGAGTGGCCTTGTCGTTAGGGATACAAGATATACGTTTCCAACCAGATCACACACAGATGAGTCTCAGTAGTAACCAAGCGGTACAGAAGATTTCATACTTAGTGCTATTGGTTTGTGCAGGGTAGTAACGGTCTCTGATTCGATAATGAATTAAGAATGAAAAAATAAAAAGTAGGGAGAAAAAATTAAGTGAAGAAAGAAGGAAAGAAAGAGAAGAGATATAAAGAACAACGTAGGCTGAACAAAGTCGCGTGGTCTGACTTATTCTGATTTACACCCTAACGACTTACAAAACTTTTAATAATTCCTGGGCTAACCATGGAAATACCTTGGCAATTAAATCTTTGGAAAGAGAATGTTAAACAGCATAAGGGTTCCAAATCTTAAGACAATCAGCTCAATTATTATGAGGTTATTGCCAAATAATTCCCAGGCTAATCTTGTGAGGACTTTGCAAATATATTATTCGAAAATGCATGTTAAACAACATAAGGGTTTCATGTTTCGCTCTAATCGGCCGGAGTGTAATGATATTATTGTCAAAACAAAATAATTCCAAGGCTAGTCTTGGGGAAAATTATAGAATTCGAAAGAGAATGTTAAATAACATAAGGTTTTCAACTTTTGTTAAAATCGGTTGAATGGTTATGATGTTATTACAAAAAGAATAAAAAGACAAAGGTTGACCGACAAGACCCACATAGTGAGATGTAGAGTCACTCGTGACTAAAAAGAAACCATTAATGGATGGGTTATGAATAATGAAGTCACAGGAAATCGAGAAATCGTCACTTCATTACCTATATATATATATATATATATATATATATATATATATATATATATATATATATATATATATATATATATATATATATATATATTAAAATATATATTGGGCCTGGACAAAATAATTGGAAGAGTAGAAATTTAACACCAATATTTCAATGAGCCATAATATTACGACTATCCATCCAAATTTCATTGTGAGTCATTTGTTTTTCATTGTAGACACATAGGTATATTTATTATCTTTATTTATTGTTTGCATTTCCTGTTTAGATGTTAGTATAGATGCTACGATATGTCACCTCACTGAGTTCAAAAAAGGCAAATTGTTGGAGCTCGAAATGCAAGAGCTTCCGTCACCAGAAGAGATAAATTCTTTGGTGTTTCGAGAGCTACCTTATCAAGAATCATAGCAGAGTTCAATTACATGGCAAAACCTCCAGCAAGACGAATAATTCAGGCAGGACTTTGATGCGGGCTGAAAGAGGCCGATGCGTGTTGAAACGTATTGTGATGAAAATTCCCTTGACAACTTCTCCTAAAGTGACTGCAGAATTGAATCAACATCTCACGAGCCCAGGTTAGCCATCACCAAGAAACCTCTGCTTTCTCATACAAACATTCAGACCAATGGAAGTAAGAAATATTCTCTGACCAGTTCAGTTCTTCTCTTTTTACCACTATACGGCCAGTTTAGGTGTGAATGCAGTCTGGGGAAGCTTTTAAGCCTTACCGCCTTATTCGTACAGTGTAGCATGGAGGAGGGTCACTGATGGTTTGAGCAGCCATACCTTGGAATTCTCTTAGTCCGATCGTCATCAGCAGTAACGAATATCTGAATATCTAAATTGGAAGATCAAGTCCATCCTTGGTACAGATATTATTGCCTGATGGTGAGTACTTTTTCCAAGATGAGAATGCCACAATACACAGCATAAGAGTGAGCAACAACACAAGGAGTGGCCCTTAAATTCTCCAGATCTTAATATAATTGAGCATTTGTGGTGCGCCTTGGAGCGACAAGTTTGAGGTCGTTACTCTTAAACATTGTGTCTGAAAAGCTGTAGCAGGTAGGTCAGAGAGCAAAAAGAAAACCACCTCTGTATTAAATAAATATTCATTGAATTTAACACGAGTTTCCATTAAATATAGAGCATAGGAGTGAATGGCAATCAGCAGAACGGGGTTCGATTCGCGTGCGAAATAATACCTCGCTTCGTTGATAGGGCTGTCGGTTCCCGTTTTGCTTCTTTTTGTTTTGGTAATTACTTTGTAAATATCTCTTCGGCAGATTATAACAAAAGTTGAATAATTTATGTTGTTTTTCATTCTCTTTCAAAAGATTAAATTGCCAAGATTCTTGCAAGGTTTAGCCCGGGAATTATCTGTTTTGGAAATAACATCATAACTATTTGGCCGATTCTAACAAAGTTCGAAAGCGTTATAATATTTTTCATTCTCTTTGGGAGGATATAATTACCAAAGTCATTTCGAGGCTAGCCGGGGCATTATTTAGCAATAAACATTATGACTATTCGGCTGATTATAATGATATTTTAAAAACATATGTTATTTTACATTCTCTTTCGAACGATATAATTGTCAAGGTCATCCTAAGGTTTAACCGCGAATTATTAAAATCTTTGTAAATCGTAAAGACATAAGTCAGAATAAGTGAGAGCACGGGATTTTGGTCAGCAGACCTTATTTATATTATATGTTATTCCACATATTATAATAATAATAATAATAATAAATTACTTAGAATGCGCTCTTCAAGGCCAGAGGACTTCACGGAGCGCACGTTCGGCTGTTGGCTAAGAACAGTTGGGTTTGTAGATAATCCTGAACAGAGGCGTTTTCAGGAGTCGCTTAAAAGTGGTAATTGAGGCAGCACATCTAATTTCAGCTGGAAGAGCATTCCAAAACTTGGGGGCACAGATTGAGAAGGATCCGTCGCCCATTGAGCAGAGGGACGAGCGAAGAGTGTTCAGGAGAAGAGCATGAGATGACCGAAGGGCACGATGGGTGAGACGTAGGGAAAGGGCAGCGGAGAGGTAGGTTAGGGCCTTTTAGTGAAGGACCTTGAAAGTGAAGACAAGGATCTTGAAATGAGAACGATATTTGACAGGTAACCAGTGCAGTTCCTGAAGCAGGAGATTAGAAGGAGATAAGGGAGAGCGACGGAGAGTAGTCGGGTAGCGTAGTTCTGGACTAGGGAGATGGTAGATTTACAAGAGGAGAGTTACAATAATCAAGGCGGGAGGTAATGAAGGCGTGGAAAGCAGTCTCAAGACCTGGGCGATCGAAGTGAGAGCGAATGTGGGAGAGGTTACAAAAGGAACAAAGGGAAGATTTACTAATATTGTAGATGAGTGGCTTGAAGGAGAGATGCTCATTGAACACAACGCCCAGATTTCTAACAGAGTCAGAAACGAGATTCCGCCCAGATGAAGAAAGAGAAAGAGGGATTTAACTCTGTATACTAAAGTGGGTGTATCAACCAGAAGAACTTAGATTATGGAGTGGTTAAGTTTGAGTAAGTTAGCTGATAGCCAACCGAGATAGAAGAATAGGCAGATAGGAGGTCAAATATTGAGTGGGCAATGGTCGAGGGGAAGAGGATATAAAAATTTGAGTGTCATCGGCATAGAGGTGGAAGGATAGACCGAGATTACGTAGGATGGAGCTAAGAGGGAATAACTAGATACGAAAGAGGATAGGGCCGAGTAGAGACCCTTTAGGGACACCAAAGCGAATGGGAGTGGGTTCAGAGGAGACATCTATAATCACTACAGTTTGGGTGCGAGACGAAAGGTAAGAGCGGAACCAGTCGAGAGCAGCACCAGAAATGCCAAGAAAGAGTAGAGGCAATCAAGCAAGACGAAATAGTCATTGTATCAAAACGGGAGAATAGGTCAACCCCGGTCAGCAGCTCCACGTAAGCAATCAGTAACATTGATTAGAGCGGTTTTGGTAGAGTGCCAGGCTTTAAAACCTCATTGGTAAGTCTCATTAATATTACAGGCAACAATGTGAGGATTAATGCGCGAAACAACTATTCTCTTAAGCACCTTAGAGAGCAAGATAAGTTGCGAGATGGGGCGATAAGAAGCTGGGTCGGAAGGGTAAGCTTCGGCTTTTTAAGGATCGGACGGATTTGGGCACATTTGAAGGAAGAATGGACAACACCAGTAGCAAAGGAGGTAATAAACAGGTGGAGGAGAATGGGGGTATGACAGGCAATATTCTTTTTAATAGCTTGGGGGCTAACGAGTTACAAGGGGAGCCAGATTTTTTAGAGCGCGAGAGTAAGGCAGACAACTCAGAAGCGGTCACGGCAGGAAATACCTTGAGCGACCGGGGGAGGGAGAGATCAGGGAGAATGGGAAAGGCCTGTTCAGGCAGTCATGGGAGGAAGGCACGAAAGTTTATGACCTTATCAGCGAAGAATTTCAAGAGGATGGTGTGGCTGATGGGGGTGGGGATTTAGTGGGAGGAGGTAGGAGAAGAGAGCCAGCAAAAACAGCACGGGGGTCATTCTTATTGTCGACTAGCAATTTACGTGAATGGGATTCACGAGAAGATTTCAGTTTAGCCAAGTAGAAAGATGTCGCAAGACGGTAAGTGAGTGAAATAGCAGTTGCATCTTGCAAACGGAAACGAGTTTTACGGAGAGCTCTTTCATGCGCACGTAAAGAATGTCTAGAACGTAAAAGTTCTAGCAAGTACCATGCGGCGCGGTGACGGTGAGAGGACGAAGGAGTAAGAATAAAGGAGTGGGCATTGAGGCAAGTTAGGAAGGATTGCCCCAAAGATGAGAGGATTTGGTGGGGGGAGGCAAGAGCGTGGTGAGGGGTAAATTAGAGGCAACATCATTTAGGAGGGATGGGATGTCAATGGAGGATAGCCGTCAATAAGATTTTGGAATAAGAGGAGGCCGAGAGTGCAAAGAAGTGGGGGTTGAGACGTTGAAGTTATTAAGGTAATAGTCAGAAATTACATTTGACAAGATAGAAGCGTTCAAGTTTGAAATTTGACAGTCGAAAATTACAAAGTCTAAAATGTTACCATGGGTGTGTATTGGGAAAGAAACGTGTTGAGTAAGGGAGAAGAGGTCAAAGATCTCAAAGAAGGCTGGTAGATTAGGGTTACTGACAGAGAGGTTGAAATACCACATGATAAAAAGATGACTAGATGGGGAGAGACTAGCAAAAAGGTTTCTAAATTCGTCAAGAAAAAGATCAAAGGAGGAGCTGGAGGGGCGGTAGAGCACAATAGTTGTTAAAGAGGAAACAAAATTAGAGAAAGAGATAGGGGCCTCAAAAGAAAGACGAGGGGTGGATGGAAGGGTATTCAGAGAGAGAGAGGCACTATGAATGAGAGAAACCCCTTCGCCACGTTTGTTCCGGGAGTTATAGGAGTAGACGTAGCCATCAGAGGTTGCTAGCGACAAGCAGCCCTTACTCTGATCAAGCCAAGTTTCCCTAAGACCAAAGAGTGAGATACGCGAATTAGTCAGGAGATCGTGAATGAAGTCGACTTTATTAGCGACGCTTCTAACATTGAGTAGAGACGCAATATAAACTGAGATTGGGGAGGTTGAAGGGTGGAGTGAGGGAGACTGGGGCCAGTAGGAGGTCGAGGAAAACGGTTCAATAAAAAATAACTGTTTTAAGAACGAAGATAAACAGAATCCCCTTTACAAAGGACGAGATTGATTTCGAGCGATTTCTAGTGCCTTAATTTTAGAGACATCCGAGGGAGATACATTAAACCCTCTATTAAGAGAAAGAAGTGTTGCTTTGTCCAGCATTGAGGGAGGAGAAATATAAGTAGGATTAAATGGATAATAATTTGATGTGGAGACAATAACAAAATAAAATTAGGGAAGTAACTGCGAAAATAAAAATGAGCAGGAAAGAATATGATGTGAAGAGAAAAAGGGGATCACATAAAAACAACGAATTCAATAAAAACAACTACTAACCAAAAAAAAAAAACATCTACCGAGAATGGCGAAGTCCAAAGCACGCATCAAGGCGAATATAAACCAGCGCGAAAAATTAGGGGAGGGGGGAAGAAATGAGGGCAAGGAATTAGTCGGAATGAAACAAGTGACTTCGTGGGTCAGAGAGCAGAATAATCTAGAAGAATTTAGGCTGGAGGGAAAAAGTGAAGCAGGTAGAGCAAGGGAAAGAAAAGGTAGATAAGAACGGAGAGGACTCAATAATAGAGATAAAGAAATAAAAAGAGCACGGAAAAAATAATACGAACAAAAGCAAGGAACCTAAGAAAAATACAAACTAATAAAAACACTAGCGAGAATAGCAAATTACAAAGCACGTGGTAAGGCACATTAGAAAATAATGGAATTTTAGACTGAAACTAAAACATGGAGGCAGGTAGAAGAAAAATGAGTGAATAATAAGGATCGTAATGAAAATGGCAACAAAGAGAAACAAAAAACAAAAGGATTAACCCCTCTAACGCGTAGCTACAGCAAACCGTAAGACAGGCATTAATAATTCAGGAACTAATAATACAATCACAGAGACAAGGCTATGTATAGTAGCACCAAAAACGGTTCACAAACTGACCAGAGAGACAAGCAACAAACAAACACCGAAGCGAAGTGTATTGCTTTATGTAAAAAAAATTCCATTGGACCTATTTAATTTAGGTTATAAAACACTTATATACATCTTTTTTGTTTCAACATTGAAGGAAATTCATAATTATTAAATGATTCCACATGGTATCATTCGGAAGTGTTGATGCAAATCATTGGGAAAATAACAAAGGAAACTTGGAATTTGGTAACCAGACGTAATAATAAAAGTTAATTCTTTTTTCATCAAGTTTAATAAAATAATATACACCATTTACTTTTTTGGGAAGCGTAATAAAACAATTTTGCTCTTTTAACAGGCATAACGAAATGTTGCACTTGTTACACTTGTTGTACTTCATATGTGCATAGGCTCTGATGCAGCATTTGCATCTTTGCTTTAGATCATTATGCACAAGAAAATGATCAAACCGATCCGAATGAACATCATCGACTGTCTTTGTTGCTGTCGTTTGTTTTGCATTTAGACTGACTTTACTTCTATTCGACGACCTACCTTTTTGCCTTGTTGTACTATTAACGGCATTATTTCACGAGAGCTTTTCCTCTAATGTGTTTTTCAGGAGGCATCTCAAGACTAAATGAATGAAAATTAGTTATTTTATATCTTATGTAACTATAGGTTAGGATTGGTTATTGAAACTGGCCACGAACTCCCACTCAGAGGCCGAGACCACTCCGCCAGACCATCTTACCAACTTCGGTATGGCAGCACTTCTAGCTAAGTAGGCCGTATAGAAGTAAAACAAATTATAGGAGGCAGGAGTACTAGAAAAATTATATACATGCATAGACCGCCTCAGCCGTCCTGCTAAACCAGGTAGGGGGATAGTGTCTACACTGTACCATCAAGCAAGACGAAGGAGCTGTCTCTAGCATCCACTGGCTAGCTAGGCTTAGGAGATCCTCAACTGATCCAACGGTCATGTGTAGGGGAGTAAAGCTTCTAAATCAGGAGTGGAGCCCCGAAGGCGGACCAGTGCGCTGTGCTCACTGACTCTGGTATCTCTTGCAGCCAACCTGATGCCAAAAATACTGCTCTGCATTCCTTTGAATGACACCGGTGAGGCTGGAGAGGGATCTTGAAGACTCGGCAACCCAGAATCTCTATACACTTCGCCCAGGCCTGCGCCATAGCGCAATATCCATTGTCTTCCGTTTAATGAAGGATGCCAACATACACTACACTACATACAAAGATATAGATATGTATATATATATATATATATATATATATATATATATATATATATATATATATATATATATATATATATATATATATATAGTGTAAGCAGTACTATATAAAATAACAATGTTTTTGCAGCTAAATATGCCCTATGGAACTAAAAATAAATTATAGGTAGCAGAAGTAATAGAATGTATATACGTACATACACTACATTACATATATATATAGCGTGTGTGTATGTGTGTAAACAGAGTATCTTTATCAAATAACAAAGTTTGTTCGGATTTAGACGATGTAGACCTAGTGTAACTCAGAAATTTGCATAAAATCTTTATAATAATATTTATGAAAAGTCTCATGATCTCACGTGGAATCTTACGTTGGAAAAAATATTGCACATATAAATTATATCCTGAAGCTATAACTAATATTCTAATATCATCTATAATCTTTCTTCTATGTAATGAAATAGAAATGGAAATGAAAAACTATGCTTACATTATTGTATTAAAATATCTGTCTAAGGCAGGTGACGCTTGGTATGAGCAACCAAATCAAAACATGTCAAATGTCCCCATTAGCGACCTATGAAAACATATTGAGGCCACAAGAACTCATTGGACACTTTATGACTAAAATTATTAAGATACTCATACTTCCATATCCCTTATATTTAATCCTTTCGGTCCCAATGATTCCATATGGTATCATTAATAGTTACGAGTATATAGATAGAAGGACGAGAAAAATTAGGTGAGTTGGGTAAGATGCATGTATGTCAGGGAGGGCGATGAGGAGATAGGGATAACCTTAATAATCACCGTATGGACGAAAGGAAGGTAAGGGGGAAATCAATAAAGGGGAAGAATAAAAAGAGAGAGGAAATAACGAAGAAAAAGGCAATGAGATGAGGATAAATGAGAGAGATGGGCGAAAGAAGAAGGGATATGGAGGAAAGGGGTAGATTGTTTTGTTAAAAAAGGGTGGTTGTTATCTATTTGAAGCAGCCTAGGGACTTATATTAAATCTTCTACACTATTTGAAAAATCACTATGAACGAACATAAGGATTATTTTAGTATAGGTAATCTTATGCATGATTCCCCACCCCGAAAGAGAATACCACTAAAGAAATCGTCATCTGTGTACGCCTGTGCACCTATGCATATGTACTATGCTCCAGACTGCTGCGCAGCGCATAGGCCTAAAAGATAATCGTCTCTAGCTTAAGAGACTAATAGCCAATAGGCGTATCAGGTCCGTTCCTTTTCCAGCCTCAAACTCACTCCCTCAACCCTACCCATTATTAGTGATTAAGATAAGTTTAACTGCAGTGTTCTGAGGAGAGCGAGCCCTGTTTGCGTACATACAAAAACGTACACATGCAATAATTTTTTAGTCGAATGTTTAATATTATAAATTTAGTTAATTTATCCAATCATTATCGACATTCTAGAAACTTAGAGCCTAATGTTCGTATACAGAACAGTCAATTTCACACGATTTAGTTGCTAAAGCGCCTCAAGGAAATTCGTATAACACACATATTTGATATTATTTCATATCAACGAATATGAATGAGTTGTCATGAAACACGTCATAGGAAGGCACCTCGTTTTAGGGTTGAGGGTGTGGACCATGTCCCTGAAGCTCTGTCCAGCAGGTTGTTCACCACAAACCTGACAATTGCCTTGTCGACGGTGGGCTGCGGGTCGGCGCTGCCCTGGGCCATGTTGCCAAAGGTCTCGGCGATGGACATCTGCCGCTGGTTCTTGCTTGTTGACCTGCCGTTGGCGGACTGACCGGATCGGTTCCTGCCGCGGCCGCCAGTCCCAACGTTGGCCTTGCTAGCTTCATCAACTTGTTTTGCCTTGTCCAGATGAATCCTGTTGAAGTGGCTCTTCAGGTTGGCCTTGGTGCCCTTGCTCACCTTCACCTCAGTGATCTTGCGGATGCAGGACAAGCACTGGAAAATATAGTTGTCGCCAACCATCTTCTTGTACTTCACCCACTGGCCAACGAATGGCCAGGATGACTGAGGCTCAGCCTCAGTGAGCTCAGAGTCAATAGACTTCGCTGAGTCTCTTTAGCTTGATGCGGGCACATTCTCTTGCGACACCATCACTAATTCTATAGTATAAAATAACAAAGCAATGCACTACTAAATTACAATAAAAATGGGATTAGGTTAGAGTAGGGGCGTAAATTCATAAGTATTCAAAACGTTAATAAACGGATTTGAAAGAATAACAGTGAATAGTACATGCATTCAAATACACGTGCACAAAAAATTAGAACGAAAGAACCTCGGGAACATAAGGAAAAAAATCATCTCAAAGATCGCGTAAAGCCGGTAGCGCGCAAGAGCAACACATCGTTACCTCTCCTCCGACAGCTGGTTTCCAGCTCAGTCCTACCTATTTCTAACTCCAAGGCACGCGCGGCTCACCCCTGTGCTAAACTGGACCAAAGACTGAAATTATCGATTATCGCTAGTTGGAACCAAAAGTATCAGCGATACCGATAAATCAATAACGCTGGAAAAAAATATCAGATTACCGATAACCAGATGTCGTTATCGCGATAACGATAATCGGGAGTAACCAAGGATATATATTACCCGCAGGAGCAAGAAAACATTCCTAGCGTTTTCACTTTCAACCTTTAAAAGAGAGGCTCGCAAGAGTCTAAGCAAACCCTCACGAACGAGACGATAAAGGATGATGAATACTTTTAGGAAAAAAACTAAGATTTCTGCCAGTAGTCTTTTGTAAATTTTTTAGCGACGAGCGCTTAAACATACAGGTTTGAATTACGCTCACTCTTCACATTCATATAGCGGTTAAAAGAGTTATCTATTTTCTCCGCTTATAAAATCTCATTTTCCTTTCTTAAGCTTTTACATGGCTTACGTAATTTAACCCAGAGTTTATTAACCAGATTGTGATACCAATTTTCCTTTCCTTAGGCTATTAACTACATCCATTATTTATCACGTGTCATGTGATTTTTGCCTATTATATATATATATATATATATATATATATATATATATATATATAGAAAAATTCGACCAAATATACCCGGCGTTATCCGAGAATAAATGACTATGTGGAACAAATTAAATTCTATGCTTGAATTAAATTCCGCATTTAAATGTTGGTGGTAGAAGAATGAAATATTTTTTTAATTTTGATTAATGAAGAGGTGTATCAGAAAAGACTAACAGAGGACGAGTTTAACATTACAGTTATGCGGCAGGGCAAGAAAACGGGTGGATGGGCAGGTAGATGGGCACGAGTTTTAAGCAAATATCTGAATTATTCGAATCTTGGGCATGCTGATAATATGTATTATTTCGTTTTTTAAACATTGCATCGCATAATTGGTCTAGCAAACCTTATTTTTTCCACGGGCAATGTTGATACTTTAATTGCAAATAATAGCCGCGATTACTTTACCCCGAAAACCAAAAATGGTAAAAATTCGAACCTAACCTAACAATCAGGTAGCGCCACATTTGCTGAATCTGAGTAGCCTATGTTAAACCCCCGCTCAAACTACCCCAAGTGGTTACCTTAGTTAGGCTTCAAGAACGCTCTAAGTGGCCTTCTATAGTGATAAGATTACACGGTATTGCACCGTCTGACACATGCGTCCATGTGAACGTGCATGAATACATGTACGTCAAAGTAAGAGTGTCTTGCTGGTTTCCTCCCGTAGTGGGTTCTTTCCCGCTCTCTCAGGCCTATTCATCAGGCTCTCAATGAACAAATAATTAATAGTTATACCAGGCAATGGCTTCGTCAATCCCCACTACAGGGGGAGCTTTCGCTTCGCTAATAACATTAAACCTTAAAATCTAAAAAAAAAGCAGCCATGGTTAAATTTTTATAAATTTTCTGATCTTCACCAATTTCAATAATTTTAAAAAGGAAATCTAAACTAAATTTCCCACCTTTCCAAAATCACGTTATTAAAATATAGAGTTATAGAGAAGACATTATATAAAAATAAATTTTCTGAACTTCACCATCTGTATTTCTTTGGGTTTTACAAAATTCACAAAATTTAAATACTTATATTTATTTGCGAACTTTGATAAAAAGCATAAGTCATAACCAAACTAAAATGAAATTATTTTTCGAATACTCAAAAAAATCCTCTTCATAAATTATAGAATTAGTGATGATGAGGAGGAAGAGGGCGTTTACGCAACTTGGTGCATCATGGAATCGGGGCGCCTATCGCCGCTCTCCATCTCCTTTGAGATCGGTGCAAGGTGGACCCGATGCTTTATGGTTATATGAGGGGTAGAGGGTGTTTCGGGTCACGAACGCCTTTCTACATTCTTCCCCCTAAGAAAAATCACAACTTCTTTCTTAGTTTCTAAAAAACACTCTTGCAGGAGCTATAAATAGCCACTATAGATCAGAAGCTGGAAGAAAAAACAACTCTTTGAAACTCCTCTCAAAACTCCAACTCATGGAATCATCAAACATCTTTCAAACTCTCCTTAAACCCCCAGAAACTACCCTAAAACTAACTTTAATTAAGGTTTTGAGTAAGTTCTCTCGAGAGGCCAATTAATCTTTTAAAAATTCAATCTGAGAAGAACGCCTCTCATTTAAGCGCCACCACCTTTCTTAGCTCTGCTCTGCTTTCTCTGCTTTCAGGGTAACAAATCTAACAACATTGAAAAGTTCTAGCTACTTGTATTAGTTATTCTAATGGAAATTCCGATCGATTTGGAGAAGTCTGTTTTTCCAGAGATAACCTCGTTGGATTACCTTTTCACTCAACTGAGCTTACCCTTTTCTTTTCGAACTTGAAATGGCCGAAAATCCTCAAATTTCCATTTGTGATGAAATCGAATCCCACATCAAAGTCTTGGCGAGAAATAGGGCTTTGTTTTAATGTAAAATCACCATACGGTCAAGTACCACTTTGCTTCCGTGAAAGATTTATATAAATCTTAGTCCCCCTTTTCTAAGCCTCCTCTCTCTGTTTAACTTTTCAAAAATAACATTTCGGCTCCTCTCGGCGGAGAGGATTCACTTTAAAAGAGAAAGTTTAAAACTCGTCATAATATTAAAACTCAAACTTCGAACTCACTCGTCCCTTCAAATCTAAAATCAAATTCCATCTTTTTTAACTGCAAGTTGTGTACAGGAACTCTCAACTTAAGGAACTATGAGGTATAAGAAACCACTCAGAGTAGAATTCAACATGGCTTAGAACTGAGCCTGTGCCCCCCTTGTTCTTTCATTTGACATCCAGCGGAATCATGCCCAGCGCTCAAACAGTTTCTGACCTACCCCCTGTAAGTTTAGCCAGGGCAAAACTCACATATCTGCTCTTTGCTCCACGCCTATGTCAATCGCGGTGTAAATTTGTAACAAAACTTTGGGCAGATTATGAGTCTAGGCTCGGATGTGGAAATAGCCAAAAGTTCCTTTAATTTAAAAAGCTATTTAGATTTCCTACTTCCAACTCTGGATTGGAGAGTACATTCTTGCATGCGCCTTGCTTACTCGATCTAGCGAGCCAATGTTCGTACAGCTTTGAATCCGTATCTTCCCAAATAGGTGCCAATCTGGAGAAATTACCCTCGTCTCAGATCAAAACATTCATTGGGTCAAAAATTACAGGCATAGGGAAATTGGAGGCGGTCTTTCACTTTTGATCTTTTCAAAGGTCGATCAAATTCTTGCTCGATCACATCTTAAATTTGGATTCTAAGGTAAAATAATTCGACGGTGCTATTTTGGTTCTGAGCGAGATGGACATCTCACTGGTAGACGAGGCTTTTTCCCAATAATTTGTTCAAAGGGATAGAATAACGGGAATAGTGTCAGCTGGTGGTTGACGCCCTGCAAAATCTGAAGTTCTCTAAAAGGAATTGCATGGTGTGTGTGTGTGGGGGGGGGGGGGTAGGTCGTCTCTGGAGATGGAGAAGGGCCAATACCTTACAGAGCTATCAACCAAATAAGCGTTAGAGGTTCACTCGAGGTACCCCGTGCCCAAGGCCACCACACCTCAGAAAACAAACATTAATCTCCAGTTGGTTGATATTACCAATCCACTGATGGGCTGGCCCTTTGGGGAGAAAATCACTTCAAATAGCTTCAAGCACTCGACACAACACTCAAAGAACGTATAGACGAATAATGGTAATTTTCTTTTAGATGGTAATCCTATGGAGGTCCAAAGCTCCAATTCAGAGAGCGAGGTGGGGAACGAAGTGAGAAATAAGGTTAGTTTTCCCTTAAAGCCTATTTGGAACAGGAGGCTGAAGAAAATTTCGAACATGTAATCAACTTTACCCTTAGGCCGTCGCCTTCTTATTTTCACCCTTCGAATTTAACATAACATAACATAATTTCACCGATGACAAAAGCCACAAAGGCCTGACAAAATGCATCTGTGTCAGATCATGCATCTACAATATACAATTCGAACCATACATAGGAATGTATCAAAAACAAAAGACATCATCATCAAGACTCATCAAAATACAAATCAATCATAATATAAAATAATAAAAACTGCATCCACAGGAATGCGCTCGGAAAACCCTCCAAAGTTAACCCTCCCTCCCCATATAATCATCTAATCTGCGTTTGAAAACATTTATGTTTAGACTGTCTACCGTCTCAGATGGCAAACTATTCCAGTAATTAAAAACTCTATTGGTGAAAAAATATTTTCGAACATCCAACCTGCACCTCTGCTTTTTAATTTTTAAGTGGTGACCCCTAGTCATATTACTACCTTCCAAATCTAATAACTTGCTAAAATCTAACTTATCCATCCCAGAACAGATTTTAAAAAGCTCAATCATATCTCCCCTCACACATCTTCTCTCAAATGAGAACATATTTAGTACCCTCAGTCTATCTTCATATTCAAGGTGCTTCAGGGAAGGTATTATTTTTGTTGCCATCCTTTGTACTGCCTCTAGCAGATTGATGTCATGTGTAAAATGCGGTGAGGAAGCTTGCGTACAGTACTCTAAATGTCGCCTAACAAACGAGTTGTAGAGTTTAAGGATAACCTCTTTATTCTTGTAGCTAACATTCTTGTTAATGTATCCTGGCACCCTATTTGCTATATTTTTTGCCTCAATATACAGCTTTGAAAACTTAAGAGATACATCTACTAGTACGCCTAAGTTCTTCTCATCCTTAAGTGAATTCAGCCAATGCCCATCCATTTCATAGCTAAATTCCGATTATCCCTTCTTATGTTAAGAACTTTGCATTTTTTAAGATTAAAAGGCATCTGCCACTCCTGAGCCCAAGCTACTAACTTTTTTAAGTCACTCTGCAATTTAAAGCTACCATCAACTTCTTGGACTACAGCTGTTAATATAGGATCATCAGCATAAATTGACACTTTGGTATTTACAGCCTCCCCAAGATCATTTATATAAACCATGAATAATAAAGAGCCTAGAATGGATCCCTGATGTATGCCTCTGATAACATTCCTCCACTGTGACCTCACCCCATTCAGCAGAACTCTCTGTTTCCTGTGGTTGAGTCATCCAGTTATCCAGTTCAAAACTGGACCACATATCCCATGCATTTTTAATTTGTGAACTAGTCTTCTAAGTGGAACCTTATTAAAAAACTTTGCTAAAATCTAAGTAAATTGCATCAACGTTCTCTCCATTATCTAATTGTTTAGTAACATAATCCATAAAATCCACTAAATTTGGGAAACACGATCTACCTCTTTTAAACCCATGCTGAGCATCCTTTATTAACCTACCGCTATCTAGATGGTCAGAAATCTCCTTCTTAACTATCTTCACAAGAATGTTTCAAAGGATAAAAGTTAAGTTTACCGGCCTAAAGTTATTCGGGTCCTCTATACTTCCTTTTTTAAAATTGATTTTTTCACAAAATCCAAACTTGATTTAGATTTAGGCCTAGAGTATCTGTTTCACTAGAATCACTCGGGTTAAAGGAAATCGATGGGGTGTCGATCGACAGATAAAAAACTAATCAGTTTATTAGACCATCACCAAAATTCGATCTGTGTTTAATTGTTCTTTGAAATGTTGCCAGTCGCCTTCTCTAAAAGAGGCTACCTTGGGAGGAGTAAATTTACTTGGTTCTTGTTTTCCTTCCTATGTAGATTTCTTTTTACCAAATTCGTTCGACTTTCCTACATTAAATAAGCTTCTCTTCAAATTCGATTGAACTCAGAGAGCGACAAGTATCGGTTTTGCCTTTTAGGCTTAAAGAAGGAAGACTCGTTTCGAGGGTTTTTCCTAAAAATTATCACCCTCAAGTTTTACATAATTAATTGACCCTAAATCTGAAGCAATCGTTAAAACTAAAAGTATTGTCCTAGAGGTGATTTCTAAATTGTTTTTACTCCTTCGGATTATATCAGCCGGTTCTTATTAGTCTTCATCTGCTCATGAGAAAGCTGTGGTCTCAGAAGTTGGATTGGGATAGTCCGATGTCTGGCCCCGATCAGGGGTCTTGGTAAAACCTTCATACCGATTTGGTAAAGTTGGTCGAAGTGAAAATTCCAAGATATCCCTTTTAGGATGATGTTGGGGCAGATCTTAAAATATTTTGCGATGCGAGATCAGGCGTCTTGGTAAAAACTTCGCACCGATTTGGTGAAGTTGGTCGAAGTGAAAATTCCAAGCTATCCCTTTGTGGATGATGGTGGGGCAGATCTTAAAATATTTTGTGATGCGAGCACGTCATACTACGGATTCTCATTCCATTGTTTTCAAAAATTGATCTAATTTAATCATTCAAAATTTTAATTTGAAATATATTGTGATTGACTCCACTCTTACCCGGCTTAAGAACGAAGGAGCTTGTATTGCCTTAACCTACGAAACTGTTAAGAAAATACATAGCGATTGTTTTATCTGCAAAATATTCGATTCCCTTGCTTTTAAGTACGATAAGATGACCAATACCCCGAAGGCGCAAACATCATTTCAAAACATCATCATTCATGCCCAAGACTGACACTTGATCAGCTCAAACTTATCAAACATCCTTTCAAACCTTGATCATTCATAATTAACTCTGACACTTGATCACCTCAAAACTTATCAAACATCATTCAAAACTTTATCAAACCCATGATCAAGTATAATAATACTTGATCGTCTTAAAACTTTAGCAAATTCATGATCAAGTCTCATACTTGATTGTTTCAAACTTCTCAAAATTCATTTCAAAACATCAAATTCATTATCAAGTCTAATAATTGATCGTCTAAAAAAAATATTAAAAAAATGATAAAGTCAAATCATTGATCATTTAAATTACTTCATTATAATTCTTGATTTCGAATGTTTCAACACTAATATATTACCCTCAAATGTTTCCCTTTCAAAAACCTCCCCTTAAGTACTCATTCTAGTACCTCCTTTAAATGTCTAATCACAAATACTTAGTTCTGTTAGCTGATTTTTACACGAACTAAATTTTAGGATTCCTTGCTTAAGCTTTACAATTTATCAAGTTGTTAAGATTTGCAGGCCGGGACGTTGTTGAGATTACAGACTCTTTCACCATCTGACACATGTGTCCATGTGAACGTGTATGAACGCATTTACGTCAAACTACGATATTTGGGTTGGTTTCCTTATGTAGTGGGTTCTTCCCTCTCCCTGTCTTGGGCATATTCTCTAGGTTATCAAAGATAAAATGGTTTTGGTTATATGAAGGAAGAGATATATATGCATCGCAGCTCCACTTCTACTCAGCGATCGGTGAATCGTAGACCCGGTGGTTTAGGGTTGTATGAGAGGTAGAGGATGTTTTGGGTCTCGGGCGCCTTCATCGACTCCTCTCCACTAATCATCCTTCAACTTCCTTTTCCCGGTTTCTTGAAAACCCTTTTGTAAGAACAACATAATGCCACTATAGATCAGAAACTGGAAAAATAAACAACTCTTTGTATCTCCTCTCAAAAGTCAAACTTTTGGACTCCGGGAGGGTCGTTGCAAAGCTTGATGAAGAAGGAGCCGTCAGCAATCAAAACCCTATTCAAACAGTTGGACTCTTGAACGAGTCCAATTTGCAAGTAGGTCCTTGCCCGTGTTCTCGGAATAAGGTAAGCTTTTATCCCACTTTTTCGCATTGGCTTTGACACTTCTCTCGAATTACCATCAAACTCTCTCTATCTTTCTTGGCCCCATCTCTCGTTTAAATTCAATGAGCCTTTGGTCCTCCAAACTCCTAACTTTTTATCGTTTGAATATGTTCAATAGAGAGGCAAATATAACTTTCAAAAAACAATCGGAGACGAACGCTTCTCATTTAAGCAGCACCAAATTACTTAGTAGCCCTGCCCTGCTTTGCGGGTAATAACTCTAACAATAGCTTTAATATATATATATATATATATATGTATATATATATATATTTTTTTATATATATATATATATATTTATACAGTATATATATATATATATATATATATATATATATATATATAAACTAACTAAAAAAAAACAAAGGTACCACAAAACCAAATTTACTTAAAAGCCATATGCCTGATCACCAGGCACTAGTATCTCTTTGCAACCTACCACACTTCTTTCTCTTTTCAACATTTGTGTATTTTCCGTTCTTTAGCCCCACACTCTATCTCTATCCCTTATCCAACCCTACTATTACAACACCAATTCAAATTCTGAGAGCTGTGAGCGCTCTTAAGGAAAAGTTCACTTTTCATTAGAGTTAACGTTAACTTCAAGAAAGAAGAAATATATTCGCTCTCTTGACTGAGTGGAGATTACTCCTGCGTCTAGTGGGCGGGGTGCCTACCTCAAAGGGGTAATTCCTCCTTATTCCACGCTGTGACTTCCACTTACTTCACCGACTAAAAGCGACATAACGCGACTATCGCTGCGCCCAGAGTCACTTAAATTATGGGATAGTGAATCTCAGAAGGAAGCCCGGATAGGGGGCACGAAGATGGGGCTCTTTAAGACCACAAGCCACAAATTCTGTGTACGCACCTTTTAGCTTTGGCCTATATAGGTAGGGTGGTCGTGAAGCCTACAATAAGTAGGTAAATACGGAACCATAGGCTGCTAGGTGATTGGGAACTTTTTAACTGTCCTTTTTAACAGATTTAGAGAGGAAGGTACAAAACAAACATAGGCTTCGGAGGAAGGAACAACGAAAAGAGCGCCTAGGTGCTCGACTAGCAAAATGATGTAGGGTCTTAGCCATCTAGGGAAAGGAGGTAGCCTAGAATACTTACGTGTATCTCTACGGACAATTGACCAGGAGATCAAGCCGGACAAAGGAAAACTCTGCGAGACATTCTTTGGACAGATAAAAGTAGACCTCGTCAAAATGATCGATATTCCAAACGGCTACGCGATAATCGTAAGCGAGTACAAAGAAGTAGAAAAATTAGTCTCCCATAAAGGAATAGAGACACTAAAGGGAATAGGTCTAATGCCCAAAATCTCGCCCCAGATAACTGAAAACAGAAGAATCATATGCAGGAAAGTCAACGTTTGGGTGGGTTCTCATCACAAAGAGGAGATGAAGGAAAAAATAGAAAAAATCATGAAGGCATAAAAATAAATGAAATAATTAAATTTGGCCACCACAAACGTCTTCAAACTTGTGTTTGCAACAATATATATCGCAGCACATATATTCCATCAAGGACTGCTCATGTTTAACATGAGAATTCCACCAGACAACATGGAGCGCGAGAAACATATTCATATTCAAATGCTCTTCCACTGCAATAAGATGAAGGACCACTTAATGCGTGACTGCCCTGATAAAGATAGGGTATGTTCTGAGTGCGGACAGAAGAACCACAAATGGAGACATTGCAATGAAATTAGTAAGAATTGTCATGCAGCACATAAGAATATGGTAATTGCATGCCTCAAACTAAAGAAGATATTACAAAGAAGGGAAAGAGAATTGAGAAACAAAGAAGAAACAAGAAGAAATGCAACAAGCACTGGAGTGGCTAACGCAACTGTGAAGCAAATGCAGGGAGCACATACCCATCTAAATGTGCCACAACGGGCATCAATAGAAGTATAGAAGTGCTGACATGCATACTATATGCCCATGTGATGAATATTGGAAAAACGGGCACCTTGCCCTCGACACTAAATACAATGCGAGAAAAAAAAGGAATGAAGAAGATGTGGTTCCCTGACAATCTACCTTCTTCTGAAATCCTTAAAATCAACGTTTCTTCAGCGTCGGCACTAGTGAGGAACGAGGAAAGAACTACATAAGAGAACGCAATTTCAAACATGCCAGTGCAAAGCAATGAAGGAAACAAAATTGCACATATTGAAGCAGAGTAAATGAAACTTAAAGTCTATAGCGATAAATACTGCCCCCTTCTGGGAGGCAAAAAACAGGAAGACATCATTGAAGCAATTAAAAAAGTAAAATGCAAATGGGCATTCAAAGGAAAGACAGGAGAAGAAGACGAAGAAGAAGTACAAAAACTCCTAATGGAAAATAAAATTCGAATCTTCCCTGGCGACTGCGTTATTTTCTGCCATTCTACATTTAAAACAAAGAAGAATGGTAGGTTTGAAGGCAAAAGAGCAAAACACAAAAGAAATCGACCCGCCAGAATTCCAAAGATCTCTAGACGAGAAAACTTAATAAACCATGGAACCAGAAAGGAGAAGAAAACTCAATTTTCTGCAAATCAACACTCAGGGATGGATCGGTAAAACATCGACATTAGAAAATAACTTCAGAGAGATTGGTCAAGCCATAATATTTAATATGAGAACACGGAGTGAATCCAGAAGAAAAGACAATGAAATTGTTGGACTACACCATAATAAATGAAAATCCTTCTAGCAAACGTCAAAGAAGTTAATAATTTGGTGAGGCATACTTTGCCGAAAAAATTGAAACGGCAGTAACACCAATAATAGTAGCCACGAGATACCAAGCACTAAAGAAATTTACCTTCTTCTGCACAACCTAAGTAAAATCTTTGGAACAAGTTTCCCAACCATCTTTATGGGAGACATCTATGCCAGTAGTAGTGAAAATGGATACGGCTCCAGAAACAACAGAGGAGCCATCTTATAAATGATGTTGGAATAAAACATTATCATGAGAATATGGCTAGACTTTCCAACATATGTAACAGGCAATGCAGCTACAAAGCCAGACATCGTGCTAAATAGCTTTAATATGCTATACAACATCCACATGCAACTAGTTACCTTTGCATGTAGCCTCCATGTTGGAACATATTTGCTCATGAATCAATAGCCGATACAGGTACTGGTACCGGCGAGGAAAGATAACAATCTAGCAAACTGGGCAAGTTACACACAAGATTATAATAACTTCGTCCCAGCTGATATTTCTGACGCCAACCTGGAAGATATTGATGAAAAGAACTTAAGATTAACAAGAAAAATCATTGAGGTGGACGAACGATTTATTCCAAAAACAAAATAGCGTACTCTTCACACGCTCGATAGATAAAGGAAATGAAGGGAAATAATAGGCAACTAAGAGGAATACTAGATCAAATAATCCTCCATAGACCAAGTAGAGACCGATACGAAGAAATCAGAAGACCGAAAGAAGAACTGAGACATCTCATAGAAGAACAGCAAAGACACATATGGGATAGCCTAATAGAGAAAAGAGACGAAGAAATTAGACCAAAAGAGAACTTGAGACTAATAAATAGCCTTAAAGCATACATCTAAGACAAAAAGTAACAATTACGAATGAACATAGAGAAAAGATCTAAAAAAAGAGGACCACAGTATAACCTTTTCGTACTCACTGAAAATCAGCGTTCTCCATAACACAAGAGGAGATCGAAGACTTCAAACCAGAGATAGACGAAATGGTCAATACATTCTTGAGAGAAAACATAGACCAGATCACTCCAGCACCAAGTGTAGAGCAAGGAAGGGAGGAAATTATAGGTGAAGGGCATATATAACAACGGAAGAGATAAAAGGCGTAATGCAATCATTCAAGCAGAAAGCACCAGGTCCCTCAAGAATAATCTGAATTAATCTTACCATGGCACCTTAACATAACCATCCGAACATAAAAGAAAATTTTTAACCCGTGCTTAAACACCGATTACTTCCCTGATAGCTATAAACTTGCTGAAATGATATTCGTCCCAAAGCCAGACAAACCACCAAACCACCTGAACAGTTACCGACCAATTTTCGCTATTGAACTTCTTGGGCAAAGTCTGCAAGAAAATCCTTTAACAGAAGAGTAAAAGAATATCTTGAAGAAAATGACCTTTATAATGATTACACAGGCTTGCGTTTAAAAAAAAAATTTATGTTACCTCGGATTTCTTTGTGGTTTCTTAATGAATCCAACCTCCTGAGCTCAAAAATTAATGTATATTTGTTCAATCAGGTCAGATTTTCTCAGTACAGCATACACCATTTTCATTGAGATTAGGGGGCGATGGGGAATATCGCGCAACTCATAGCCTATGTTCCCTAAATGTTGGCACACCACCTTCACGTGGTGCCCCTGTTTTTTAACTGAGCGTGTGCCCAACGTCCGAACACCAAGCGGGATATCCTGGTTTGGGTATCTGACTAAGGGTACCCACCAACCTTTTGGGGCAGTTGCGTGTATGGACACCAGCACACTTCTGGCCCATATGGTTGTCTTTGCTGTGGCCCTGCAGTTAGTGAATGGCATCACAAGGGCTAGGTGCCCTCACACCAACATAAAAGGTGGGTGAGTGGAACCCCATGAGGCGGTTTGATGACCAAACACTGGCATTACTCCGGCATCCCCAAATAACCTTGTGGGGCGACTGTGTGTCTGAACCCCAGCGCACTTTCGGCCCACTTGGTATTAGTCAGTATGTGTACTCTGTACGAGTCGACGGATGTACCCACTGGGGGGCATCGTCCGCAGGACCGTGCCACGGAGGTAGGTTTGGTTGCCTGGGTCGTTGTTTTGCTTTTGGGAGGTCTTTGCACCGCAGTCCAGTAAAACTCCGTTATGCGGTTCCGCTGTTTTTAAAACAACAGTGGGAGTCACGGGGCGGGCTACCCTGTCTGGACTGTATGGGCGCTCTCCGGACTCACGATGGCGATTTGGTACATGCCATCGGCTCCAGAGACACCACTTATAAAAATCAAAATCATATGGGTAAATTTTCCAAAAACTCATCCCAGAGACCGCCGGCCTCTGGTCACCGTGAAAACAGCAAAGATCTTCGTCGCTTGGATCCTTTTGGATGAGAAGTAGACGAAGAACTGGATTATGGCCGCTTTATAGTACTCAAATCCAGCAACGAATGTTGTCCTCTCAGCAAAGCTGACATCTTTGATGTCTTTGACGACTTCGTAAACAAGTGTGGCAAACCTGCTTAAATGTGGCTGCGCAATGATGGCGCATTGATTGTCGAGGCCAAGTCTAATGAGCAGCAAAAGAGAATTCAATCTCTCGAAAAGTTAGCCTTAGTGAATGTATCATCCGCGTTTCACCCGACATTTAATACCTCCAAAGGTGTTATTCTATCGGGTGAACTCATTGAGTATGATATCGACATGTTGGTGACAAAACTTGCCAATCAGAAAGTAACAAGTGCACATCGCATTTCTAGGTTTGTGAATGGCGCTAGGGTACCTACCGCCACCATAATCCTAACTTTCAACAGATTGGAACCGCCCAAGTACGTCAAGGCTGGCTACCTTAGCATCCCAGTCAAGCCTTACGTCGAAAACCCCCGGCGGTGCTTCCATTGCCAACGCTTTGGCCATGTAAGCAAGTTTTGTAAAAGCGAAAGGATTTGTGTAAACTGCTCAGCAGAATGTCACGGAACACCCTGTTCCAAACAGCCGTGATTCCCCAATTGTGGCGGAGACCACTCTGCCACATCACAGCAATGCACCTTCTTCCTCTACGAGAGAGAGGTCATTGCTGTTCGAAATAAAAACAGAGTGAGCTATTAAGCGGCTAGACGAAGAGTTAGGGAGACTTACGTTCAGCCTGGCGTGAGCTTCGCGGATGCTCTGCGCACCGCCACGCCAAAGAAGGGGAGAAGCCAGAGACCATCTACAGGCTCTCCTGAACAAACCAGAAGTCCTCCACAACCGAAACCCAGGTCTCCGCGCAGAGATGTGCCTCAACAGATAGAGGGTTCTCCACACCGTAAACCCGCATCCTCACGCGCACCTGAAAAGGTTAAGAGCCCCCCTCGACCGAAACCACGATCAATCGGTAGAGAAAACTCTTCACCAAAATCTAGCCTAGCTTCTGATGGCACAAAGAAGAGAAACCTTCCATCCTCTCCCGATTTACCAAGAGTGACAAAACACCTTGCCACCACTCCACAAGACGTGGATGTGAATCGGATTGGGCCGTAGGTGGTGTCTATTCCAGCCCTGGACATCCATCCTGCCCAAAAAGAACAGAGAAATACAGCCCCAAAGCGAGTAGTCAGCAACCCACCCCTTGCTGATACTGCTTTGGAACTCCTTCGAGCCCTAAGTGAGAAGGAATCAACCTGTACCCCATCACAGGAAACAGCTGTAGTAGAGGCTGCCCCCTTATCCAAGGAGGAGCCGAACCAAACATCAGATTCCAAGAATCCTTCGCCAGCCGAACAATCGCTGCCACCATCACCAGCCAAGTCGATGTCATCGGCTCACGAAATGACTGATGGAGATGCTCCCACATCTGCTTCTACCGGCAAGACAGTCATTTCGTATAGCCAGCTAACAAAATTGCCACGTTTAAAAGTAAAGTCGAGAGCTAAATTAACGCTCCCGATGCCTCCAGAGTCATACCCAAAACCGGTAATTGGTATGACCAAAACTACCCTACGGGTAGTATAAAACCAAAACCTTCTACCCCTAAGGTTAGGATGATTGTCTTAAAGAGGTAAGGATGTATCCAATAATTCATTGGAACATCCAAGGTCTCTTCCCCAAGTGGGAAGAACTCAAGCTCCTGTTTAAGGACTACAATCCTGATTGTATAGCTTTACAGGAAACTTGCTTGGGTACTCGTAGTGTACCCAATATTCCTGGTTTTGTGGGATACTATAAGAACCCTATAGAACCAATCCATGGTTCTGCTGTGCTCATCAACAGCAGGGTTCCCCACAACCAGATCGACCTTGCGACAGACCTGCAGGCGGTCGCTGTCCGCCTGTTCTCCCATCGCCAATATACGGTTTGCTCGCTTTACCTCCCTCCTATTGAGGAAAAAGACACAGCCTCTCTAGCTAGAAAACTAGTAGAGGTAATTAAACAGCTCCCTCCACCCTTTCTATTGATTGGGGATTTTAATGCTCGACACCCCCTTTGGGGGGACCATGATAAGAACCCTAGGGGAAACATGATTGAGAAATTTCTGAGCGAAAATGATGTCTGCCTTCTAAACGATGACAGCCATACATCATTTCACATCCAGACGAGCAGCTCTACATGCGTGGACTTGTCCCTCTGTTCACCAAGCTGTAGAGCTGATTTTGACTGGGCAGTGGATCCTGACTTGCAAGGCAGCGATCACTTCCCCATTATTATAGCGCCATGTACATGTGGCCCACCTCCACCACCTAGTAAAAAATGGAATGCAAAAAAAGCAAACTGGCCTAAATTCAGGCACCTCTCGAGCCATGACGGGTCCTTACCTCATGAAGATATTGACGTGGCTATCGATGACCTCCTAGTCCACGTCAATAAAGCGGCTAACTCCTCCATCCCGCTCTCCGGCTCAACCGCTCGCGGACCACAAGTTCCCTGGTGGTCGGCTGAATGCTCGAGAGCCGTGACTGAATGTAAAATGGCTTGCCGACGTCACCATCGCTCCCCTACGATGGTAAATAAAATTGCTTGTAACAGAGCAAGGGCAGCACGGCGACGCATCCTTCCACAGGCTCGAAAGACCTCGTTGGAAGGTTACATCGCGTCCATAAGTTTGCAAACGCCTATAGACAAAGTGTGGAAAAGGGTCAAAAAGCTATTGGGCAAATCCAATGGCTTTACAGCTCCCAACATTGTCCAAGCTGGAGAATTGTTGGGGGACTTGTCCCATATTTCCAATGTCTTGGCCAGATCATTTGCTAGCATCTCAAGCACAAATAATTATGAGATGCAATTCCAGTGCTTTAGGCTCCAACAGGAGCAGCAACCGCTCAACTTTATGGAGCCTAACATGGATAACGAGTCTTACAACCGACTCTTCTCTATCAAAGAGCTCCATAATGCACTGAAGCACTGTAGATCCACTGCCCCCGGATCGGATGGCATTCCCTATGATATGATTAGGAATATGCATCCACCCCTTCTCTCTCATTTACTAGACATTTACAACTGGATTTGGATCAAGGGCCGCTTCCCTTCCATGTGGAGAGAGGCCATAGTCCTTCCATTCCGCAAACCAGGAAAGGACAGGACGGAGCCCACCTATTACCGCCCCATTGCTCTTACCAGTTGTCCATGTAAAGTGTTTGAGAGAATGGTCAATTTCAGACTCGTCTGGTTTTTGGAGACTCAAAATCTCATATCTCCTTCTCAATCAGGGTTCAGGAAAAAGCAGAGTACGACAGACCTGCTTGTCCGAATAGGGTCACTCGTAAGAGATGCTTTTTCAAAGCAGCAGCACGCCATCGCTGTCTTCTTTGATATTGAGAAAGCATATGATACCACCTGGAGGCGTGGTATCCTTAAACAACTCCATGATTGGGGCCTGCGGGGTTACCTCCCCAGGTTTGTCGAGCAATTTCTGATGCGACTCACACTACGCGTAAGGATTGGAGGCACCTTATCGGAGCCCGTGGACCAAGTTGAGGGTGTGCCACAGGGAAGTGTCCTCAGTGTCACCTGCTTCTCTGTGGCCATTAGTAGCATTGTTAGAAATCTCCCTCCCGAGATTTCGTCGACGTTATATGTGGATGATCTGGCGCTCATTTTTTCTTCACCCAGACTCCCATTTATCGTCCGTAAGCTACAGCGAGCTATAAGCACTGTAGCTGAAAGTGCTTCCTCCAAGGGTTTCCACTTTTTCGCAGTAAAGACCAAGGCTGTTCACTTTTATGGGCATAAGTTAGTGACATGGGAACCCCCCCCTCCCCATTTGTCGCTATATGGTGTGCCTATAGATTTTGAGCCCCATTTCAAATATCTGGGGGTCATATTTGATTCAAGGGTTTCTTTCCGGCACAAGGTGGATGCCTTGAAAAGGTCTTGTTTAAAGAGAATGGACATAATGAAACTGTTGTCTCACACTTCTTGCGGAAGTGATCGACGTACCCTGTGGCTCCTGTATCTAGCATTGGTCCAATCAAAGCTAGACTATGGATCACAGGTGTACTCCTCTACCTCGCCATCCATTCTCGAAAAACTAAATACTGTGCGTAACCAGGGTGTGCGCCTGGCTTCTGGAGCCTTTAAGTCCTCCCCAGTGTGGAGCCTCTACGCAGAGAACGGGGTTCTCCCCCTTCCTTATCACAGGCTCAAGTCTAATTTAAACTACCTCCTTAGACTTGAGCAACTACCGCAGACGCCAGTGTATAAGTGCATGTTCAATACACGGACAGTGGCCTCATAAGATAGATCTCCATCTCTGGCTCGCCCCTTTGCTCTGCGTATGGCCGAGCACACTGCGCAACTAAGGGAGTTCTCAGTGATTCCCTTTACCATGCCAAAGACCCCCCCGTGGCTCATACCACCTGTAATGTTATGTAGGGAACTAGCTGATTGGCCCAAGGATCACCACCTGCCTGTAGTATTGAGAGCCATGTATGGCGACCACTCCTCTCAACATCGGCATAGCACTTGAGTGTTCACCGATGGGTCCAAGTCACCGGACAGAGTTGGAGCAGCTGCTATCTTTCCATCTGAGACAGCATTGGTCCGCCTGCCAAACGCAGCTTCCGCATTCACAGCGGAACTCGTTGCTATGATGGCGGCACTGACCATCATAGCTGGCAGACCATCTGGTTCTCATACTATCTTTACAGACTCCCTTAGTTCGCTTCAAATGTTGGGTGATGTTGGTTCGAGCCATCCGTTGGTTTCCAAGATCCAGCGGTGGCTCCTACGACTATCGCCCATCCACGAGATATCCTTTTGCTGGGTGCCTAGTCACGTGGGCATCCCAGGCAATGAGAGGGCAGATGCTGCAGCCAAAGAAGCAGCATCACTGGGGACAGCTCCAGTGGCCCCAGTCCCACTCTGCGATGCCTATCCTCTGATCAATGAATACGTGGTCGGCCTATGGCAGAAGAGGTGGAGTGAGCTCCCTCCCACCAAGCTCCACTCTATAAAACCCTCCGTTCACCCATGGCCACGTACAACTAGACATCGTAAAATGGAGGTTGCGCTTGTCCGTCTGAGGATAGGCCATTGCCGGCTCACCCATGAGCATTTAATGAGTGGGCTGCCCCCACCTATGTGCATTCTGTGTGGGGTACAAATATCTGTCCTCCATATATTTGTAGAATGCCCATTGCTAAGAAATCACAGAAGGACGACTTTTCCCTTCATTACCAGAGAGATGGCCCCCCAGCAGGCTCTGCGGGGCATCTTTTTTGAGACCTATTGCTTCTTTGACGTGACTAGGATACTAACCTTCCTAAAAGAAAGCAATATTTTAAACAAAATTTAAATTAGTTTTAGATATTTATTGTTGATCTATTCATAGTTTATGTTTTTACATTTTTAAAAAAATGAATAAATTCTTAACAAAAATATAATTGCTTAATAACTTTTAAAGTTATATTGTTGACATATTCATAGTTTATTTACTTGTTATTTATTATTTTTTACTTTTTTTTTACCTTTTGTTGAATTTTTTAATAGTCTATTTTTTGTTAAAAGATTTTAACTCAACTGACTTAATATTGCCTATTAAACTAATTTTGGTCCCAAGGACATTTTGGCTTTTTTATGTATTTTAATATGGCAATATTTTAAAAATAATAATTTTAAATTCACCGCCCATAAGTGAATTTGGCTGCGAGATAGTCCATCTGGGCTACGCAGCTTTTAACCTTTAATGCAGTATTCATTCATTCATTCATTGAGATTACCTCATTTTTTCGGAATTTTTGTTAAAAAAAAACTTTCGCTATCTAATAATGCATTATTACTGTTATATCATATAAACAGGAATACACGTATATAAACTATAATTCTTTTAATAAACAAAAAATAAAAGAATGCAACATAATAAAGAAAATAATTATAATTTCGAAGAACAGACGCCCTTGACGATTTTCGTTTGTGCCTGTCATCTGGTGCATCACGCTTCAAACACCAACAGTAGTCAGCAAGCATGTTTCCGTTCCATTTACACTGGTAACTGGATTCCATTGTTTTTATGTCCTGGTGGAATCTTTGGCCTTGTTCTTTACTGTAATCCCTGCACCTGTCGGGAAAATAATCCAGATAGGACTGTAAAAAGTGTATCTTTATAGACATTTGAGCTCCCAAATGTTTGAGACTTGTTAAGAGCTGATTGACCAGGGCAACATATTCTTCTAGGCTTCTTTTATTGCCTAGAAAATTGTTAATTAAAGCTTTGAAAGCCTTCCAGGCATCTTTTTCTATGTCCTTCATTGATGCATCAAATTTCTGATCAAGTTCCTGATTTGAAGTCCATCAAAAATTCCCCCATGGAGCTTAGCGTCACTGATTTGTGGAAATTTTTGAAGAAGAAATTTAAAAGCTTGGCCTACTTTATTAAGGGTTTTGACATAATTTTTCATTATGCCAAGTTTTATATGCAGTGGAGGGAGTAGTATTTTTTGAGGAGGCACTAAAGGTTCAGCTATCACATTGTTTGATCTAATTCTAAATGCTTCTCGTGGAGGCCAAACCTTCTTCTCATAGTGCATACTATCTGCACGACTGTCCCATAAACATAGGAAACAGGGATGCTTCGTGTACCCGGTTTGCGTCCCAAGCGTAAGAGACACTACCTGAAAAAAATTTAGCAGGGTATTTAAATTCAGTGTGATATTTCTAAAAACAAATTCAAAGAAATATTTCTTAAAACAATAAGAATATGAATATGTACTGAAAAATCTTGTATGCTGATGCATTAAATCATCGTATTGGAACTAATTGGATATATGTACATCTTATTTTGAGTTTATTGAGTTATGTTGTATACCTCTTCAATTAGGATAAGTTCCCCATTAACCCAATAGGATGCATTAACCTATAGGGACGCACTTCAACAAAAAATATAACTCAAAAATGACTCATGATTTCCATATTTGCATTCTTGTAAAATGTAAGTTGACCAAAAGGTGTATACAAGTATTAACAATTAAAAATGAAAATGTCAATATCAAAAGGCTTAGAAATGCCAAGTGTAAAATGAATGATCTTACCTTTAAGTCACCACATATCCTCCACTTATAGCTAGAGTAATTTATTGCATCCAGCAATTTTTTCATATTTTCATAACTTTCAGTAAGTTGGATTGAATGGCCTATAGGAACGGAAGCTATCTTGTTACCAATATTCAGTAACACAGCTTTTAAACTTCTACTAGAGAAATCTATGAACAGTCTCCATTCTAATGGGTTGTAGGGAACTCCAAGGTCCTCAAAAAGTCCTTTAATATTGGCGCAGTATACTATAGAGCTGGAAGAATGCTGTAAAAAATAGCTTCGAAACTCTTGTTCTCTATTTCTGTACCCCCCTAAATGTTGTTTCTTAAGCGAAAAGATCACTCTCACGAAGTCGAAAGCCAAGAAGTTGTGTATTCGCCTTTGAAATCTCCAGATCCCTGGTCAGGTCATTTAACTGAACTTGAGTGAATGGTCTTGCAAGCATATCATGTGTGGAAACCTGATAAGACTCAGATGTGTCATAATCTTGTTCAACTTCCATATCAATCTCTTCATGTACCTCTATATGTTCAGGGGGAGAAGGTATAGGAATTCCTGGGCCATGGGGCAGGGGTTTGATGGCAGGAGGAACATCCGGATATGCCACACTATGTATATTCTTCTTATTTATACCTGTGGAAAATATAATTGCATATTACATAAAAGAATTAATTTGGGCTTGCAGATAGTACATAAATGTTTAGTAAAGGATATGTTCATGCTGAAGTGAACTATGTTGGGGTTTAATTTTATGCTAAGTCTTTGCATAATAATGACATTTTCAGGAGCCAGTATAATACAGAAAGCTTAAATACTTGATACAATGCTCACCTTTAAGATTTGTCATGCAAAAATAGCAGTCCGTAGTGTGGTCCTTGCTATCTCTCCACACCATGGGAACACCAAAAGAGAGGCACTTCTGTTCGCCCTACCTTCAGCGTCTTAAACTTATATAGCATCCCTTGCAGCAGATATGTGGTGCAAAACTTTTATCTTGAACTCTTAGCCTTACTCCAAAATATGCATGATACAAAGATTTAATTACAGGAGGGATTGTACTTTGCCGCAAACATAGCAAAATCTGTCGGAGCTATTCTTACATTTTCTGTTCATTTTCAACTCTACCACTATTATTATTATTCTTATTATTAGAATGTTAAGCAATTTTTAACCTGCAAAATATAAACCTATTTGCATAATTACTTAAAATGTACACAAAATTTACTGCGAATAGAGCAGTGCAAAAACTATTGAAATTTGATGTAATATAGAAGATGTATAAACTATAAAATTATTATCACCCCCTGTATCGCAAAAACTGGAGGTGATAGAGAAAAACGGATGACAGATTCAGATTTAGAAGGTCAATTTTATTAAGAAACATTATAGAAAACCTAAGGTACATTTTTGACGCAGACCACTGTTATCAGTTCGGATTCAGAAGAGGCAGAGACATCAAAAAGGCACTTGGCATAATAACAGAGAAAGTTGCGAAGGCCAAAGCAGAGAATAACTACATCGATCTGGTCCTGAAACATGTATAAAAAGCATTCGACAAAATCTGGGTCAGAGGAATGGAATATAAGATCTTAAATTCTATGCGATTATGTCACAAACAAAAGAGCATATGTAAGGATAAATTTTTATTAAGGACCAGAGTTTAAATTGGAAGCTGGACTCCCGCAGACCTGCCACCACAATTAATGACTGGTTGACTAAACATACAGTTTGCGGACGACATAAGCCAACTCGTCGTCACTCCGTACAGGAGAGTACGCTTTCAGTAGGATCAACAGGATTAGAAATCAGCAACATCAGCAACTACGAAATATATTGGAAGATAAGGACAAACAAGAGGAAATTTATAATAATTCCAATCTCCAGAAATAAAATAGCTGAAATTGTAGTTGAAAATCAGATCTACAGATATCATATTAAAGAAAAAGTGTTAGGATTTGGAATAACAAAAAGAGGCTACAAACAACATATAACGGAGAGGAAGAACAAAGCAATTCCGAAGCTGAATCTACTGTACAATCTAAAGGGGTTAGGCATTAAAAATCAAATAAAAATCTATCTTGCACTAGGAAGAGAGGTACTACTATACCAGCCGACCAATATCAACGGTGAAACAAGAATTAAAAAAATGAAACTCCAGAGAATACAAAGTAAAACTCTGTACCTAATCAGCAACAATTGTACGAGAGAGAGAAGAAGATTACAGGAATTGAACCAAGAAGCAGGAGTAGAAACGCTCAACATCAACATCCGGAATAAAGCCGAGATAATATTGAGGAAGATAGACTATCTACCTACGATATCTGCAGCGCACACGAACACCAGACTTAGATTCCCCTTTAACACTCGATTTTTACCGGTAGACAACAGCTGAGAATTGAAGAGAGACACATGTTTACTTAAGTATAAATTCAAAAAGAGAGAAGGAACAAGAATAAAGATAAAGATATTTACCTAACTATATACAAAATTAACCTTGGAAATAACCAACCAATACACATGACTGATACCCTAAAAAGACAACCGAATTTAAACAACTAAAATTGGAAGAAACAACCTACGAAGAAGTCAACACAGATCAAAAGTGTCATCAAAAGTAATACGAACAAAATGAACTAAAGTGTAATAAGTCAACTATACTAAAAGTTTTAACAAGAATGATAGTGTGATAGAACGAGTTGAATCTGTGTTAAATTCAACTCCTATCCCATATTAGTTAAAACCTCGAGGAGGCCCACGTGCATCTTCGATTCGAGGCTTGGAGTCTTATCAACAGCTGCCGGACGTCAATGTTTAAACAAGGAGGTTATCGTCCCCCCGTTCGCCCCCATACGCCGACCTCGCCAGATCGAGTTAGGCTTATGAACAGATAAGGCATTTTTCTTCGGCCCAGCTGTGCGTTCCCTCCAAGCTTTCACTCCATTCTCCCCCACGCCGAGGAGATGTCCTGGCTATTTATATGGACTCTTTACCACTAAGATCAGATTGGAGATCCAGATTTTCGTCGCGAAACATCACCACGACCCTCTCTCCCTTTGTGCGCCAAGGGACCTCGGCCTCGAGATTCACCATCACTTGTCCAGGAGGACAATATTCCTTGAGTGCCAAAGGTTCGAGCCTTTAGTGACGTCAATTCCCCAAGGCATCCCCCCCTGTTGTTCAAGGAGAACAACATTAGAACAGCCATTGTTCGTTTTGAGCCCTTCGCCAAGAAACGGTTCTCATCCCCCCCCTATTGTTCAAGGAGAACAGTATTAGAACAGCCATTGTTCGTTTTGAGCCCTTCGCCAAGAAACGGTTCTCATCTTCCCCCTATTGTTCGAGGAGAACAGTATTAGAACAGCCATTGTTCGTTTTGAGCCCTTCGCCAAGAAACGGTTCTCATCTTCCCCCTATTGTTCGAGGAGAACAGTATTAGAACAGCCATTGTTCGTTTTGAGCCCTTCGCCAAGAAACGGTTCTCATCCCCCCCCCCCTATTGTTCGAGGAGAACAGTATTAGAACAGCCATTGTTCGTTTTGAGCCTTTCGCCAAGAAACGGTTCTCACCCCCCCTGTTGTTCAAAGGAGAACAACATTAGAACAGCCATTGTTCTTGAGCCCGTAGACAAGAGACGGTTCTCATCCCCCCTTTGTTCAGAAGAGAACAACCTAGAACAGCCATTGTTCGTCAAGCCGTTCGTCGAGAACGGTTCTCCTTCCCAAGACGCCACGTCAGGATCCTTTCATCCCCCCCCCCTTCTGCTGGAACTCGCCAGCGGACCGAATATTCCTTCAAGTACCTTCGACTGCACCCTAACGAAGTTACGTAAGCCAAGCGTCACCTTTTGAGTATTGATCCCTTATTTGTCAATTCTATCCTGTGCTTTAAATGGTTTATCGAACCATCCCATCTCTTTAACTCCATATTTGCTTTACCTTTTTTGATCCCTTAAATCCTTGGATTAGCCCGAGTCTCCACGACCCTTTCCATTCTGTTTGTCAATATTTTCCGTTTTTGTGTATTGTTTATAGTTATTATTAATAAAACTCTATTTTATTAATGATAGCAATATTTTTATCCTTGAGCTCAGTTCCACTTCTTAAGCATTTTGAAGATACATAATATCGGCCGCCAAGACAGTAAAACGCACTCTAGAGATAATTGAGGAAGTTCCCTCAACGAATAGTGTTATATATATAGTATCGTCGGGAGTCATTCTACGACATATATATATATATACTATTTAATTTGGTATCAGGTGTGTAAGGTTTAACGCTATATCTTTGCAAACACTGGTCTCAGTTGAGTAAAGCATAGTGTTATTCGTTATAATAATAGAATATAGTAGTTCCCTTTTGTTTTAACGATTGCTATCCCCTTTTTTTTGAAACTTAGGAAGCTGGAGTAGCTCAAGGAACGGTTATAATAATTTGTTTGTTTTTTGTGATTTTAGTCAGTGGTTATTTAGATTGAGAAACCAAGTACGAATAGGTCAGTGCCCATATTTAGGTAGGCTAATTCTACAGAGGCATAATTCTTGTTTCGAGGAATTTTAGTTGGTTGACTAGTGCGCCCCAAGTGCAAAGATGACTCCGTTCGAAATCTTTAAAGCGCAAGGAGAGTCCTGTGGACTTTCCGGAAAAGAACTAACTGAGTACATTCTAGAGGAGCAAAGAAAAGAGGAAGAAAGAGAAATACAAAGAAGAAAGGAAGAAAGAGAAATACAACGAGAAGAAAGAGAGGAACGGATAAGACAAGCTGAGCTTCAGATTGAATTAGCTCGGATTAAAGCAGAAGTTCAAAGAAAAAAGGTAGAAAAAGAAAGAGAAAGAGAGGAACGGGGAAGAGTAATCCAACGAGAAGAACGAGAAGGAAAAATACAACGAGAAGAACGAGAAAGAGTAATCCAACGAGAAGAAAGAAGGAAGGATTCGCGCTCCTTCCCAGGAAAGCTGACAAAGTTTCCGAGACCCGTAAAACCCCAAAACTTCTTTCCCCAAAACCAACAACGGGACTCCAAACCTCCCGTTAAGACTTCTCCTCCATCTCTCTTCCCGAAGCGACCAACCATATGCTTCACCTGTGGTGTAGAAAACCACATGAGCTGGAATTGCCCCCAAAATTCTAGGCTTAAAAGCGGACCAGCCCACCAAGTTCACCAGATTAATGCAACCACGGCTCCCCCGGTGGTGCAGACCCAAGCAGAAACTTCTCCCCCTCCATCAGGCCACCAGGTAAATTTTGTTTTTGGTAAAAGTTCATCGGGAACTTTGAAATATGAGGAGGGCAGCGTGGACAGCTGTCGAGTATTGACTCTCGTCAGGGACACAGGATGTACATGCTTCATCGTGTCCGACGAACTCCTCCCAGTGGCCTCTAACCACGAAAAATTTGCGGTGGTACATGACCAACTTGGGCGGGCGAACCGATTCCCCGTCGCTAGATGTTACCTGCAGTGTCAATATTATAATGGCTGGGCTGAAGTCATTGTAGCACCAATAAAATTCTGTTCCGTACTTATAGGAAAGAGCCCCCAAGTAAGTTTCGACCCTGTGTTTTAGGCCGCCCTTCCTCAAGGCCGAGATAAGAAAGAAGCCCAGAAGCCCGTCCCCATCAGAACCCCGATACCGTCCGATTTCACGGAGACCCCTAACCAGGACTTTAGGACGGAAAAAGAGGAATGTGATTCACTAAAACCCTTAGGTGATAAGGCCCCAGACAAGGACACGGAGACTGTCCCTGGACCCCAAGAAAAAAAGAAACCCCAACGCGCCCATGGAGATACCTTCGTAGAACTGGACGAAGCATCGGCGCTTGAAGAGGATTGCCCCGAGGAGTCCCTTAAGGTAATCCAGACAGTGTGCATCCAACCTGATGCCGATTACCCTCCTCATTCCCTACCAGGCGAGTCTTTGGAACCCTCTGACCTGGATAGTGACGCGCAGCTGACACCACGTCAGAAGAGTCAGCTCCAAGAACTAATTAAATGGAATCACCATTTACCCGCCCTATTAGTTCTTTTCGAGCAACTGCGTGAAAATGGCCTCACCATTGGCCCCAGCAAATGCCAGTTTGCCCACGAAACCATCAAATATTTGGGTTTCAAAATAGGACGAAGCAAGTTAGGTCCCCACGAGAACAAGATTAAGGCAATCGCCCACATGCCCCTCCCGATTACAAAGAAGCCATTAAGATCGTTCCTAGGATCAGCTTCTCCCTATCAGCGATTTGTTCCGAATTTCGCTGCAATTTTGGCACCCCTATGCCCCCTTCAGGAAAAGAATTTCTCCGATCGTTTACGTTGGAATGATGTCGCTGTTTCCCATTTTAATCAGCTCAAAAGTAAGTTCATTTCTGCCCCCATTTTTAAGTTGCCCAACCCGGAAAAATCCGTTGGGGTTAAGACCGACGTGATCAACGAGGGCATTGGAGGTGTACTCCTTCAATACGTGGATGACAGAACGAGTCATCCAGTTGCATATGCTAGCCAACTATTATTACCACGCGAAAAGAGATATGCCACTAGAGAAAAGATAGCTCTATCAATTATCTGGGTCATAGACAAATTCAAGCTGTACTTGATATGTAAAGAATTTCGAATAGGAACCGACCACCGTCCGTTAGCCTATATTAGGAATTTGAGACACTCAAACGGCCGCATCATGCGCTGGAGTTTACTCTTGCAAGAGTATCAATTTAAAATATATTATATCAAAGGTTCCGATAACCAGGTCGCTGACGCACTCAGTAGGAATGCGTTACCGAATAGCGTAGAATAATTGTATTCATAGGATTAGTATCTCCATGTAGGTATATACCGTCTTGTACGACTTAATTTAAGATTCTTTTGTAATATAGTTATTTAATGTATGTCTGAATTTTGTAACGCTCAATGTCTAATTTTTTTGATGTATATATATTTGTTCTTATTAATTTACGTATAAATTATTTTGTCCCGTATGTACTAAGTTTATAACATTTCATTGTTCCATGCCTTTTTTTTTTATTAAGTTGTATTAAAGGTTATTTTCCCCTGTAATCTAAAGATCAAAATAATCATGTATTGAGGTAATAATAGTTAGGTGCAGGAAGATACGGTTGGTACAAGAAAACGAGTTCCCTACAACGGAGCTCTATCGTTGTCCCTTCTCTCTTTTTTTTTCGAAGTGACAACTTCCCCTGGAATGGAGGGGTGTGATAGAACGAGTTGAATCTGTGTTAAATTCAACTCCTATCCCATATTAGTTAAAACCTCGAGGAGGCCCACGTGCATCTTCGATTCGAGGCTTGGAGTCTTATCAACAGCTGCCGGACGTCAATGTTTAAACAAGGAGGTTATCGTCCCCCCGTTCGCCCCCATACGCCGACCTCGCCAGATCGAGTTAGGCTTATGAACAGATAAGGCATTTTTCTTCGGCCCAGCTGTGCGTTCCCTCCAAGCTTTCACTCCATTCTCCCCCACGCCGAGGAGATGTCCTGGCTATTTATATGGACTCTTTACCACTAAGATCAGATTGGAGATCCAGATTTTCGTCGCGAAACATCACCACGACCCTCTCTCCCTTTGTGCGCCAAGGGACCTCGGCCTCGAGATTCACCATCACTTGTCCAGAAGGACAATATTCCTTGAGTGCCAAAGGTTCGAGCCTTTAGTGACGTCAAGTCCCCAAGGCATCCCCCCCTGTTGTTCAAGGAGAACAACATTAGAACAGCCATTGTTCGTTTTGAGCCCTTCGCCAAGAAACGGTTCTCATCCCCCCCCTATTGTTCAAGGAGAACAGTATTAGAACAGCCATTGTTCGTTTTGAGCCCTTCGCCAAGAAACGGTTCTCATCTTCCCCCTATTGTTCGAGGAGAACAGTATTAGAACAGCCATTGTTCGTTTTGAGCCCTTCGCCAAGAAACGGTTCTCATCTTCCCCCTATTGTTCGAGGAGAACAGTATTAGAACAGCCATTGTTCGTTTTGAGCCCTTCGCCAAGAAACGGTTCTCATCCCCCCCCCTATTGTTCGAGGAGAACAGTATTAGAACAGCCATTGTTCGTTTTGAGCCTTTCGCCAAGAAACGGTTCTCACCCCCCCTGTTGTTCAAAGGAGAACAACATTAGAACAGCCATTGTTCTTGAGCCCGTAGACAAGAGACGGTTCTCATCCCCCCTTTGTTCAGAAGAGAACAACCTAGAACAGCCATTGTTCGTCAAGCCGTTCGTCGAGAACGGTTCTCCTTCCCAAGACGCCACGTCAGGATCCTTTCATCCCCCCCCCCTTCTGCTGGAACTCGCCAGCGGACCGAATATTCCTTCAAGTACCTTCGACTGCACCCTAACGAAGTTACGTAAGCCAAGCGTCACCTTTTGAGTATTGATCCCTTATTTGTCAATTCTATCCTGTGCTTTAAATGGTTTATCGAACCATCCCATCTCTTTAACTCCATATTTGTTTTACCTTTTTTGATCCCTTAAATCCTTGGATTAGCCCGAGTCTCCACGACCCTTTCCATTCTGTTTGTCAATATTTTCCGTTTTTGTGTATTGTTTATAGTTATTATTAATAAAACTCTATTTTATTAATGATAGCAATATTATTATCCTTGAGCTCAGTTCCACTTCTTAAGCATTTTGAAGATACATAATATCGGCCGCCAAGACAGTAAAACGCACTCTAGAGATAATTAAGGAAGTTCCCTCAACGAATAGTGTTATATATATAGTATCGTCGGGAGTCATTCTACGACAGATAGTAAAGTGGAAGTTAACAGATAAAGAGAAATATAACGAACATAGTAAACTAAAAGTGCAATACGTGAACTATAGTATAAAAAGGTTGAAGAAAATGATAGTGAAGTTAACGTTAATAGTAAAAGTATAGAGAAATAGCAAAAAAGTGATAACAACAAAAGAAAGTGAACCAATGTAAGGAAAGAAACACATGTAACATAACAATACATAAAAAAGATTAGAGCTAAGATAAATAAAAACAGCATGAATCCTACAATAAACACATGAGTGAAAGATGAAGAGAATAAGGGAACAGAGATCAAGCGGTCCTCTCGCTTCTGTATGAGGAACATAGGTGCTAAAAGTGTGAGAAAGGAAGTAATAATGATGAGTAAATACATGACGATGGTTTTGAATCCACGCTTATCAGCAAGACCCACTTGTTCTTTTCACCTTTGACTACCGAAGTTGCTCAAACTGTTTCCTCCCCAATTTGTCCTCTTTTAATTCAAAACTTCCTGTCTCCCACTATAAACACTCTTCTAAGGCTTGTTCCGGACTTCTGATGAAGCACTTGACTATTGGTTCACTTGAAATGATAGACAGAAGTGTGGGAACTTTCTCCAGGAGCTAGTTGGCCGCTGGCCTCCTCCTCTTCTCTGCCCCCGAATCGTAGAATAAGTACAATAGTGAGGAGTAACGGTGAGCCGTACCTTTTTTCACCCTGAAGAGGTAGAGAACGGAAAGATAGGACAAACTATTTTAACCGTTATATGAAAATAAATAAACAAATTGGATTTGAACTTGTGTCATTAATAGCTCATCGCTTATATGACCAAGACGCGTCTAAGTATTATACCTTCATTTCTAAGAAAATAAAGGTAGCAAAGTCAACTGTTGGCGACATTGTGAAAAGAGCAGACGACACTAGTAAACATTAAACATTGTGCCAATGAAAGTGTGGAAGAAAATGATAGACAATACTTCACAGTGACAAGTCTCTCATTAGAAATACTGTGAAGGATCTCAAGAAAACCGTTAAAGAATTTCAGAGAGATTCGTCTTTAGCTGGTGTAAATGTTTCTTCTTCAACCATCCAGCGAAGCCTCATAGAATTTGATTTCTGCTATGACGACAAAACTTCTTTGCTGATCACGCAAGTATGCTGGATGGAATGCAGCTGACTGGAAGAAAGATATTTTTTCTGATGATTCGCATTCTGAAGTACATGGGCATAGGTTAGTGCGAGTAAGACGAAGCAAAGATGAATCACTTCACCCAGGACACATTTAACAAGCGCCAAAATACACACCTAAGAAGAAGTTTTGAAATTATTTTTAGTGCTAATAGCCTTGGCTGGCTTGTTACTATTGAGGTATTGATGAACAGCGTTAAATACAAGGCATCCTGTAGACTCACTTGCTTCCTGCGATGCAGAAAGAGTTTCCTGATGTAGGTGGCATTTTCCATGCTTCCCAATTAATGCGTACATTCTTCGAAAAAAGTGGACTTACCGTTATAGATTGTCCTGGAAAATCTCCTTCCCTTAACCCTATCGAGAATCTATGGGCTATAATTAAACGTAGAATCGTGAAAACCAACGGTTAGACGATGCATAAAAGGATTTGTGCTGTTATCAATGCCTGGTACCATAAAAAAGAACTGACAGAGATGTGTTGAAATTTGGTTGAATCATTGACGTATTCTTTTCAGATGTAAACAACACTTCTCAAATAATAGTATTATTTCACCACTGTGCGAACTAATTTCCAAACTACTGTACTATTCTTTCAGTTTTCTTTACTTCATATATTTTATGCCCATTTTAATTACGATGAAACTACCATCTTAGCTTTCCTGCAGGTGGTCAGTTGGTATTACGTCATAATCCTACATATTTCATTACTTGATGGCCGTGCTTACTCCTGTTTTGATATAAGAATTATATATATATATGTATTTTTCTTTGCAAATGGTTGATATTAAACACTTTTCTGTGTCCAGCCGTTGGTGTTCTATGCATGTTAACTCTCGTTATTACAATATGTATTTTTCTTTGCGAGGATTTAGTTGTTGGCTTTTAATTTGCCTCATCCAGTATAAGTCTACCACCGGAAACGGCTGAGATGCAGTTGGTACTAGGGTATAGAAAACAATGCATGAGATCCAGTTAGGTCGTCAGAAAAGGGAGTAGTTTATCCGCCACGAACCCAAAAACAACTGTTGGCTATTGGTAAGATAGGGCTATTTCGGTAGACTGGTCGAATAATATGCAAAGCTATATGTGCGAAAGAGATAGATAAAGTGTTCACTAGAAAAAAAAACACAAAATAGTCTGATTCTTCCTTCGTTTTCAACTTCCATTAGGTCGTTGTTTTCTTTCTACACCCATTTGCACTTCTCATCAACGAGTGGATGTAATACAACCTTTTCATTATATTTCATGGGAATGGCATAACGTTACTTGCATGGATCTTCATGTTGAGGTATTTATTTGACTGAATTTTCTTCTTTTTTTATTTAAATACATCTTTGGTCTTTATTCCTCGAGTTTGCTTGAAGAAGTTTAGTTCTTTTCTTCTTGTTTTTTTATAGCCAATAGAACTATAATTTACAGTAAAATCTTTTTATGGCTAGGTACACACACTGCAAAAGAGCTCAATAAAATTAAACAGGATTAAAAAAAGAATAAATATACATCAAGTAATTAAGGTATTGTGCACAAAAACGAAAATAGAAAATCAACCTGGAGCTGGCTTTTAACCTAAAAGTTCTAGCATAACACATTGAAAAGAAAAAGTGCATGAATAATGAGATGTGCTAAGATGCAATGCACTAGAAGAACATAACACAAATAGTGTGTCATAACTCAAGAAAAATGCTCAGAATCTCAGGAAGTTCATAGTTGGAGGGAATACACCTCGTCTACAAAAGGTGTCTTAATTGCGAAGGCACAAACCAATCATCGCAAAGAATTTCCTTTAAAAAAGGCAATAATAGAAATAAAAGGGAATGAAAAGACACAAGCGAAGAAAATAGTGCTCTATTCTACCTCTACAAGAGTGCCAAAAGCTACTATTAATGAGATGAAACAAGCGGAAGCAAATATAATGATCACACGTGTAGTAGGATCAGACCCTTTGGGGGGCATCTTCTATGTAGACATGGCTAATATTAGCAAACTAAGAACATTTGCAGAAACTCTCAAAAAACTAGAGGTCAAGAAGGGCATAAAAAATGTGGTACCCAGGGAAGCCAGAATCATCATATTTTCTCTGAATTGACATTATAAAGAAGAAGGAAAATAACATGACCATAGAGGTAAAAAAAGAACGCATCATGGAAAAAAATGAAGAAGAATAGATTCCAAAAATCTTCAAGAACAATCGAGAGAGAAAAAACAAAGATATATTTAAATAGAAAAAAAAGAAAAGTAAGTGAAATAAATACCTCAACCTGAAGATCTTTGCAAGTAATACCATGCCATTCCTACGGAATATAATGAAAAGGATGTATTGCAGCCACACGTTGAAGAGAAGTGCAAATGGGCGTAGAAAGGAAACATCGAAGAAAAGAAAGTTGAAAAGGAAGAAAGAATCAGACTCTAACTAGGGGAAGTGGTAGCACTTACAAATCCAACATTTTATCAACACAGGAATGGAAAATTATCTTCAGCGTCCAAATTGTATGGAGAGCCTCACGACAAACAGCTCCGACAACAAACAAAGATCGAAACAACAATTCTTATTGTAGTAAATCACAAAATAATTAGGAGCGAAAGATATCGAAAAGTGCAAATTCTGCAAATAATACTAATACTGGTTCATAAAGGAAAGTATAGGATCTAAAGAATGAAGTGTTGTGTTGGTTACTGAGATAAGTGAACCAACTCTGATTAATTAACTTGACTTCACCAATATTAACTGAATATTTTTAGGAACTTATAACGAAAGGAAAAAACTTGATCAGAAGTTCGAAAAAGATGAAAGGAAAGAGGAATAAATTGAGGAATCAATTCTAAAGATAAGAGCCTTGGTACATTTATAGAGTTTAGATGGGAATTGTGTTAATTAAAATATATAAAGAATCTGCTTTAAAATCAGGAGGTAAATTAGAAGAGTTACCTATAGGAAATCGACCAACCAATTTGAAAGTAAAAATTTGGAAAATTTATTGAGTGCAATAGTTGCCAGAGATATCAAAAGATGTTCAAGGTATATCCATTGTGTTTTGATAAAAAATTATACTTTAATAACTTTTAAGAGAGAGGTTATTTGAAAAGAAAATAAGATTTAAATTTGAGTAATGTAAACGAATAGAACTTTCTCTAATATTAGAGGCAAATAAAGACTGTGACGCACACAAAATTCACTGTACACAATGTACTAGGGTGACCGTGAAGACGGCACGCCAGTGGGTTGGGATACCAATCCACTGCGAGGGTTAAATAAACAATGTCGAGTGCAGTTAGCCTACGTAATCAATTCATAGAGGTTCTGGGATTAGAGAAACGGATAGTAGAAAAATAACTTTACTACATCCAGAGAAGTTACTAATGGCACAAGTAAATAAATGACAATACATAAAATGAGTCTAGTGGTACCAAACGGAAGGGGATGGGGGGGAGGGGTAGATACAAGTGACTCGACGAGACGAGAGTCCGAAAGAGGATGCACGGTGATTGCTTCCAGCGAAATAGGGGAAAGTGCAAATGATGAGGAGACTCAGGTAAAGCCTAATTGAGTGGATGTTTGGATACTAAGAGTGCGAGGTGTGCTGCAAGGTTAAACTTGCAAGATTCCCGTAAATTTAATCTCGCTGAGAAAGGGCGAGGGAGTATTCCAGACGAGCGAAGTCAATACCCGGACAGCATTAAAGTTTTATTAAAAATATAAATGATAAACGTAATGTAGACTCTCTGAATACTTTTAATTCTATATAATTTCTTCTAGAAATAAAAATATTGCTTACAAAACCTTATGAGGTATTTGTCTTTTGGGATCAATTTCAACAAATTGGCAAAGGTAGTCGCAAACGCTAGCATTTTGTTTTGATCTATTGCTCTTGCAACATTTCCCATGCATTCTCTAAGATAAGAAACCTTTCTAACTAGTAAACCACATATATCATCCTGCATTCTATCCCTACAAAATAAGCGGTGGATTCTCAATGATAGATGACTCAACCTACTCAAAGAACTTCATGTTAGATATTTATACATATGAAACTGACAATGTAAGGCCACCGTTGATTTTGGGAAAGAATAGGTTGATAAGGGTTTAAATTTTTATAATGTATGTAAAAGGTATTATTATTCCATACTAACCCTATTTTGAAACCACTAAAAAAATTTAACGAATATAAGTCCTATGAACCATCTTAATAGATTATTGCAGGATACAAAATCCAACCTGTTCAAAGATCTTACGACGATACGAGGAGTGTATAGAAAGAACAGAGAAAAATCCCTGTGGTGACTACAGAAAAATCGAGTAGTTGTAGCAAAAAGTTTGAGAAAAACGTAAGAGGTGATAGTTGGAGTTAACAGATTTGTGGCTATACAATGATGCGAAGTAGTAGTTTTGTGTTATCCCTAAGACTGGGAAGAAAAAAGGAAAAAGGCGGTGGGGCTAGGAGGCACTCGTTCCTTGGAGACGTCATTCGTGCTGCTGTTTTGGTTGCAGGTGTACATGTACTATATCTCCTAGGTGTTGTTAGCTCTATCCCTGAATGATAAGTTTAAGTCCGTGGGCTGGGTATTCGGGTCTAGGGTGCTTGCTAAGTGACAAGTGTATTGCACTGCGCTGGCCTGGCCGTAAAATAGAGTGAACGTGGATTAGTTTTGGGTCGTGACAGTTATACGCTCTTTGATATTCTTTCAGGGCACTAGGAAAGAGGGGAACGGTATGTGTCGACGAATTGGATCCCTAATTTTTGTCGAAGATTATATTCTTCAACAGTTGGCCGTTTAACAATTATTTCGATACTCTACCTCTTTTTTAAAAAATATTTATATATTTAATGACTCTAGCGAGCCAGTCTGATACCACTTAGAGAGGGAAATAATTTCTTTATTGGCTGAATGGACTCCGAATTCTTCTAAAGGAGTCTAAATACTGAATTAAGAAAGTACCAAAGCGTTCAATCAGTTTAGAGGAAAGAGCCGGTCAACACGTAAGGATCCAGTGAAACACCAAGAATTACCTCAAAATATATCTCTTTTAATTTATGAATTAACTCAATTATTTACACTAAATTCTATAAGTTTAACATGGTTCGCACGATTTGAATATTGGCCTACTCCTGACGTGAGCCCTGATCAAAACAACTTGGGTCCACGTAAACAAACCAATTGCCAGCTAATTTATGGAGTCCTCTAAATTACTGAGTTAAGCCACAATTTACTTTGCACTAATCTAACTAAAATATGACAGAAGCCAAGAAATACTATATCTCCTTAAGTTAGCTTAGAGACAGGATTAAAAAATATAATAAGTCAGAAACAAATAAATATAGTCATTCGGACTTACATGAATTTGATAGGAATAGGGGTTGACAGATGTCGCTATACTCGATTTTGAAGGAGTCTTCGCGTTGCAGGGAATGAGGGTGGTTGTCACTTAGATGGTAGAAACCGATGTAGTTCTCGTCTTATGAATTTATCTATCCGGTTATAAGTCTACAAGACGGCGACAAGAGTTGTACTCTCTGGCTCAAGGAGTATTCTTATTCCAGCTCTTGACCTCTTTTAGTCTCCTCGTCTACTTCGCAGGGTTATCAAACTGGATTTTGCTATACGAGGTGATCCCTAAAGTAATAAAAGGAAACTTTCTTGAAGTTTAATTCTTCTTCCCTCTAAATTGATGAGCTTTAGATTTGAGAGTCCCTTTATGGGTGAGCGGATCTTCTTTTGTCTTGCTCCCGTAATTCCTGTTTAGCACTTATGATTTTTGATCCAGCCAGACTTCTTTCTAAGTCTGCGAAGAATAAATCGTTATGGCACCGATAATAAAACGAGACAAAATTCTAAATATTAGAAGTTGAGTTCAGAACAGGGCGAGGGACTAATCACCAAGATCTAATCCTTTATCGTCTCTAACAGAATAATCTCTTTACTTTCTCACGGGGCTTACTTATAGAGCGAGGAGCGCTACACTTAAGGCAGACGGGGTAATGCCACTGAGAGGAGAGCAAAGGGGAAAGAGGGTGACACAGCGGAGGCCCGCTCTAACCGCAGGCCTCCTGATTTCTTAGGTATTTGGATATTTTGAGAGCTGCTTACTGGCCTTTCGTGGCTAACTTTGTCAGGCAGCCCGTCTCGACTCTCACTCTTCCTGGAGATTAGAGCCATTTGGCTGTTTGACTGTTAGTCAAACACCTATCGTTCTCACGCACTCTCCGAGGAGGGATTTTAATATATATGTCTACTTGGCCCTCTGGGTGGCGTTATGTTCTAATTCAGTATCTTATTTTTTAGATGGTTGTATAGTGCGATTGATGGTGAAGTGGTTTAGGAATAGAAAACAAGGAATGGAGTGATAAGAGCGGTATGATGAGGGATCGGATATGTGAAAGATGAGGTTTCGGGGATTGGTGGCAGCAAGAGAAGAGGTGAGGATAGGGAAAGGAAGGTTTGAGGCATTGAAAAGAAGGTTGAGGACAGGAGGAATGGTAGAGATTACTGCAGTATGGGTGATGACTACTGAAGGTGGTGTAAAGGCAATGGGAGGAAAGTTGGGGACTGTACCGAGTTGGCTGGAGACGATGGGAAAAGGGTGTGGAGGGTATGAGGATATTGTAAACATATGTAGGGATAAGGATGCTGTAGGGGCCGGAGCCGATGTGATATCGACATCAGAAGAGAAGGTCATAGGAGAGAAATTAATGGGAAGCGGTGGGTTTTATAATAATGTAGGGAAGAGAGGTTTTCCGTATATTTTTTTGTTGCATTTCAGCCAATATCGTCTCTGGAAAGACAATTTGAATTAAACCGTTCGCCTGCTTAGAGCAGGTTAAGTATATTTCTTTAACACCCTATCAATTTGAAAGCAGCTACAGTAATTACTCATGTTAAAAGCACCATTAGGATAAAAGCAATGTAAGCAGCTATCATAATCACCTCAGAATGACTAAACTTTAACTCCAGGGTTAATTCCAGTCATTTCATCTTTTCCTTGCTCCTTTATCCCGATGAGGCACTGTGAACTAAGCATAATCGCAGGTTAGCCCATTTATTGATTTCAACAAAACTCGTCATGCTTAACTAGAATGTCAAACGATAAATCAAAATCGAACTGAAAGAGAAAGAAGGAATTCTGTGCGAAGCTAAAGACCTTAACGTAATATATACTCAAGCGACGCCATGCCACTGCTAAGGAGATTAAAACAAGCAGATATTGTCCAAGCACTCAAAGATCATAAATACAAATGGATCTATAAAGGCAAATAACATGGAAAACAACTCCAAAAACTATTGAGAAAAGGTAAAATAAGATTATACTCAGGCGATGTGGTAACTATCTGAAATGAAGCTTATGAGCCTTCAAATAATGAAAGATTTATTCCAAAGGTCAAAGCAGGAGGGAGAAGTACGCAAAAACCCCCTATAACGAAAACTATAACTGTAAACCTACCATAAACCCTTAATGATGCCGAATAAAGAAAACTAAGAAGAGAAAAAACTAATTAACCTATAAATGTTTTAAGAAAGAAACATCCTAAAGAGAGATAGATCAACTCATCCCACTTATATTACAGCAAACACCGCTACAAAACCAGACAGTATTAAACAACTGCGATATGCCATTAACTTTTCATATCGAGAGGGTACCAATTGAGATCAATGACTATGCAGGAACACTGATCCACTTGAATCAAAATCAGATACTGATACCTGCAATTAGTATGAATCAATATCATAGAGCAGAATGTATATTATATACAGAATATTTCAATGGATATATAGCTAAAGGACCGGCAGACGCTTCATTTGAGGAGCTAGGCGAAGAAATGAAGCTTTAACGGACGTCTATAAAATGGAATACCGAATAAAACAACAAGAGTAAACCACCGAAATGATAAACATAAACAAAGAGGATAAAAGGCCATATAAATAAATTTGGGGAGGAGGAAATAGCCCCTAACAATCAAACGAATCAAGAAGTCTAAGAACAGATAATATACTTTATAAGTAAATATATATAAACATAACGCCAAAGGGAGGTGAGGAGCGATAAACATAGGAAAATGACCAAAACCAACAATGTCCATAAAAATAAATGATGAAATCTTTATCATAAACCATTAACATCACGAAATCTAAAAAAAATTTAGACGACACTGGAAGTTAGTTTTCTCATATTCACCTGATGAGAATAAAGAATTCTGTGCAGAAACGAAAGAAAGTGTACATGATTTCCCACGAAATAATATGAATAGGATAATCTAGCCCATTCAGTAAACCCAAATACGAAAACACAAGTGGGATCGGGTTACAAAATAAAACGAAAGATCAAATTATGAGTGCAATTACCTCATGCAAAAAGAAGGCGTCAGGACCATCAGGACTCACAAAGTCAATTTTAACAGGTCCCGTAAAAACAGTGGTAGACATTTAAAAAGTTGTTTAAGGGAAGGTTAAAATTAAAATATTTCTATGACGCAGTAAAAACTTTAAAAATATTGCTCTTTCCAAATCCAAGTAAACCTCTGAGCCTACTAAATAGTTGCAGAATTACATCGTTAATAGATTTTTCTCTAAGATATTTGTAAATCTAAGAAGATGATTAGAATATATAGAGGAAAATAACTTCCTGTATAATAATTTTAAGGGTGTATTCTGAAAAAGGCGGGTTAGCACCATGGCCTTTGGAAGAATTACCTCCCCAAAAAGCAAAATCGCAAGCGAACAGGAGATATATCAAATTAGAGCAAGGAGACGTAGAGAAAGAGTTTAATAAATTCTAGATCAGACCATTACGGTAAATGAACCTAATCCTCCAAAAGAGCAAAGGTTTGGTGGGAATTTTCTGCGACTGGAAAGAAATGATAAGATCGTGATCAACGCTTCTTAAGGACCACAATTTGAATTCGAAGCCTGGATGCCGCATAAGAATGTTTGAGTCCCACTTTATATTCAATATCTAGAGCAAATATCCCATTACCAATAAGATCAGAGACGCTTAACATTTATTTCGCGCATGATACGATAATCAGTGAAGGCATAATATGCCCCAGGAGAAATAAAATATGGCGAAACAAAATTAACGGCACTTGAAATGAATCATAAATAAATTCGTAAAATTGGAAAATGCAAACAAACAGTCAGAAATTTATCGTAATTCCTATTGGCCAGAGAAAAATTGCCGATATCATGCAGGAAGAAGAAATGTACTATTAGAGACCAGAAGGGAAAGTTTTGGGGCTAAAAATAATAACAAAGTGATAAATAGGTCAGCAGCAAGAAAATATATGAAGAACAAACCAACTCTACAATTAAATTATTCATTCGGAAGAATCTGTATAAAAAATTATTAAAATATTCAAATGGCTTTGCGCAGGTCAACACTACCATACCCCCAATACCCTTGAATATGATTTCCAAAATAAAGAAAATTTAAAGAGTACAAACTTAAGCCTTAGAATTGTTAACTATTACCGAGAGAAGAGCAAAGAACAAAAATAGACCTACATGATGAGGCCAAATTAAACCAATTAATGAGGTCCTTTATAAACGGCAGGAGATATACGGTAGAAAATTAACAACCGCCAAGAATTAATCTTAGATCGAAAGAGCGTATCTATTTGCCTAACGAGCAACGCAGTCAATTTCAATTTGAAAGCTTAGAACATCAGTTGAGAAGAGAAAACCAATATTTACCTGATGAAATCAAAAGGAACAACCAAAGGAACAACACAAAACACGACTAGTAAACAATGTACCATGCCAAAAACGCCAAAAAAATATTAAACAGAAACAAATATATTCTACTTAAACGAAACCAAATTTATCAGAAACTAATTATGACAACCGAATTATAAGAAATGAATCAAGAAAACCGAACATATCACATAAACAGAGAATATTAACAAATAAGATAACAGAATTATGACAACTGAAACTGAAAACAAGACAAATGTATTACCGAATAAGGAAACACTAGTAGACAGAAAAAAAACAAAAAAACACCCAGCCCCCAAAATTAATTCGAAGGCATGAATGTCATAACACACCTGATTAAACACACGAAACAAAAAGGCCCAAGAGAAAATTCGGATCTCCCGTACACAAAAGCCAAAGATATTTAGGTATCTACGTGAAAAAGGAAAAATCGATGGACTAAAAATGCATTATAGTGGGTCGTGATCTAAATAACTAGCTCCCCCCCAAAAAAATCCTTGGGAAATATTTCTTTTTGACCTACGAGTATGACAACTGGAAAAAAAATTGTTTTTGACCTAAGATTATCGAGGTTACACATCCTAGTTCCTGTATAAGCTATACCTCTATTATTTATATTTTTCTCTCCCATTAAATCTTCTACAAAACCTTGTTCCAAACTTCCTTACCAATCACAATAATGGTCAGCCTTCCCACCAATTCCTTGGGCATGGGAAATATTTCTTTGTGACTTATCACTACCGAGGTTGCACATCCTAGCTCCTCTTTAAGCTTGACCTCTATTACTCTTTTTTTTATCTCCTATTATATCTTCTACGAAACCTTGTTTGAAACTTCCTTAGCAATCACATTGCTATCTGTTAATTTAAGATAAGGACAGTGTTGTAAAAATTACCCTGCTTTGATACTCAAGTAAAAGTATTGTTACCTTGACAACATTTTACTCGAATTACAACTAAAAGTCCCCAAACTTAAATGTAGTTAATTAAAAGTAATAAGATATCTTATTCATTAAGGAATCAAGTATAGAGATTAAAAAGTAGCCGCATATAGAACAGTACCCATTACCTCAGACAAGATTTAGTATACTGTACAGTATCCCCTTTTATACTCCTGAAAGACTTTTTAACTCTTTGAATAGTAATTTCAATGTGTTTCTTTAAATTGTAAGGTGAATTGATGTATGCGGTCACCTCGGTAATTCTCGGCAAACCCAACAAACATTGCAGTTTCAACGAGTTTTATACATTCTTCTACTACTTAAAAAATCATTCCAAGTATGGCCCTGAATGGGAATCACCACTATTTTCATTGTCACTAGTAAGAGTAGAACTCATGATGGTCTAGTAATTGCGCAGCAGCATGCTAGTAGTCTTGGACAATGAGTAATAATTAAATAAGCTGGCGGTAAAGTGGGAGAAAGAAACTAATATTTCATCGAGTATGAAAATATGCGGTGATTGGTCCAAACATGAACAAGCGCTTATGAATGGTTCAAACCAGAGAATACGCTTGTGATTGGTCATCGACTAAAATTGCTTGTAGATCCGTGATTGACCAAAGTTAACTGAAAATAACGAATACTTCAAAGTTTTAAAATGTACTGAAGTAAAGATTGCGTAAGAAAATACAAAGGAGAACTGAAAGTACGACAAGTATCATGTACTTTTTCGGAAGTAAAAAGTATAATAACGTTACTTGAGTACATTACTGAAGTAAAAGTACATCGTAACCTGGTAATCATGGATGAGAACCTGAAGTGTGTCAAGTTATTCAAAAGCACGTCAAGCAGGCCCCTCCATCTTCTGTCTTTCTCCAATCGTGGGTGTGTAGAGTCAGAAGAGCATCCTGCTAATCTTATACTCACCCCTTAAAAAAATAAAGAAATGCTAAATATATCGTGTCTTGAGTAGAGTAGGACTTGAGAGAATCACCAATCAGTAAAAATATCTTGTCTTGAGAAAAGTAGGTCATGCAAGGGTCATCAATCACTAGTCTTCAAACCACGGTTACGGAGGTAAGGACAAGAAGAATCATCTAAACGTGTTCTAAAATAGTTTTGTTTATGAGCTTCTCTGGCTCTAGTATGTAAATTGGAACCTGCAATGTAACGCCTAAACCACTGACCATGAAAACCGTGCCTCTCACAGGGGCTTCCTACCGTGGGCCAGAAATCCACTTACGAAGTTCTGGTCCCAGGCAATTTGAATTAAAAACGCACCTGCAAAATAAAACCCCCAATCTTTTGGGAGCTGTGTGATGAATTGTAACTGTTAGAAATAACTATCCGTTTTCTTTGAAGTAGCCGATAATTGGAAATTCCTACAATTTCGGTTTCTTCAAACGTTTGCAGAAGCGAATATTGTCTGGCTGATTTAAGATTTTTCCTCGGCCTTCTGTCCACGAAAGCATGACGGAAGGCACTGGAGTCCACTGGAGTCCAGTATGAAAGTGATAGACCTCTTGGGGATTACTCCTATTTATTTTGACATCGCTGATTCAAAATATGTACCATGGGCGAGGAATTTGAAATTCCTTCTGTATCGACATTGTTCGTAGCCCTGGATGCCAGCTGAGGGAAATAATCACTGAGGCTAGCTGTGATGGGAAATGGGTATAATGAAAGTCCAAGAGGAATCACCGGACCTAGGGTTTACCTAAGATAACTAAGTGAGGGGCGCTTAGTTATTCGAGATAATATTTAGTAAACTAGGCTGAGCTCATTTAAGGTCTAATGATCAAGTTAGGTGCTCGCATTTATTCTGCTTCATACCTTTCTACCCATAAAGCTTTCAATAATTGCAGGACTAACCTTGGGAGCATCTTGTCAATTATATCACTAGAACGATAATGTAAAACAACATAAGGATTCAAAGTTCGTTAGAATTAGCTATAAAGTTATGACCTGATTGAAAAATTATTTCCCGGTTAACATTGGGAGGCTATTGAGATTTATACCATTCAAATTAGAATGTAAAACAACATAGGTTAATCAACTTTAGTTAGAATCGGTTGACTAGTTAGAATGTTATTACCCCCCAAAAATAACGGGGACTGACCGACCGATCAACAAAGTGAGATATAGAGTCGCACCCGTCTAATAATTCAAACAGGTTACAATTGAACCAATGACCCCATCGTAGGAGCCAGGCAGGATGGGTGATATAGTTAAGTATAAAGTCGCACGCAACTAAAACCGCAAGCTACCTGTTTGTATCAATCTAACTCGAACGAAAGCCTATCACATTAGTCAGTGCATTAAAGGGGTGGACCATTCAACCGAAGGAAGTAGACAGAAAACCAAAGAATTAAGTCGTAAATTGAAGGAACCATGCCAGGCCCAATTTGATCTTAGACTACAAGTTTTACTAACTAACGCATTTGCTCAAGGTTGTTTTCGAAGAAACGAAGATCACAAAGTAGCTTAATCTAACCTTAAGGAAGCTTTTCTTTGTGGTTATCGCCTTGGTCCAGATAACACAACTGAAACATTTCAATTTACTGACGTGCTTAACCTTTTACAGAATCGAAGACCACCGTGGCAAGATTCTCTCCCTAAAAGATGAAATCCTTTGAACAATTTTCAGAAAGGAGGGTCAAGTCTTGGACACCTTGCCTCTTGGAAGAGGAACAAACTGCCTTAAATGTTCAGGGTAACACAGAACAGTAAACATGCAGGCGCTTCAAGAAGAGATGATCTCACTAAAAATGAAAACAGAAAATTATGATTCCTCAAGTTAAACTTATGCCGCCTCCGCCATTTAACAGTAACATCCACAAAAATAGCCATAAGCTCAAATTGTCCTCCAACTCTTAGACACAACATTCACTAAGCTGCTAGGGTGCATTCCACTAAACAGTACTCAAATAAGCGGCACCGCGCTCAGTCAACAAACAACCTAACAGGATGCTGGAGGTAAACTGGATGAAGCTAATAAAATTCTTCGTAAACCCATGCTCTGACGGCCTCTTGGTCATACGCGGCTTCTCCATTAGGTGAAATGGTAAGCACGAAGAACGATGGCTAGGCTAAACTACCGCAACCTCAGTGGAAATCTATGGTGAGGTATCCGTCCTAGCCAGTAAACAACGCAGCTAAAAGAAATATTCACTCAACGAAGGGTATGCAAAATAAATCCAACCCCGAAAACACCCAACAGCAAAGGAACTAATAACTCCATAACAAAAACCTTTAAGTTAATTATTGGAATGAACAAAAAAAACACTTAAATCAGGATACCCTCAACTGAAGACATCACCAATGAATCTACAAGGTGGTATAAGACTCAGGAATGCAGGAATCTATATCAAGTTCGCCTTGATGAAAAAAAAATGAAGCTGCACGAATCCTCGTTCAAATTATGCAAACCAGGCTGTACAGAAAGCTACGATCTTCAGACATTATACCCCTTTTATTACCAGACTAACATTTTAAACTCAGGAATTATACATGGCAGTAATGAATAGACTGGTACCGCTGAATACAATTTGTAAGAGCGAAGTCCCCTTTAAGGCTAATGGAACTTGACTAATGAGAGATTCAATGGATCTGCGATAGCTGTCCGGTCAGAGCTACATTCATGAAATCAATAGAGTTGGACAAGTCATTCTTGGCCACCATCATCCCCGAAATGTACAGGTGAACATTGAGATGGGTACAGGTTACCAATTACAATGGAGAAATTACTTGCCCATCCACGATCTGTTTACTATCTTCAGTAGGAATCACGGACACTACATATTCGTTTACTCCTTAAGCACGAGGACGAGGATCGCTGATTACGCTCAACACATTCGATAAAACTACCATAAAATCCTACTGAACTGAGTTGCAGCAGGAAGAATAAGCCCAGACTTCTTGAAGTCCATGTACCCAGGATCAGCCACTAAGCCATACATCGTGTTTATGACCACCCACTTCTCTTTCTTACATCTTATACAACCATGCTTCCTCAGTCATAGTGACCACGTTCCCATAGTCATTACGGTAGTTCTCGATCTTATACGCATCCCCTAGCCAACAAGGAAAAGCTTTGCCACTTCATATTGGAAAGCTTGGCCATCATCCCCAAAATTTACAGGTGAACAGTGAGATGGGTACAGGTTACCAATTCCGAAGGAGAAATCACTTGCCCATCCACGATATGTCCACCATCTTCAGTAGGAATCCCCGACATTACATCTTCGTTTACTCCTGAGCACGAGGGCGAGGATCGCTGATTACGCTCAACGCATTCGATAAAACTACCATAAAATCCTACTTAACTGAGTGGCAGCAGAAAGAATAATCCCAGACTTCTTGAAGTCTAGGGACCTTGGATCAGTCACTAAGCCACACATCATGTTTATGACCACCAACTTCTCTTTCTTTCAACTTATACAACCATGCTTCCTCAGTCATAGTGACCACGTTCCCATAGTCATCACGGTAGTTCTCATTCTTATACGCATCCCCTAGCCAACAAGGAAAAGCTTTGCCACTTCATATTGGAAAGCTTACAAAAGTGCATTCACGTAGAATATTATCTAGATGAACGAACGAACGCACAAAGAAATTCACAAAGAGATGTTCATCCTCTTAAACACCATCACCGCAGTAGATAACACAATTCCACTGACATAGCACAAAACGATCATGCCAACACCGCCTACCTCAATAAAGTATCATCATCCAACAGTGGTTGCAGTTCATCTACGTAGGCATATAAACCACTGCATATACAGGTTCAAGGGACTTGAGCCTGGTCCAATAACCTAGATGGCAAGTAGATGCAGCTTTGTCACAAGAGATCAAGGAGAAATGGTACCGGACAATCAATCATCTGGATATTTATGATCAACACATAACTTTCGGCAACGTTGAAAATAAGCTAAAAGGACAAACAGAAACGAATAGTTATTACTTTGTATTGCACCTCGTCAGGTCCATCAGAACTCCATAAAATATAGCAGAGCTTTTCCTAAATCTCAGACACTACCTTTTTTGTATCTTCGACAAAGAGGAAAAAAACTTCCTTTGGCTTTGAGTAGAGAGTTGTAGAGAACAGCAACATATACCTCAATGGCTCACTAGAGTGTCTCTCAGAGTAGACAGCACGATAGTAATTTACTTCCAAAGAGCGAACATGCATGGCTTCATAATCTCCAAATATGGCACTCGTAACTATGCAGACTGTAAGCAGATAAGTTATGCCTATTTTGCAAACTTAATAAAATTAAGAAGCAGAAATTAAACACAGAATGAATAAGATCCATGCTTCTCTAATAAGCGATGCCTCTGAACAATTTTTTCAACGAGTGAAATGGTTTAACTGCAGAGGGTTCAAAACAAGTCCGTACGTTTAATTCCTAACATAAAAAAGAGGGAAAAAATCAGCTCAAACGAATTGCGTGCATCAACCTACTTAGGGATGATCAAGACTTTCGTGCATACACGAAGCATGAAATTTGGATAACCTGGAAGTAACTCTCGCACATGGTGCTTAAGATGCATTCAGTAAATCAGTTCTCTTAGTAGCCAGCTTGTACGAATAACAAAGCACGAAACAAGTACACTAAGAAGAAAGAAAGTCAAGAATCAATGTTTTAGAAAAATAAAAGGATTAGTAGCACAATTATCTATCTAAATTCCACAATTTTTTCCTCTCCCATTTTGCAAACTCGTGGAAAAAAGGAGGCTTCCTTGATCCTTACTCCATTTCTTTTTAATAATAGATGGGGAGAAGAGTTAGCCCCTCAAGGAAAGAATAAAGAGGGGTATCAAGGGGAGCACGTCGGACAAGAAATGCCAAGCATTAAGTAGGAAGAGGGGGTCTTAATACCTCGCTAACGAGTCGATAACACTGGCCTGCGTTTCAAAACTTTTTTTGAATGGTCAAGGGTTTTCCAACTGATTTAGGATTCTTTTTGTGTACTAAATTAAAAAATATTATTCATTTTCTTTGGTCAGGTCTGGTTTCTAAGATACACTCGATTTTTATTACAGCATATTTTTCCCAAATGGCGCTATCATCCAGGCGTATATGGGCTTTGTTTTTGCCCCAGCTAGTCATGGGTTACCTTAAATAATTAGTTATTCTTTCTCTTTTCAGGTATAGTTGTGTAGTATGATGAGTCTAAAGTGTAAGAAACATCCTTCCAAATTTTGTTTCATCTGCAGACTCGGGGTTCTTCCAGACCGTCAAGTGAAAATCAAGGATTTTGTGAAGAAGGCTCATTACGCTTATCTTGGAGTTAAACTAGGGGACCAAGATAAATCATTTGCTCCCCATATCTGCTGCAAAACATGTGCGGATAATTTACGGGATTGGAGGAATAGGAAAAGAAAGAGTATGCCATTTGGTGTCCCAAAGGTGTGGAGGGAAAGGAAAGTTACGTTACCGACTGCTACTTCTGCATGACACATTTAAAATGCATCAATCGCAAGAACAAGCACCATGTTCAATACTCTGATGTTCCTTCTGCCATAAAGCCAATCCTTCATGGACCAGATGTTCCTGTTCCTTAGCTGGATGTCATCATGGAATCTAGTTCTGATTCTGAATCTACTGACATGACTGATACAAGTGAGTGTGGTGCATACGAGCCAGAAGAGGACGATCGAACGGTGCCATTGACTCAAGCCGAACTCAACGACTTGACACGAGACCTGAACCTATCTAAGGATTCTGCCCAGCTTTTGGGTTCTCTTTTTTGATTAAAACATCTACTTACACCAGGAACAATGTGCTATTGGTATCGGGAATGCGAGAGCGAATTTAGAAAATTCTTTATCTTCGATGAGGCGTCTTTACTGATCTACTGTAACAATATTGCTGAACTGATGAAATTAATGGGAATGAAGTATGTTGCCATGGAATAGAGACTTTTTATTGACTCGTCTAAAAGAACTCTCAAGAGAGTTCTTCTGAATAACGGAAATAAGGTTTCATCAATCCCTGTTGGACACTCGACTGAAATAAAAGTATCCCACAACAGCATGGAACGTCTATTGTCTGCTTTGAATTACCAAGAACAAAAATTGTTGATTTGTACAGATCTTAAAGTTGTTGGACTCATCCTAGGACTTCAAGGTGGGTACCCAAAGTATCTGTAGGGGCGGGAAAATGTATCAGAGAAAAATTCCTTCCAACTCGATAATATAAATAGCTGATAAAATTATCAACTCCCAACGGACTAAAAGCCGGTGGTGAGGCTAGAGTATTGGCGTTTAAATCCAACGGTACCGAGTTCGAAACTCAAGAGTCCAAAAACTTTTACGAAGATTTCTCAAGAAAGAAAACGTTTGAAAGACTAACTCATCAAGAATCAAAAAGAAACCAGCCCCCAAGATAATGAAATAAATAAATAAAAAGGCGGCATCAAGGAAGAAAACGGAGATTAAGGACCAACCCAGCCAAGAAGAATACGGAAGTCAAGACAAATGTTTGAAGGGCCAACATAAGGAAATAGGAAATTGAGTCAAGTAGAAGAAGAAAATGCATAATGAAAATCAAGATGAAGAATAATATAGATAAATATCTAAGAGAAGGGATAAAAAAGATATGCCCCCCCCCCCTAAACTGGTGAGCCTCACCGGTTGAACAATCTTCTGATCTTCATTACAACTGCACCTCCTCTTCTACTAGAGATTTAAGAAAAAGTGCTGCTGGGAACTTCGGAGACCCGGGAAGCAGATTACTCAATGAATAGTGACAAAACTTCGTTCGCTCTCCTCAATCCGACTGAATTAGCTCCACTCATCCCGCAGCCTAGAAGGTCATAGGAGGGAGAGCTACTACTCCTCGATTACGAAATCCAAGACTAGTCTCTTCCCAATCCTCGCATTCGCTTAGCTTTCTAGAAAAGGACCTGTGTAGGGATGCGAAAATGTTTCAGAGAAAAATTATTTCCAACTAGATAGTATGAATAGCCGATAAAATTACCAACTCAGAACGGACTAAAGCCTGGTCGTGAGGCTAGAGTGTTGGCGAGTTCGAAACTCAACAGTCCAAAACCTTTTCTGAAGAAAACGGAAGGCAAGGAAAACGGGAGAAAACGCTTGAAGGAGCAACTCATCTAGAAGAACCAAGAAATCAACTCAAGATAAATGGAAGAAATATGAAAAAGCATCAAGAAAGAAAAACGAAGTTTAAGAACCAACCCGGCCAACAAGAATACCTAAGTCAAGATAAATTGAAGACAAAGTTTTGAAGGGGCAACTTAAAGAAAAAGTAATTTTACTCAAGAAGAAGTAAATAGATTCGTTTAAAGAGAAAAGCCAGAATTATATTGATAAATACATAAATTGATAATAAGGATATGCCCCCCCAATATGTCCATGCTTTTTGTGCTTGTAAGATAGTCGGGCCGACGACCAGCATTATGTCAGACAAGAGTGACTATCAAGACAAGGATTAGAATCCGGGTGACACAATGTTCTGTCCACCCTCTGGTTAAACCCATCAAGGTGTTTCTTCCACCCGTACACATCAAACTCGGCCTAATGAAGAACTTTGTAAAATAACTGGACAGGGAAGGTGGAGGATTTGCCTTACTCTATCACAAGTTCAAACGAATCAACATGGAAAAGCTTAAGACAGGTATATTTGATGTTCCTCAGATAGGAGAACTCATAAAATACTCTAGTTTTGATGATTCATTAAATCCTACTAAACTCTCTGCCTGGCTGTCCCTTAAGTTAGTGATTGCAAACTTGCTTGGTAACCACAGAAGTCCTCAGTACCAGAACATGGTGGATGACTTAATGGAGAATTTCCACAAACTTAGTGCGCTTATGTCAGTGAAAATGCACTTTCTTCGGTCCCATTTGGACTATTTTCCTAGAAAATTGCAGAGAATTCAGTGAAGAACAGGCCAAGCGCTTTCACCAAGACATCCGTGTCATGGAGGAACGCTATCAAGGCCAATGGGATGTGAACTTTCTGGCTGACTACTGTGGGTGCATTAAGAGGGATGTGGTGTCTGCTCGGCACAATCGGATGTCACTGAAGAGACCATTCATCTATGAGTAGCTTCTATGAGAAGCTTATTACTAGCAATTTTGCTTGAAACGCAATAGGGATAATCATGCTGTCAAATGAAACTCCTGAATCGCACGAGGAAGCATAATTTTTTCACGCGTTACCTTTCAAACATACATACAATTGAACTGATCACTTTTGGCAAGGAAATAACAGCTTTGTGAGAAATCTTTGGTAGCTAATTTTTCACTAACTATTCAATATTTTATATCTAGAAAAAGAGAAAAAAGGATCAAAAGGAAGAATAAATGTAGGGATATTCTTATAGAAGAAAAGGAGTTTGGTATATATAACAGCAACTTGTATCTAAAAATTTAAAGTTAAGGTTTGTACTAGTGATAATTCTCAACCTGAAGAGTTTATTATAAACGTTCCGGAACTACTTCAAGCAAAGAGCAAAGGATTACAAAATTAGAATTCAAACACTTTTATGAGTTGTTGTTGGGAAAACAAAACTTATATCAGGTTCTTGCTCTCATTGCTTTATTGAAGTTTATACCAGATATTAACTTAATTCTTCCCTATAGTCTTTTGCAACTTTAAGAAATATTAAACAACTACCATCTATACTTTAGATTTATGAGCTACTGGAATAAACAAGTGTTTTTTCCGGAAAAGCTGTAGACCTTTCTTTAAACTTCTTTATTTATTTAATTATTTAAAGAATAGTTTTGTGGTTTATTAAAAATAAACTCATGAAAGGATTGAGAAAAATTTTTTTAATCTCCAACGCATTATTGAAGTGTTGCAGGAAGTAACGAAGCTATCCTTTCATATATATTGTATATAAAATGCAAGAGGCAAATAACTTGTTAAAATATCAGGCAGCTTTATTCATTTCCTAAATGAATACCTAGTACTCACTACAAAACACTATCGAGTGTCAGAGAGATAGAGGAAGAAAGAGAGAGAGAGAGGGAGAAAGCGAGTGGCGCAGGTAAAGAATAAAGGAGTATCTCACGGACGAATAACATTCCATGGGAACCCTACGGTAAACTTCGTGAGCGATATCAAAGTCAGACTGCAGTCGGAACACTATTTAGCAATATGGCGCTAAAACTATCGCCGCCCTGTTTTGGGGGACAGAGTCGCAATCGCTTCCGGCGGATTTGTATATATTCCCCTTGACGGGAATGATGAAATGAGTATTCTCAGAGCATTCAGGACGTGAGCTGTATCCACGCCGCTTTCACGGAAGCTCTCGCTGGCGTTCCGACTTGTGACAGCTTCCTACGTGGCGTAATTAAAATCTGCTCGTGAAGCTTATTCACATAATCTGCTTACTGATAGTAGGAATGATTCCGTACCGTCTTCCGCCTGCTCTCCCGTCTTACTTCCCCAGCCCAGGTCTCCCCACCCATTAGCCCTGCTACTCTCTCGAATTTCATCGCAGATAAGGTCACTAACCTCCGTGCCTCACTCCCTCAGCTTTCTGTCCCGGCTCCTGCCATTCTCCCTGACTTCCCACCTCAGCCGCTTATCGTTTTCCCCACTGTGACCGCGTTGGAGCTTACAGCCCTGCTCTCGCGTTCTAAGAAATCGCGCTCCCTAAAGGACATTCTTCCGCCTAAATGTTATGTAAAATTCTGCCTGCTATATACCCGAAACTTCTTCACCTGTTCAACACCTCACTTGCAACTGGTCTTGTTTCCTCTTCCTTTAAACGTGCCCACATCCGTCTGATTCTTAAAAAGCCTTACCTGAACCCCACTGACCCGTCAAACTATTGCCCGATTTCGCAATTTCCTTTTCTCTCTAAGGTTCTGGAAAGAGTGGTTGCTTCACGCATCAACAGTCACATGGTGGCCTGTAACATTGATAAAATCTATCAATCTGGTTTCTACTCAGGTCACTCCACAGAAACCGCCCTTCTTAATGTGTCCGATTGCTTACGAAGAGTTGCGGACAGGGGTTGTGCCTCCATTCTCGTTCTACTCGACCTCTCCTCTGTCTTCGATACTATTGACCATACCATCCTACTTGATCGTCTCCACTCTTTCCTCGGCATATCAGGCACCATGCTCGACTGGTTCCGCTCTTACCTCTTGTCTCGTACCCAATCCGTTGTGATTGACGTCGTTTCATCTGACTCTACTCCTCTTCGCTTTGGAGTGCCACAAGGCTCTGTCCTTGGTTCTCTACTATTTCATATCTACCTTCTCTCTCTTAGTTCCCTTCTCCGTAATCTCGGTCTATCCTTCCACCTCTATGCTGATGACACTCAAATTTTTGTTTCCTCATCCCACACGTCTCTTGCCTACTCTATCACTCACCTCCTGGCGGCCTACTCCTCCATTTCTGACTGGCTCTCTACCAACTTCTTCAGGCTTAATCACTCCAAAACTGAGGTCATCCTCGTCGGCACCCCTGCTCTTGTCAAAAAATATAAATCTCTCTTTCCCTCGCTTACTCTGGGCGGTAATACTATCATTTTCTCTAACTGCGTTAGGAATCTGGGTGTTGTTTTTGAAGAGCATCTCTCCTTCAAGCCTCATATCCGCAATTTCAGCAAATCCTCTCTATGTTTCCTTCGTAACTTCTCTCGGATTTGCTCTCACTTTGATCGCCAAAGTCTTGATACTGCTGTTCATGCCTTTATCACCTCACGCCTTGACTAAGGTAACTCTCTGCTTGTGAATCTGCCATCCTCCTCTCCCCCTCCCCTTCAAATTGTACATATCTATGCGGCCCGGCTTCTCCTCCGTCGCCCTAGCTTCTCTCCCTCGAAACCCTTGCTGCATGAACTGCACTGGCTCCCTGTCAGATCCCGTACTCACTTCAAGATACTTCTCTCTACATTTATGGCCCTAAACAACAAGGCCCTGTCTTACCTCTCTTCTGCCCTCTTGCAACGCCATGTCCCTCGGTTCCTTCGGTCATCACATGCAACTCTTTAGAATATTCCTCGTTCATCCCTCTGCTCAATGGGGGACTACTCCTTCTCAATATGCGCCCCTAAGTTGTGTAATGCTCTTCCTTCTGAAATCAGGTCTTCTCCTTCTCTTACCACATTTAAGCGTCTCCTGAAAACACATCTTTTCAGAATTGCCTTCTCCCCCTCTTGAATTTCCATTGAATTTCCATTCTCATCTCAGCACAACGTGCGCTCTGGGAAGGCCTCAGTCCTTGAAGAGCGCATTACAAGCGGCTTATTATTATTATTATTATTATTATTATAAGCAAGAATCACGCAGTGCTCACGCTCCATTCTCGAGAGATTGCCCGGCACCCTTAGGGCTTGCAGGCAGAAAACTATTATTCTGAACGATGGGGGTCAAGGACGAAGGACACCGTCATGAATAACACTCTTAGCTACGCCTCCCCGAAGAGAAAACACTCCCAAGAAACTGCTCGAGCTCTCCTCCAGAAAATCTCAAGCCATTACATTTTATTTTTCATTGTCGAAAAGGCGTAACGCTCCCCGACCGCAAACTCACTTCATAGTCTCCTCCCGATTCCTCTCGGGTAATTATTTTGCCTCATAAGACTCAGCCAATATCAAACTTTGTAAAGTCATTTCAATTTTCATTTGGCGAACGATTAAAGTAATTGTTAAAGTGTATCATTTGGTCAATCTCATTTGTTGTTTGTACAGTATTACAGTTTATTTTTGTTTCACTTGTTTATATCTTATAACCACGCAAAGCCTGTTGAAATATTATCCAATTCAGCAAATATTATAATTTGCTCTCATTTTAATCCCCGCGTACTTGAAAGGGAGACATTCCCTTTATTTTTTTTGTCGCCTCCCTCCCTAAGGTCAGGTCAGAATACCTGATCCAACGACATATTAGGATGTATATACCTTCATTATTAAACTGGTATCAGGTTTAAAAGGTCGTACAAAGGTTTCTTTGAAAAGGCTCCCAAAATTGGTAGTTTTTGGATATCAAGTAAACAATAATTATCACGAACTCTATAATTTAAGAAGGGAATTTATTTTAGCATTTGAATAATAATTTTATCTTAGTTTGGCTATGACTTATGTTTTTTATAAAAGTTATTACTAATAATTCTTTTATAAAATCAAAAAACAAAACGGTGTAGTTCCGAAAAATCTTATTTTTATGACTATATTCTAGCTACGTGATATTTTGAAAGGGGGAAAATTTAGTTTATAGTTCCGTTTTAAAATTATTATAAATAGTGAAGTTCCAAAAATTTCTAAAAATTTAATCATGGCTTCTTTTTTTTAAGATTTTAAATTTTAATCGTAGTATCAAAGCGCAAGCTTCCCCGCAAGGGGGGGGGGGGGGGTGGCGAAGCCTTTGCTGCCTGATTCTCTTATTTAATTACTTGCAAATTTTAGATACTCGATCGGTAGATATTTTATTGTAATTATCGTTGTATATCGCGTGCATATAAGGGTAGACGCCAGGGATTTTCGCTAGCCACATAGTTAGTAGCATCGGGCGAAGTAAGTGAGTTCTGTTGCATGTGATTTTATTTGGGGGTTGGGCGTTATTTTGGTTGACGTTAAATCCCTTTTCGCACGTTCGTGGTACTTATCATTATATAAAATTCCGGTTTAACAAACCCGATACAAACTCTCATGTGCTGGTTTGGTTTTATTGTTGTACGAACCGGCAAGACATCATGTAGTCGTTCGAGATTAACGTTTTAACGTCAAGGCAAATTCTATATGAATTATTTGATTTCCAATAACTACTGGGGAACAATATTCTGATTTGGAAGGCTCAATTATCTGCAACATTAATAATTTCTCTACTTCATTATTAAATTATTCCCTTAAATGAAAGTGCAACAGGTATGGTCTAGACCTAACGGCTTCTTGCTTAACTAGCAGGGGTGCTCAGACTTCGGAGACCTTAGAGCAAATTTAGCCGAATATTATCTTTGGCGGGCACAAACACCAAAATTTTTCTCAAATTTAGGAACTAAAAATGAATACCAGTGATAGAAGATAATACTGTTTGTGAGGCAACCCTACGTGGAATCTCGTGAGAAGATGGAACTTACATGCGTTGCAAAAGGCCCGGTTAGGCGTGAATTGGTAAGCCTAACCCGTCCCTTCCACAAACGGTAGCCTCGAACCACGTTCCCCACGATTCACCTTTAAGAGGAATAGAATAGCCTCTGCAAGAAGATTCGAGGCCATTCGAGAGTAGAGCTATTTCCCGCTAACCCCCCTTTGACAGAGCCTTGGACATAAATAGTGTTCGACTCCCATGAGGAGAGACAGGGTTGAGAAATCTGGCCCAGACCCCAGAAGATTCCCCATGGTTCCAAGTCAAGTGCTAGCAACAGAGCAAAGTGACAGCTGGACTATTTTGTGTATTTGGAATTAGCCCAAGTACCGATGTAATTCCACTGAATGATCGCTTCCGAGTGATTATTTCGACTTTCCTTATCAACTCCTGTCGAAGCCCTCTTCATTTCGGGTAGTCGAAATACTTTCGCCTGGACCGGAAGTTACCCCCCCTCTTGTTTTGTAAGAACCGTCATCACTCCAACTTCCTGCTCAGAAGTTCCGAACAGCCTCACCTCACGTGCAGAAGACATCCGTAAGCCAACCCCTCTTTCCCTTTCATTAACCCAATTGAGTTAATCCCCCTCATTTGAATAGTCTCCTCCTGGAATACCTTAAGTTCTAACTTCATAGCCTGATTTATAACTACAATTCCCCCTTTCATTTACTGACGTGATTTTGCCTGTTAATTCTCTGGGGTAAATTACCCATCAATTCTCTCATTACTTTTGTGTAAATAAAATTATATTTTGGTGCATGCCTCTCTAAATAACCTTGAGCTTTGCCCTTGTCCATAATTGACCTGACCTCGTTGCACTCTCTCGCTATTCAGCATGTCTAAACTCGTGGTTTTAGGTCCCTTTTGTCGGTTTGCTTTCAAGTTATTGGTCGTTCCCTCCTAAATATAATATGGTATTGATATAATGTAATGTCATACCACGACATATATATATATATATATATATATGTTAATATACATATTATATAAATTTGGTGTCAAGTGTGTTGGGGTTTTTACAAACCCGTGTCATTTTAATTTCGACATTAGAAGTTCCCTTGTTATTCAAGTACATCCCTTTTATTTTAATTTTTGTATTGTACTGGTAGAAGGCAAGTTCAAGTTATTTTAAGAGCAGTTGAACGTAATCTATTTAGATTTTGTGCTGGCTCCCAGGTATTTATTTTTTTTCTTATTGTGTTCGAATTTTGGGGACTCTCCTGGTTATTACTCAAAAAGAGTTAAGGTCTTTGGTGTCTAATTCCGTTAGGACCATTTTCATATTTTCTCGCTTAGAAGCAGCAGAGGTAGATAGGTACATATATTTTTTTTAGGTGATCAAGGACTTCACGAAAATTCAAGTATTGGTTTCACGTGGGTAGTGTCCTAGCCCGTTCGCGTATCAGTGTTCCCTCAGTTAACTGCGTAAAAATGTCATCCTTCGAAAATTCCAAGAGTCAGGGTAAAATGTAAAGTCTTTCGGGCAAAGACCTGCTAAATTACATACGGGAATAAGAGAGGAACAAAAGGGTAGAGCGAACGGAAATGGAGATGGAGAAGAACAAACTGAAGATGTCAATGGAAGAGAACAAACTTAAAACGGAGATGGAGAACAAACTAAAGATGGAAATGGAGATAGAGAAGAACAAAATGAAGGAGAACAAACTGAAGATGGAGATATAAGAACAAATTAGGCAGCATGAGCAGGAAATGAGCCGAAATCAAATGGATTCTCAGTCCATCGGTTCTCGGGCTGAAATTCTCCAAACTTCTTCAGTCCACCTTCCCACTTTTAATGATGGAGAGGACTTTGGGTCATTTTTTGCCCATTTTTAGAGAATCTTTCAGATCAATAGATGGGATCTCAAGAATGATGGCGTCGCTCGCTTACTTCCCCACCTAAATGCCAAGTTAAGGAATATCTTCGTATCACTTTCCCCGGAAGCAACTGTGGACTATTCCACGTTAAAATCCAAATTGTTAACGGCTGTTCATATGAATAGCGAATTCTACTGCTCCCGATTCCGCCAAAAAAGGATCCGCCCTGGCCAAACATTTCGACAACACGTGTACATTATCCAAAGACACTTCGCGTTTGCTGGATGCGTGCAAATTTCCCAGGTCTACGAGTCCCTTCTGGAATTCTTCCTTAGGGATCAGCTTTTAACTGGCGTGGCTCCCGAAATTCGCGCCTTTATTAAGGATAAACGTTGCGCCACTTTCAAAGAGTGCTTGCAAGAGGCCGATGTCTACGCGGGTAGTCACGATTTATACCCTAAAGATGTTAAAAAGGCTCCACAAACACCCCCCAAACCAAATTTTATGGCCCTAAGACCCCCCCTAAATTGGTCCTAAGATTTACTAAAGTTCCTAGTCCCTCGAAGCCAAGAAACTCCCATCCATCAGAAGACCGAGACGTTAAGCCCCTAGTTTTTTCTCCCCCGGTTGTGTCGTACAAAAAGAACCCGATCGTCTGCTACACCTGCGGAGTTCCCGGCCATTATCGCACGAACTATCCTCAAAACTCCCGATTCGCAAACTCTCAATCCCACCAAGTGCACCAAATCTTGGCCACCCCTGATCCTCCTCCGTCGAATCAGGACACTCCCGATCCCCCCTCGCCCACCAAAGACCCGGTCCTTTAGGTAAACCTTTTCTTTAATAAGAACAACCCTGGTGGATTGAAGTTCGAGAACGGAACTGTGTACGGTCGCCTAGTATCCACCCTCGTCCGTGACACTAGGTGCACCTGTATTATAGTGTCTGAGGACCTACTCCACACTGTTGGGCCCGACAACAAGAAATTTGCGGTGGTCCACGACTACCTTGGCCGCGCCAGTTGTTTCCCAGTAATTCATTGTCACATCGAGTGTGACTATATGTCCGGATGGGCCAAAGTGGTAGTGGCTTCAATCCAGTTCTGCTCCGTTTTATTCGGGCAGAACCCCGTAATTCACGACCATCCCGTGACCCAGCCCGTGAATACCCGTACACAGGCAGCCCTGGAATTCCGTGCACCTGTTCCCCTGAAAACCACTATCTACCTGGAGTTCCAAGCCCTCCGGAGTGATAAGTTTGCCTCACCCAGAAGGAGTGCGCAACTCTCCCACCCCTTCAGGAGAAAACTAAAGCCCTCGAGCGTGAGTCCACCAGAGGTAACGAACGAGTCTCGTATCCTGTGAAGAAGTACTTATTGAGAGATTTGAGACCTAATTGGACCTTAATTCACGCGAACGATATTTCAAGCCTGGCGGGTAGGTGCTGGTGAAACTTCCCACGGGAAGAAACAAAATCCTCAGCCAGTGAAAAGGACCAAACCCCGTCCTCGAGGCTAGAGGACCCGTGGATTACCTCCCTCATACTCCCGCGGGAGCGAAGGTTTTCCACGTGAATTGTATATATATATTAAATCATCAATGCTCCTAATTATGATTTTTTTGGGGGGTCCACTAAATTATTTAGTCTTTAGTCCCATATTTATGCCTCCATTTAAATATATCCTTTTTTGGGGTTCCACTGTAATGTCGCCAATGTTTGTCTGTGATTTTTCTTTTGTTTAAAATTGTATTAGTTAAATTCTCTATAACCTCCCTGTTTAAGGCTTATGTCGTAAATTCCCGGCTGAGCTCAGATTTACGATTTTTTGTCTGTGTACACCTGTCGTAGCAGGTAAGAATTTTTCTAGAGCTTTGATAATTCTAGTTTGAGGGGTTGGAATGATCCTTTCCTACGCATCTGCTCTGTAAAGCATCATCTTTCGGTTGGGATATGTGTGAGGGAACCCCACGTGGAATTTCTTGAGCAGACGGAACTTTCATGCGCTGCAGAAGGCCCTGTTATGCCTGAATTGATAAGCCTCCCCCCCCTTCCACAAGCGGTAACCTGGAACCGCGTCCCCCACGATTAACCTTTAAGCGGACTAGAATAGCCTCTGCAAGAAGATTCGAGGCCATTGGAGAGTAGAGCTGTTTTCCGCTAACCTCCCTCGGGGAGAGCCTGGGACATAAATAGTGTTCGACTCCTATGAGGATTACAGAGTTGAGAAGTCTCACCCAGACTACAGAAGATTCCCCATGGTTCTAAGTCAAGTTCTAGCAACAGAGCAAAGTGACAGTTGGACTATTTTGTGTATTTGGAATTAGCCCCAGTCAGGAGGTAATTCCCCTCAACGATCGCCCCCGGGTGATTTTTCCGATTTCACTCATCAACTCCTGTCGAAGCCCTCCTCATTTTTGGGTAGCCGAAATACTCCATCCTGGAGCGGAACTTACCCCCTCCCCTTGTTTTTGGAGAACCGTCATCACTCCAAACTCCTGCTCAGAAGTTCCGAACGGCCTCACCTCACGTGCAGAAGACATCTGTGAAAACAGTCCAGTACTAGGATGTAAGCATCTTCATGTTGGAAAAAGCTGATTCACAAAAGTATGTGGAGCCAAAAATCGAAAGAAGCAAAGCAATGGTTTCAAACACTTTTTTAAACATTTCTGGGAGCGCTCTGCTCACATGCAAACTTTTATTTCTAGTAATTTTTATATTGCCAGTTCAAATTTCATTTAGCCTGGCTATTCCAAAATAAACAAACGGGCACACATGTGCCTGCACGCATGGGTGTGAACACCCCTGGGTTAGCACATCCGGGGGTATCGGCGATGACAACAAAGAATAGATCAAGGGTAGCTTGGAGCTGAGTTTTCTGACGGGGGGATAATTTGCCACTTATTTTTAAATCATTAGAAGGGTATATCCATTGGGTAGGGTACGATTAAGGGGTAATCCCTGTCCTGTTCTACGTAGATATTTTGGATCACACCCAGGGGTACAGGGGGTAATCTTCTTTGAGAGTCGATTCCTCGTCTATAGCTACTATCTGATGTATTACAGCGCGCCGGTGGTATTTCTTGGCGAGGTTTACATGGCAAAGCCTATTTCCAGATGGTGTCATCACCACATAGTCTATGGGGCGACGTTTTTGGACAATCTGGTAAGGGCCCTTCCATTGGCTCAAGAGTTTGTTATTGTTCGTAGGGAGCAATAGCAAAACTTCCTCGCTTGGTTTGAATCTTCAATCCTGAGATTTACAGTCTGAGTAAGATTTATATTTGGCCAGATTTACGTCAGCGTTTTAGTTGGCTATCTAGGCGCATTCTTCTAATTTCTGACGTAGCTATATCAAGTACAGGTAAGACTACTAAACTTTCCGATCTAACTTCTGGTATGTAAATAACTCCTTAAAAATGTTCAGTGGTCCTCGAACATTCCTATCATATAATAGTTCGAAGGGGGTAAATCGCAACGTGTGGTAAGGTATTTCCCTGTGGGCGAAAGGAGCCACGTGGAGATATCGGGGTCATTCACTCGGTCTCTCTGCGCACATTTTCGTAAAATTGCCTTGAGATTGGAATTAACCCTTTAACACATACCGTTTACAGCTGGGTGTAAGCGGATAGTAAGGAGTGGCTTGATTATAAGTAGTTTCCCTACCTGATCATTAAATGAGAGGTAAACTGCCGGCCGCGATCCGACAGGATCTCCTTAAGTAATACAACGCGGAAAAAATGAAGAAGACCGCGTCTGCATACGAAATGCTGTCAAATTTTGGAGTGGAATAGTCACAGGAAACCGAATGGCAAAATCAAATAGAGTTAGTATATAACTGTGGCCCTCACTAGATGGCAGGTGAATCTGGCCGACTAAGTCGATAGCTACTCCGGAGAAGTGTTGGGAGATGACGGGGCCCTTCTGTGAGGGGAACTGATTAACTCGCCCCAAAACGTCTCGCTTTTGGCACACAGGACACGAATGACAGTATTGCAGGATTTCTTCGGCGGCTCCGGGCAAAGAAAAATATTTGAAAATCCGGTTGGCCGTCTTTATGTGGCCAAAGTGGCCAGAGAAAAGGCTGTCATTAGCGGTGCTGAGGATAAGGCGTGCATGAAATCGAGGGATGCATAATGTTTGGTTATCTTTGGGATCTCCCGGGGAACATACGCGGTAGAGAAGGTTATCCTTAATGTTGAAGGAAATTATCCTGCTACCTCTAACTGATTCCTTTGTTTCGTCCCAGGACTTAGCCCACAAGGATTAAAGGGACTCGCACTTATTCTGCTTTTTGGAAAAATCCTCGCTTTCATCGCACAATCAGGAGCTTTAGGGATTTCCAGGAGGACGGGCGCTTCTGAATATCGATGAGACTGCCAGTGAGGGTGACGACACTTTAGGGATCCGCCCAATCAAAACGACACAAAACATTATGGGTGCCGCCACTACTTATTCCCATCCTGCCAAGTAGGCGCAGTCAATATGGCACTTTAAGACTATCGTCCCAGATAGTCATAGACGATAGTGAACCGAGCTACTCTTGTGAATAGTTTATCCAAGACCACGATAAACGTGCATTCAGTATCTCGGCTTATGGTGGAGATACGGAATTTTTAGCGTAGGCACGTGCAAGCGTTCCCCTCTTCTTCTCTTATAGGCAATAATCCTGAAGGTCTTAAAAAGTGAAAGAGAACTTCATCAGAGAATATCTCTTTGTACCAGTCTTCCATAGTCGGTTTTTTTATTTCCTACAAATGTTAAGTATTCTGCAAGGTACTTCGCGCGCTGAATCGTTAAAACCTGTTTCCTTCAAAACGATAGCAACCTTGCCACTGGAGGCAACACGAACATTCAGCTGGACATTTCCAGAAGCCAAACTTGGAATTCATTTTTAGTAGTCAGGCAGCCAGAAGACTTCTTCACGTATGTCTACTCAGTCAATTTAAACTTAATAATTATCTTAAAGATGTTTCTCTCCGATGAAATGCCTAAGGTACCTATCTTTTTGTATTTAAAGTGTTTTGTTATATAGCAACAATAGTTAACGCTTTTATTTTGAAAAACAATTTCTGGAATTAATTTAGATTCAAATATAATTTTTTTACCAAAATATAATACGAAATAAATTTTAATTACAGAAGATCACTCAGTTAAGACATATTTAGGATCATTTTACCTTTTTAATTGATGAGCAAAGCTCCAGAGGATAAAATTCATCTTTTACAAGAGCAAGGCCAGAACGCGTTTATGATTCAGTGAAGGATTGCCTCGTTGTTTTTTATTACTTTCAAATTATGACGCTTTAATAAACCCGATATAATTTTAATATTAGAAGAGTTATTCCTTTCACCTAAATTTTAAAAACGAATGACAAAAGTAAAAAAAGGATATTAGTATCAAAAACCTTTGTCCATGACTATATATAAATATAGTTTTCTACACAGTGAAATTATGCAGTATACTTATCAAAATACTTTGATTTAATCTTTATTTAATCCTAACAAACTCTAAAGAATTTCCATAGTCCAATTTTCATTCTGCATTCAAGCTTAAACTATGATAAGGTCTATTACGAAAGATACATAAATCGACCTTTATATTAATGGAAAGCTCACAATTTTCTCGAAATAAAACGAAAATATTATTAATCATTTAATTTTCGATTACAAATCTTAGTTTTTCTTAAAGATATTTTGCATATATGTACTTGCAAAAATTGCTCAACAGCAATGAAATTATTATATGTCTGCAATGGCTATATCTTGCTAACTCGCCTCTTTAGTTAGGTCGGTATATTGCGGGACCTGCCTGCTGTAAAGAGAAAGAGAAGTTATAATTCTTTCTTACAACAGATACTGTAAGTGCTGCCTTTAGTCTTGGAACATTAAAAGGCTTTTAAATCACAAGGTGTAGGGTGCAAAATTGGGAGTAACCAGACCATGAGGGAGTAAATTGAGTTAGCCTGCATGTCATGTATTTGGTAGCAGAGGGTAACGGTCTCATTCTGATTAGTACTGGTGCTCCAAATAGATAGTTTAAAACAATAATAATAAATATTGACGCAAATATGCCTAACGTCATATAAGTAGGCCGCTTGACAGGTTTTTATAAATGTCGCCACCAAACGTTACATCTGGCAACGGTTTCCTTTATTTTTCACCCGAGCTACCAGAAAAAGTGAGTCAAGCCTATGAATCCATAGTGGCGTGATATATCTCTTTGAACACGATTTTGGAAATAAAAACAGTACACACAGATTTTACAATAAGCAAACTTCCGTCACTAAGAGAAAAACGTAACTATATAAACGTAAATTTGTTTCAGGTATAATTTTGTTATTACAAATTTTAACCTGTTTAGAGTCAAAGAGAACTGTGTGAGAAGATAATATTATTATCTTGGTTGTGTCTAATTCTACGTTTAGTAGCAGCTGACCGTTCTACATAAGCCTGTTCTTTCCTGAGATCATCATTTTTTAATTTTTTTATAGCCTAGCTGTTTGTATTCTTTTTATCCAAAATTATATCTATGGACATATCTTACTTAGCCTAATACATATGCATATTTCTATTTTGTACATAATTATATATCTTTAGGTCATATATAATATTATATATACTCGTATATATATAAATATATATATATAAATAAATGTATCTTTTTCATTAATCTAACTGTGGCTAAGATAGCAATAATTATTCAAGCAGACACTGGGCCTTCTCCTTACGGTGTTATTATTATTTCAATAATTCCGCTGGTGAATTGTTTCGATGATATAACCGATAAAGATTCAGCTACTGAAGATCAAGTATGTATTGACAATTTGACATGTAGTCAGTTACATAAGGAGGCCGATATCAGTAATTTAGAGGCCTCTGTGGATCATGAAAGTTCGGGAATTTCGGTTCAGCATCCTAAAGTTTAATTATGCTGCTCTAAAAGGAAACTTCACAATAGCGTAGAACAGATCTAATTGCAACATGTTTCGATTAATGACAACCGATGATAATACTCACGATGAGGAAACACCGGTTGAGCTCTACAAGCTTATTTCTGATGATGAAATCATAAATATGCTCGTGAAGTTTTCCAATATATATGCTGCTCAGTGTAACTATATCGACGAAAAGCACATCATGACGGGTGAAATGTACTCCTTTCTGTGGATATTATAATTCTAAGTGGTTACGTTCCTCTTTCATGCAGAAAAATCTTTGGTAAAATCAGAAGGATACTCACAATAAGCTAGTTTCCAATGCATTATTCAGATCTCGATTTGGATTTATTATGCTAATTAACACGCTTGAAATAACAACGAATTTGATAAGCAAGATAAATTTTCTAAACTGAGTCCTTTGCTTCAACAACTATATAGCCCATGCCCCTCATGAGGAATCCATAGTATCGATGGGTGAATGGTTCCATAATATGAGAAGCATGGGTGTAAACATTTCATCTGAGAAATACCCATTCGATATGGGAATAAAATGTGGGTAGGACCTACCAAACATGGCTATATCACATGGATCGACCAATATAAGGGAGCACGACGTACACCAAGCCAAACACACAAGGACTGGGGACTTGTGTCTAGTGTCATCACTCAATATGCAGATTTCCTTGGTCAAACGGGCAGATTTCCGTATTCATTTCACTTTGACAACTTTTTCACTAGGTTACCCTTACTTCAAAAGTTGGCTAGTTGTTGGATTAGGGCAACGGGAACTATTCGAGAAGATCGATCAAGAAAGTGCACCGTCCTGGAGTGTTGTTTTAGTGCGATATTTGCTCTTCCATTTTCCTAACGTCCTACATTTATACATTTAGGACACCAATTTTTGTAGAATATATGGAATCAAATTTATTTCTTCTCACTTTAGTGTTTTACCAAGACCAATTTTACATAAAATATTATGTCAGTTGTGAAAAGTTAAAAAAAGTAAAACTGGCATATCTAGGTAAATTTTTAAATTTAATGTTTTATACCAAGGTGAGAATGATTTATATGTTTGTCATTTAAGGAGCTATATTTTTATAGGCCAACATAAAGAATTCTGCAGAAGGAAACCAAAGCGAAAAAATAGATACTGCTATTAGAAAGTGATCTCTTAAAAGTTCTTTTACAACTTTAATAGAGGTTATTTGAAAAGGAATATAACCTAAACAGTTCAAACAGGCAAATATAACTCCAATTATCAAAAAAGGCAAGACTATTGATTTTAGAAATTATGACCGGCTTCTTTAATTCGTTGTTTAATAAATTCTTAGTCATTTCTATACCATCTAGAGCGAAATAACTTAAAAATAACACACAACACAGCTTTGGACGCATACGCTCAAATTTAACTACTTAGCCTTAACTTTTTTCCAAAAATGATCTCAACTTTTAAGAAACTTCAATCTGTAAATATAGTTTATTTTAGTTTCAAAATGATTAGAAACAGTTGAATAATTAACTCTTAATAAAAGTTATTAATCTGACTGGATTTTGGACAACGTACTAAAATTAAACAAAAGCTTGCTAGAAAAATAGGCAAAGAGATATCCTGAGATAAAACGACATAGAGAGAAAAGTAAAAGGTCGGAAAGAAGGCAAATTTAATTTAAGAGTTTACAATTGGGAGGAACTGAGCATAGGTCATGTTAATTCTTAAAGAGATTATAATAACCCAAACAACCTCGTAAAGTATTTAGGTGTCTTATTCTCGAATGATATAAATTCTTTTAAACAATGCACTGTTGATCCACCACAGCCGAATAGGGTTCTTAGATACTGAGCAATACAATTTGCATTTAATTCAAAAGATATAATTCATTCATTATTTAACATCCTTGTAATACCTAATTTTGAATATACGGCACATTTTAGTCTCAGTAGAATCAAAAGAACATAGGAAGCAGGGGAATATTCCCTAAAAGCGGGAAGAAAAATAAAAGTGTAAATTAGGGAAAACACAATTTAATATAAATTAAATGTCGCAAATAACAGAGACAGATGCCAAATGGCCCTGACAATGTTTGAAGAAAGAAAACAAGGATCTAGTACTGATTCTTTAGCTACTATCATAAATAAATCTACCTTAATTTTAAAGCTTTCTTACATTTATACTTTATATATATTTATCTGTACAATTCGGAACCTTTAGGCCAAAAAACTTTGTGGAATATGTTGCCTTATGTTTCCCAATTAATAAGCAATACACATTCCACTACCAGAATTAATTGCTACATGATTACCCTTTCTCTAAAGCCAAGAGATAGGATTAATGAAGAATATTTTCCTAGACCTAGTTTAGAATTTTTTTTTATTAGGAGCCTATCTTGCGACTGCCCATTTGGGCCTAAGTCGCCGAAATGAAGACAGCCTAGCACTAGACTACTTTAAAATAAGAGTAATAAGGCAATAATAAAAAAGGAAGGAGGAGGTCCCCTTCCAAACCGGCGCAGGAGCGTGAGACCTACAAAAAAAGCAAAAATAAAATAAAAAATAAAAAACAAAACAACACCTTCTTCCAACAAAAAAACCTAGCTAAATAAAAGGGAGTAGGCCAGCCTCCCCCCAAAGGTCTACAAGTCCACCAGTCAATGTGCACGGAGTCGTCCCGAGTACAAGAGACAGGCGGTAGCTGCCCCGACCATCCCGGTACCGGGACAGATATCGTGCGCGAAGATCACCCAGACTGGGACATTTAACAAGAATGTGCCGAACAGTCTGGGGGAGAACGCAGTCTTCAGATTAGGGCGCTGGCGAGTGTTCCATCAAATAACGAAGCGTCCGGCGAGGTGCCCATTTCGGAGACGACAGAAAGCAAGCTTAAGCCTTCGCGGCATTGGGGGTTAGGTCCATGGCAACAGACGTGGGGCAATCCCACGTAACTTTAAGTTCCCTTCCACCCTCCCCCATTTTCTTTGCCAAGCAGCCCGAAGAGCTGCCCATATTCCTGCCATTTACTCAGTGAGAGGAAGAGTGAAACGGTAGTCGAGTCACAGAGTCCTCGTAGAATCTTTGGCGCCCTTGTCGGTGCGCTCATTCCCCACAATTCCTACATTTCCAGGAACCAAGCCAATGATAATCTCGACATCTACCCGGCTCGCCAAAACCGTGGCGTCACGGATATCGCGAACCAGGGAATGTGGAGATTCCAATGCCCCGAGAGCACTTAGAGTACTTTGTGAGTCGCTCTTGATCACAATCCGGTCTCCGAACCGGGCATGTTGCGTAATCTCCCGTAACGAGTGAGGTATTTCCACCAGATCAGGCGGAAGACGAAGGCAGCGCCTGGCAGAGCTCCGCTGATTTCAAACAGAGGGGATACGGCATTGAAGTCGACTCCCTGTTTCGACTTGAAGCCATCCGTATACACTGGCATGGTTCCAGCGTGACACGAGGTGTGCTCCAAAAAGGTCGAACGCAATACTCCAGGCGCTGTACAAGCTTTGGAAGCATAGGCGTGGCGGCAAATAGCCAAATGTGGTACCCTCCAGGGTGGCGTCCTGGGCAGAACTAGGAGCGCCACCGGCCCGAGAGCTTTACTAATCTTTTGAAGGAGTTTCCTGCCACTAAACCCAAAGGGCTTAGGTATGACTGGAAACTCTCGGCGGCATAGGCAACATCAAAATCAGCTGCGGATGCAGGTAGAGCTGTTAGAGACTTAGGGAGGCGGCGGGCTTGCACGTACAGGCGAGTCATGCATTGTACGCGGCGTAGAGCGAGTGGCATCTCCAGAGCATCGACTAGTAGGCTCTCAATGGCGGAAGTGCAGAAGGGACCGGTCGCAAGGCAGGAGCCAGTGTGGTGAATCGAGTACACTTTTCGCAATAAATGCTTGGCCGCGGCTGCATAATACTCGCATCCGTTGGTCGTGCTTATAAAAGAAAATGGATCGATAATAAGTAAGGCAGTAGCCCTATCAGCGTTCAAGCACTGAACGTCACGGAGCGAAGAATATTCATAGCGCGGGTACAAGAGACCCTAAGTCTTCAAATATGAGCGTCCCAGGTGAGGCTTCTTCAAATACAACACCAAGAAAACGGTGCGATTCAACTACCTACAGGCGCACCACATTAAGAAACAAATCTCGGTCGGGATGGAGCCGTGGATGGCGGCAAATGAGCACCACCTTAGTATTGGCCAAAGAAAACCGAAACCTGTGCTCTTCGGAATAGCGAGAGACGCAGTTTAATGCATATTGGAGTCGACGCTCCAGACGTGGCATCTAGGCGGCGCCAAAGTGATCGAAAGTTCGTCCACGTACAGCGTAGCGAGAACATCTTCCGGAGGCACCGAGGTGATGCCGTTGATTCTCAGGGCAAAGAGTGTGACACAGAGGACACTTGCCTGCCGGACACACTCTTCGTGCTCCATTGGGCCGGAGAGGGCTCCCCCCACCCGTAAGCAGAGTAGAAGATCTTGCGAAAATTCAGATATAAACATTAAGAGGTGTCCCCTCGCCCCTATCGTGTGGAGAGTCTCCATTATACCGCATCGCCATGCGGTATCATAGGCCTTGTCCAGACCGAATAACACCGTGGCGTAGTGCTGTCTACGAAGGAAGGCCTCGCAGACGGCATTTTCTAGTCGCATCAGAGCTTTAGAAGTAGAGTGGAACTTGTTGAAGCCGCACTGTGCAGTAGACAGATGGCCTTCGCTGTCCATGAAAAAGGATAATCTAACATTTATCAATTTCTCCATCAGCTTGCACACGCAAGAGGTTAGAGAGATTGGCGGAAATCGGCCGGAGTACAGTGATCTGTCCCCGGTTTGCGAAAGGCAAGCACAGCAGTGATTTGCTAGGAATCTGGGATGGCACCCTCCAGCCAGATCCCCTTGAAGAAGTCTAAAAGAAAGGCCATGCTTTGCTCACTCAGGTGTCAAAGCATGGCGTACGGGACATCGTCCTAAACATAGGCGGTGTCCGCGCACGAAGCAAGAGCGGAACGCAACTCACTTACGGTAAACCTGTCGTTGAAGGGTTCTCCGCTTCTGGAGGTATAGTCAAGCTGGCGGCGTTCCGCGACATCACGACTGCATTGAATAGTCGCGAAGCAGCATCATGGCGAGAGAATGCGGAGAAAGCGGTCTCGAAGGATTCCGCAACGGACGCGAGGTCCTGCGAGAACTTGCCCCGAATCCTTTTGACTCGCCTACACACGTCTGCCAGAGGGGTCTTCCCGTTGAGTGAAGACACGTATTCCGCCAAGAAGAGCGGTGGGTGTGCTTCGAAATATATCGGAACCTAGCCCTAGACAAACGAAATTCACCGACAGTGAAATCATTTGGGCAGCGCTTATAGTGCATGTAGGCATAACCCTTCTGTTTGAGGGCCGTTTCACTCTCTGCCGACCACCACGGGAGTGGTCGGTGTGCAAAACGGCTAGACGTTCTGGGAATAGTAGTCAGGCCCTCGGCGATGAGGTTGCTGGAGAAGAACTCAACGGCCTCATCTACCGACCTAAACTCCTGAAATGCAGGCCACCGCGCCCGCGCCAAGCACCACCAAGGTGGGCTCTCAGGCGGGAGTTGCCCTTAAAATGATATTTGTATGGGAAAGCGAGCACTACCTTGGAGGTAATCGACCACCCCCGTAATCAAAATCAAAGCTCGTCGAGAAATTTATGCTGTGCACGGAGAAAATGCTTTATCAGAAAGGACAGCTCAATGGTTGTTTTCACGTTTCCAAAATGGTCATTTCAATCTTAATGTTGGATGAAGATCGATTGAACGACACTCTTCAGGAAAATCATCACTAATCATCTAGGGAATTGGCTGTACAATTGGCGTGTGATCGGAAACTGTAGTGAATCACCTTCATTCAATGTTGATTGCCGCAGGTATACTTGCTCGTCCACGGCTGCTCGTGGATATAAGGACAGATTTCTTCACCGCATCATCACTGGCGACGAAAAGTGGTTTATTTCAACATGAACTATCGAAAACAATGGCTTAGCCCCAATAAAAAAACACTTCCGCGATTAAAGCAAAAACTTCATCCACGAAAGACGATGCTGTGTGTGTGTGGTGAGATTGTGAAGGTGTCATTATTTATGAGCTCTTTGCGAACAACGAGATTGTCAATGCAGAATTCTACGTTCAACAAATGTATCGAATCGTGAAAAGCGACGTCATCGACGTTATTCGGTCCTTCTGCAACACGACAACGCTCGTTCTCACATTGTCAATATGACAAAAGACGCCATCCAAACGTTTAATTAGGAAATCCTGGGGCAGCCTCCATTTTCGCCAGACTTGGTTCCATCGGATTTGCATCTGTTTCGATCGCTCTCCAACAATTTGCGCGGTGTATTGCTCAATACTGATGTAGAATTAAGAACTTGGTTAGACAAATTCTTCGAGTCAAAATCCAGAGATTTTTATTGCAGAGGCATCGAAAAACTAGTTGAACGTTGGGAAGAAGTCATAATTAATAACGCAAAATACATTATTGATTAAATTATATATTGTCATCAATTAAAAATGAATTTTTTCTAAAATTGTTAATGGTAATGAATATATTTGCTAAAACCGCAAGAACTTATTCCTCAACCCAATAAATTGTGTAAGATAGAATGACGCATAAAAAGTATTTTAATCGTGGAGAACGAATAAGAATACAGACTGTAGTTACAGAAGTTGAAAAATAATACGTGAGGCAAGGATCAGGCTGGCCTATTAAATAAATGGTTTTAATATATACAGAATATAGGTAATCATTTTCTAATAAAAGCCTTTATATGAGTGATACTCCTTCTTTTTTATTTTCCTCGTAAATTGGTTTTTGGAGATCTGTTTGGTGGCCCTGAATGTTTTTTTTGTATATTAAAAAAATAATTTGGGGGTGTATAGGTTGTGATGTCCTAAAAAACTATAAAGGACATAATAAAAAGAACGAAGGATGTCGAGGCAAGCTACCATTATGAGATAATGGCTCAGCCTTGTCTGTGGCAAAGCTTTAATTTTTTCTCCAGTACAATCATAAATAAAAAGCGTGCAATCACTGATATTCGTGCCTAAATTAAATTACATTATATTAAATATTTGATCTTTAATAGCAGTTACAACATTTTAATTTTAATTGAATGAGAACTATAAATCAACCAAGGATCTAATTTTCTAAAATGAGTAAAGGGAAAACACTGAGATAATCGCCAGTGTTGAGAGTCAACACACCAACGCATTATTTGGGCAACCTGATTTACCTGTCAATCAAGAATTGTCGCGGCAGTTCGGTCAGTTCGAGCAAAGAGATTCATTAGTGGCATTTTCCACATAACTATCCTTGATCTTATTTTAGAGATCGTCTAGAAAATCACCTAATGTTGGGGGTTGATCGCCTTCCGTGGTATTAAAATTGCACTCTCTGTATTACAGTACAGGAGAAGTTCACCAGAGAATGAAAGCAACCATGGCAATGTCACTCGTGCATAAGCATTTGTAAAAGCTAGATGTATATTAGTGACCGATGATTCGATTTTAATTTTATCTGTATGTAGACCTAGAAATAGGTCCTGCCAAATACAGGACCCTGGTGATTTATAGACCTCCTGCTTAACTCGTTGTAAAGGGCAGGGATCTGTACCAGCTGCTAGGAGAACTTGTCAAGGACAGAGTTGTATCGGATGTGGGATTTCAACACACAAGTTAACTGTGAAAACAGAGAACCCTGTAGAGAGAATTCGTGGACAACGAGTTTATGACTCAATAAGTGAGAGAGCCAACGAGAGGAAACAATATTCTTGACTTGGTTTTCACATCAGAGGAAGACATCGATGAGATCTCTGTAGGCGAAGAGATCGGTGGTAGTGACCACCGACTAGTTAGATTTCTAGTTAAAGTCCCCAAGGTACAGTCTGCGACGCGAAAATCGAGGCAACTTGGTTTGAGAAGAAGAGATTTCTTAGGTTTCCGTGTAGGACTGGCTAAGGTGAGATGGGAACGGTGCGATAATGTTAAAGACATGTGGAACAGTTTCAAACGTAAGTTCATAAGTCTTCAATTACAATTTATCCCTATGAAAAGCTGGCGTCAGTCTTCCGTTCAAGCAAGGTGGTTCAATCAAGAAATTGGTCAACTACTAAGGGAGACAAGATCTGTGTACCGCCAATCAAAGATTTCTGGTGACTTTGACGAGTACCGTGGGCTAGCAAGGAGATTGAAGTCCACTATAATAGCGGCGAACCGTGCCGAGGAGCTCCAAGTGGCGAGACTATCTAACCAGAATCACAAGCAGTTCTTCGGTTATGTAAACAGCCCTAAACCATTCCACCACACGATTGGCTCTTTGGTAAATGACGAGGGTGCATTAAAGCAATCGAATGCAAAAAATGCAAACCTCTAAAACGACTACTTACTTCCAGTGTTCACTGAAGAGCGTGGTCTCATTCCCCAGACCATTGAGTCTCATTTGAGTGACAAGCTGGGGGAAATGGACTTCACCTTAGCCAAAGTAGAGGAAAAAATCTCCGACCTTAAGACGAATAGTTCCCTGGTCCGGACGGGGTTCTCACTAAAGTGTTGAAGAAAGTGCCTGATTAGGTGACACCACGTCTGATCACAATCTTCAACACTTCGATTCGGACTGGACGCGTTCCTGGAGACTGGCGTGAGGCGGAGGTGACTCCGATCTTCAAGAAAGGAAACCAAACCCAGCCGTCCAACTACTGACCTATCAGTTTAACTTCGATAGTCGGTAAACTTAGGGAAAGCATTATGTTTGGCAATATAACAGCATATTTGGAGTCAAACCTGCTATTAAAGAGTTCCCAGCACGGCTTCCGAAGAAACGGGTCATGCCTAACGAAATTTGTAGAATTCTTCCACTTTGTTTTCAGTGAGAATGATCGGAATAAAGCGGTGGATGTTGTCTAACTAGACTTTCAAAAAGCCTTTGACAAGGTACCACACCGCCACCTTCTCCGTAAAGTGTGTGCGCTGGGCATAAATCTAAATGTAGCAGGTTGGAAAAAGAACTGGCTAAGAGGCAGCCGGCAGCGGGTAGTGTTGAATTGAGAAGCTTCTAAGTGGGCGCCCGTAACTAGTGGTGTTTGCCAAGGTTCTGTCCTGGAACCACTACTGTTCATCATCTAAGTTAATGATATGGATAGGGACGTAGTTGCGAAGATTTCCAAATTTGCCGACGATACCAAACTTGGTATGAGCGTTGCAAAAGAAGGAATTAGTGCTCGGCTGCAAGAAGATCTTCAGAAGATTGGGAGTGGTCGGACACATGGCAAATGCCTTTTAACGTGAACAAATGCAAAGTGATGCATATCGGCCACCGAAACACCCAATATCATTATATCCTTAAGGGCACTGCTCTTGAATCCACCGACACTGAGAAGGACTTGGGTGTAACTATAACTGGTGATCTCAAGTTCTCGAGGCAGTGTATTGAGGCGCAGTAGAAAGCCCAAAGGATGCTAGGTTATATAAAGCGACAGTTTGGATATTGGAACAAGAAGATAGTACTTTTTCTGTACAATTGAATTGTCCGACCGCACCTGGAGTATGCCGTACAATTTTGTACTTCTTTATTTCGAAAGGACACCGCAAGATTGGAAAGCGTGTAAGCCAGGGAAACCAAACTGATTTCCTCTATCAGACATAAAAGTTAGGAAGATAGATTTAGGGAATTATATCTGTTCTCGCTGGAAACCCGTAGAATGCGTGGTCAGCCTATCAAAGTTTTCAAAATACTTTGAGGGTTCGACAATGTTGACTACAGGGATATTTTTAGCCTTAATGAGAGCAGAACAAGAAACCACGGCCTTCAACTTGAGCTGAAGCGTTACAACCGCGATCTACGTGGGAAGTATTTAGCATACAGTATCTGCGGTAGTTGGAACGCACTTCCGGTGGAAGTTGTCAACAGCAATTCTGTTGACCAGTTAAAGTCAAGAATAGACAAAGACTGGAAAAGTGGCTAATTTGGAAGGGCGTAAGACAATTGAGCAGGATGTGCCCACTGGACACCTAGTCCAAAGGTACCCTAATTGCATGGACCGTAAGGTCTTCTATGGTACATATTTTCCTTGTAGCTCCTTGTAACTTTACTCAAAAACGGAGTCTGATGAAAAAAATAATGTAGGTACCGAGAGCGTGAGTGATGCTTCCTATGATCACACTATTCCACATCCAGACGAGGTTAAGAATTTTATTATCAACCCTGATCTGAGAAAACTAGTTTCATTGAAGAAAGAATTCAGTAAAAATTTTTAAAAATCCATCACTGCTACCAGTCATAAGCATTAATATTTAAAGAAGATATTTGATAAATATCTCAAGAAAAAACGAAACACTTGCTTAACCTTCATACATAATAAATGCTGGTAATATTATAAATGATATAAAGTTCAAGAAATGTCAGTTCCTAAATTTACTGAGTGATGTCGAAATTAATATGAAACTTAAATAATATCAGGTGTTTAACCCTGTGAGTGATAAGAAGAAGTGATATTAGATCTGAAAAGACGTACTCACTAGTATTATGAAAGTAATGAGGAAACGGGAAACTCTGCAAGGATTTGAGTTGAAGAAAGACGATGTACTCTTTATAGATGGTCTGATATTTCCGCAATCCAATAAAATAAATATTGTAAAGGATCTGGTCAAGTCATGGAAATGCTTCTCATATATTCTGGGAAGAAACAAATGCAAAGATGCGTATTTATAATTTTCCAAGCTCAATCATTCAGAACTAGCAACGTAGAGAAGTGTTTGATGCATTTAATATGACTCCAAGCAATGGATTTAAAAAATCTGTGAAGCATGGAAAATAACAAATTACACAACCAAACCAGCCAATGGACTTAAATGGTTAAGGATCTTAGTGGTTAAGCTAAGCAAGTAGAAATCTACAATCTGCTTTATGTATTGATCATCACTGCTATTAGAAAAGCCTCAATAACAACCGTATTGATCTTGAATACCTAATCCCCAACAAACATTTTATGCTCAAATAAGAATAGGAAATATAACTTGGAAATTTAGTTATAGAAATAATTAATCAACTACTAAAGTAATAATAAATGATTTTTGGTAACCTTTTTCATTATCGAAAATTCAGCAACCTTATCTGAGCTTCCTGTTTAGTGATAAGATATGCGCAATTATCTGGTTTACCGATGTGTAAACGTGTCCGTTCAATAATGGAATCATTCTAGTTTTAAAATATTTTTCAACAAGTCAGAAAAGCTCGATGATTTTTGACCATCCCAAACGGCTGTTAGTAAAGCAAGCATCTCTTTGCCGTCTTGGCGAATCTCTCTTCTTCTCCAAAATCCTTTTAATGAGCCAAGGGTTATGGATCTGTATACCTCTTCGGGTAAGAAGCACCAAATAACCGGTGACGGGTCTTCTCTGGAGATCTGGTATTCTTGGATGGTAACGAACTGGATGTTTCTACTTAAGATGGTAAACTCTGCATTCCGTTAACGTCTTCTGATGTTACTCTTTCTTGGTACGTAATATCTCTCTTCAAATTTATTTTCTTGATAATATGATTCATCTTTAAACGTAGTTCAGCTCTCATTTAACATACACGCACCGCATATTGCATGTGGTATTTAAAATTATAATTGATTTATATACTTGATATAAACAAGTTTCCAAGTAAAAAATAATATTTTATCTGCTTGAAATAACTTATTTGATCAAGTCTTACAATTGCTACATAATAATATAAAGGGAATCAATAAGAGAGTTTCCTTTAACATTAAGACGAAAGAATAAATTACTCGCTAGGCCTTGCTCGGTTGCCGAATATCAATCACCCTTTACCTTTTTTCAGCGCCCTATAACAAATATTATTTTTTGCCAATTAAACTCAATTTGTATTAGATTTATGGAAGAAATAAGATTGTAATTGTTATCTATAGAGTTTTAAACTAATTTTATATTTATTAACGCAAAATTACTATATTTCAGTTTTTCTTTTTTATTTTAAGTTTGTTAAGGTTTCCTTAAATAACGCAAAGAAAATAATATTTAGTTACTCGTAAAAATGACGTGGTGATTGAGAGAATCAGAATAATGAGGAGAAATATGACTAAGCTGTTTACCTACGATTTGGGAGCAGTGCTCTTTCTAGAGCATTTATCATTTGGATTCCCATTCCTGCCATGTTATTTTTTGTTTAGCATGATCCTTTTTAATAGTATATAACTTCCAAATTCTAATTGTTTATGTATCTTTTCTTGTTTTTTATTTTATAATGAGGTTCTAACAATACTAGTTTACGCAGTTTTATTTTGTTTTCTACATCATCAGGATTTAGCTCAAGGATTACGAAATGAGACTCTCTCTCGTGGGAAACCGAAGAGTAAGTTCACGATAAATTACAAGAATTCCTGATAATCATCACTATGCTCTTTAGGCATAACTTTACTTTAAACAATGCTACCTTATTTAAACATGCATCTTGGATGACATCTTTTTCTATGCCCCATTTTCCACTGTTTGATAAACGCCTACAGCTTAATCTTATACAGTTGTCATAATTTCAGGAACAAATGATATATTTTCTATGCACTGAAAGTTAAAAATGATTGCTATTTTATTAATCTTTGCAACGCCATAAAAACTAGAATTAGAATATCATCCCAATTTAACACTAAGGCGTTGTGATGAGCTAGCTTGTATGTTCCTTTAATTCCTGCTTTCCTCTGATCTGTATTTTTTTCCATCGACGTTGTAACGAAATATAATTAAGAATTGAGCTCCTCCTATTAAATGCCTCTGCTGGAGCCGTTAAAAGGTAGGCTATATTTCGGTCTCTTCATATTGCATCTGTATTATAGTGCAGACGGTCGTGGTTTGAAAATTTTATTGTCTATACCTCTCGTGCACAAAATAGGCCGGTACTCACTTTCTTTGTATCACTTGAGCCTGAGTGTGCATGATCACCTGAGGCTTTCTATTTCTGACTGCCAACTTCATCTTCAATATCACTGCATGATAATGGATAATAGGTGAACCATGACGTGTCGTTGCATTTCTTTCAAGTTATCTGTGATAGAACGGTCTGAGGCCGCTTTAATTCAGCTTCTATCACATGTTAACCATGCTTACCCACATGCTTACCCACATGTATCCTGCGAGAGGAAGCAGAAGCACGTTATCTCCCATCATAGCCAATGTTTAATCAAAAAGTTTCACTCCCCCGTTTCGCCTCCATACGTCGATCTCGCCAGATTGAATTAGGCTTATGGGCAGATAAGGTATTTTCCCAGGCACCACTGGGACATTCCCCCGAAGTCCCCCACTCAATTATTTTCTCCGCCATGGAGAGGGCTCCGGCTATTTATACCATAGCTTTTCCCAATTGAAGCAGATCCAGATTATTTTCGCGAGGCATCAAACCGATCCGGTCTTCCTTGTGCACCTAGGAACTCTGCCGAGAAACCCCTTATTGTCCAGAAGAGGACAATATCCCTTGCGCTTAAGGTTCGTGCTCTTCGAGACGCAAAGTCAACAAGGCCCCCCTGTTGTTCAAAAAGAAAACAACGTTAGAACAGCCATTGTTCTTTGAGCCGGTTTGACAAGAAACGGATCTCGTTTTCAAGACATCACGTCCGGATAATTTAATTCCCTCCTTTTTAACATTCTTCAAGAGAACGCTTGGTTTCAACAATAACCTCCATTGTTCATCTAGAACATCTCCGATTTTCTATCACAAGGATCGCTCGTACTTCCGAGCCCCACTTTGCTCTCACTCCTTGAAGACAGTCCTTCTCCCTCGTTAAGGACAACCGCCCGAAGAACCCTTCTGCTGGAAATCGCCAGTTGGACGGAAGATTCCTTTGCATCATCTTCCTCTGTAAAACAACTTTGTAATTACGTAAGCTTAGCATTACCTTTAATCATTTAACCTTGTGTTAACGCAACCCTGTGCTTTAAATGGTTTAGCGAACCATTCCCCCTCTTTTTTTTTTGTTAACCGTTTTAAATCTCTCCAAATCTTCATCCTCAGATTAGTCAGATATTCCCACGACACTTTTCATTCCCCGTTTATGTAACCATTTTTTGGTGTGTTGTTGATAGTTTAATTAATAAAACTCTATTTTTTTAATGCTAGCCATATTATTTATCCTTGTGCCCCGTTCCACTTCTTAAACACATTGAAGATAAATAAGCCTCTCCAGGCCCCCCCGTCCTTTTTGAACTAACCTCTGTCAATCAGATTACCACGCACTCGAAATATTAGAATAATTCCCTCAACGAATAGTTATATATGGTATATCGTTGGGAGCCTATTCTACGACATCCTCTTTCTTTTTCCTGTTTCCTTTTCTATGTATTTCTTTTTTTTCTGCACTTGCATTAAATTTGCTATTTTTTCCAACAATTTAGCCTGGCCGTCCTTTCTCAAGCTGAAATAGTAAATATTGTGTATCATCTTCATTCTTAAGTTTTTTTACCCCATCCCCATAGGCAACATCAAATCTTCCCGGCTATCAAGGAATATGGCTCGTTTTTTTTGTTCCCTCATAGGATTCTCTACTCAAGCTCTTCCTTAAAGCTCTTAATTCTTCATCCGGTGATTTAACTGTTATAATGCAATGATCCGTTAGTTCTGTGGTGGGAATTTGTGTTTTTGAAGAATTACAACTTCTTTTACCACAACGGTCTTAAGCACTTTATTTGATGGATAATTTAAATACACGCATGGTGAAGAAAAGAACACAGAGTATAATTTTGATTGTTATGTTTCCGTTGATCTATACTTGTAATCTTCCCTTAATCATCGCAGAGTTATCATGTTACCATTATATTTAATTATGTTACCATTATAGCACATTGTGAAATAACATTACTAGAATTTCCAGGAATTAAAGAGCGTAGAGAAAATAAACCGGAGCGAATTTAGAAAACTAAGTAGGTACCATACTGGCCCGAAGACTCATACCTAAATGACTGAGCGATTTTATTTTATATGATTTGCTAAGGGTAAAGAATAATTTGTAGTCTGTGGTAATATTGTTTTTTAATTGTTTTCGGCCATTTGATGGTTATTGTGTGTATTTTTGTTTAGGTTGATTATATTATGTTGTGTTCATTATACATGTTATCTTTTTTATTATTAGGACTGTCGTAGAATGACTCCCGACGATACTATATATTACACTATTCGTTGAGGGAACTTCCTTAATTATCTTTAGAGTGCGTTTTACTGTCTGGCAGCCGATATTATGTATCTTCAAAATGCTTAAGAAGTGGAACTGAGCTCAAGGATAATAATATTGCTATCATTAATAAAATAGAGTTTTATTAATAATAACTATAAACAAAACACAAAAACGGAAAATATTGACATAAACAGAATGGAAAGGGTCGTGGAGACTCGGGCTAATCCAAGGATTTAAGGGATTAAAAAAAGGTAAAACAAATATAGAGTTAAAGAGATGGGATGGTTCGATAAACAATTTAAAGCACAGGATAGAATTGACAAAAAGGGATCAATACTAAAAAGTGAAGTTTGGCTTACGTAACTTTTCATTAGGGTGCAGTGGAAGGTACTTAAAGGAATATTCGGTCCACTGGCGAGTTCCAGCCGAAGGGGGGGGATAAAAGGATCCTGACGAGACGTCTTGGAAAGGAGAACCGTTACTCGACGAACGGCTTGAAGAACAATGGCTGTTCTACTTTGTTCTCTTCTGAACAAAGGGGGGAATGAGAACCGTCTCTTGTCTACGGGCTCAAGAACAATGGCTGTTCTAATGTTGTTCTCCTTTGAACAACATGGGGGGATGAGAACCGTTTCTTGGCGAAGGGCTCAAAACGAACAATGGCTGTTCTAATGCTGTTCTCCCTTGAACAACAGGGGGGGGGGAAGAGAACCGTTTCTTGGCGAAGGGCTCAAAACGAACAATGGCTGTTCTAATGTTGTTCTCCCTTGAACAACAGGGGGGGGGGGAAGAGAACCGTTTCTTGGCGAAGGGCTCAAAACGAACAAAGGCTGTTCTAATGTTGTTCTCCCTTGAACAACAGGGGGGGGAAGAGAACCGTTTCTTGGCGAAGGGCTCAGAACGAACAATGGCTGTTCTAATGTTGTTCTCCCTTGAACAACAGGGGGGGGGAAGAGAACCGTTTCTTGGCGAAGGGCTCAAAACGAACAATGGCTGTTCTAATGCTGTTCTCCTTGAACAACAGGGGGGGATGAGAACCGTTTCTTGGCGAAGGGCTCAAAATGAACAATAGCTGTTCTAATGCTGTTCTCCTTTGAACAACAGGGGGGAAGCCTTGGGGACTTGACGTCGGAAAGGCTCGAACCTTTGGCACTCCAGGAATATTGTCCTCCTTCTGGACAAGTGATGGTGAATCTCGAGGTCGAGGTCCCTTGGCGCACAAAGGGAGAGAGAATCGTGGTGATGTTTCGCGACGAAAATCTGGATCTCCAATCTGATCTTAGTGGTAAAGTTTCCATATAAATAGCCAGGACATCTCCTTGGCGTGGGGAAAAATGGAGTGAAAGCTTGGAGGGAACGCACAGCCGGGCCGGCGAAGAATGCCTTATCTGTTCATAAGCCTAACTCGATCTGGCGAGGTCGGCGTATGGGGGTGAACGGGGGGACGATAACCTCCTTGTTTAAACATTGGCATCCGGTAGCTGAGATAAGATTCCAAGCCTCGAATCGAAGATGCACGTGTGCAGCATCGTGGTTTTTAATAATATGGGATAGGAGTTGAAATTAACTCGTTCTATCACACCCCTCCATTCCAGGGGAAGTTGTCACTTCGAAAAAAAAAGAGAGAAGGGACAACGATAGAGCTCCGTTGTGGGGAACTCGTTTTCTTGTACCAACCGTATCTTCCTTCACCTAACTAGTATTACCTCAATACATATGATCATTTTGATCTTTAGATTACAGGGGAAAATAACCTTTAATAAAACTTAATCAAAGAAAAAAAAAGGGCATGGAACAATGAAATGATATAAACTTAGGACATACGGGACAAAATAATTTATACGTAAATTAATAAGAACGAATATATAGACATACAAAAAATTAGACATTGAGCGTTACAAAATTCAGACATATACATTAATTAATTATATTACAAAAGAATCTTAAATTAAGTCGTACAAGACGGTATATACCTACATGGAGATACTAATCCTATGAATACAATTATTCTACGCTATTCGGTAACGCATTTCTACTGAGGGCGTCAGCGACCTGGTTATCGGAACCTTTTATCTAATTTATTTTAAACTGATACTCTTGCAAGAGTAAACTCCAGCGCATGATGCGGCTGTTTGAGTGTCTCAAATTCCTAATATAGGCTAACGGACGGTGGTCGGTTCCTATTCGAAATTCTTTACATATCAAGTACAGCTTGAATTTGTCTATGACCCAAATAATTGATAGAGCTATCTTTTCTCTAGTGGCATATCTCTTTCCGCGTGGTAATAATTGACGACTAGCATATGCAACTGGATGACCCGTTCGGTCATCCACGTATTGAAGGAGTACACCTCCAATGCCCTCGTTGATCACATCGGTCTTAACCCCAACGGATTTTTCCGGGTTGGGCAACTTAAAAATGGGGGCAGAAATGAACTTATTTTTGAGCTGATTAAAATGGGAAACAGCGACATCATTCCAACGTAAACGATCGGAGAAATTCTTTTCCTGAAGGGGGCATAGGGGGGCCAAAATTGCAGCGAAATTCGGAACAAATCGCTGATAGGGAGAAGCTGATCCTAGGATCGATCTTAATGGCTTCTTTGTAATCGGGAGGGGCATGTGGGCGATTGCCTTAATCTTGTTCTCGTGGGGACCTAACTTGCTTTGTCCTATTTTGAAACCCAAATATTTGATGGTTTCGTGAGCAAAATGGCATTTGCTGGGGCCAATGCTGAGGCCATTTTTACGCAGTCGCTCAAAAAGAGCTAATAGGGCGGGTAAATGGTGATTCCATTTAATTAGTTCTTGTAGCTGACTCTTCGGACGTGGTGTCAGCTGCGCGTCACTATCCAGGTCAGAGGGTTCTAAAGACTCGCCTGGTAGGGAAGGAGGAGGGTAATCGGCATCAGGTTGGATGCACACTGTCTGGATTACATTAAGGGACTCCGCGGGGCAATCCTCTTCAAGCGCCGATGCTTCGTCCAGTTCTACGAAGGTATCTCCATGGGCGCGTTAGGGGTTCTTTTTTTCTTGGGGTCCAGGGACAGTCTCCGTGTCCTTGTCTGGGGCCTTATCACCTAAGGGTTTTAGTGATTCACACTCCTCTTTTGCCGTCCTAAAGTCCTGGTTAGGGGTCTCCGAGAAATCGGACGGTATCGGGGTTCTGATGGGGACGGGCTCCTGGGCTTCTTTCTTATCTCGGCCTTGAGGAAGGGCGGCCTGAAACACAGGGTCGAAACTTACTTGGGGGCTCTGTCCTATAAGTACGGAACAGAATTGTATGGGTGCTACAATGACTTCAGCCCAGCCATTATAATATTGACACTGCATGTAACATCTAGCGACGGGGGATCGGTTCGCCCGCCCAAGTTGGTCATGTACCAGCGCAAATTTTTCGTGGTTAGAGGCCACTGGGAGGAGTTCGTCGGACACGATGAAGCACGTACATCCTGTGTCCCTGACGAGAGTCAATACTCGACAGCTGTCCACGCTGCCCTCCTCATATTTCAAAGTTCCCGATGAACTTTTACCAAAAACAAAATTTACCTGGTGGCCTGACGAAGGGGGAGAAGTTTCTGCTTGGGTCTGCACCACCGGGGGAGCCGGGGTCGCATTAATCTGGTGAACTTGGTGGGCTGGTCCGCTTTTAAGCCTAGAATTTTGGGGGCAATTCCAGCTCATGTGGTTTTCTACACCACAGGTGAAGCATATGGTTGGTCGCTTCGGGAGGAGAGATGGAGGAGAAGTCTTAACGGGAGGTTTGGAGTCCCGTTGTTGGTTTTGGGGAAAGAAGTTTTGGGGTTTTACGGGGCTCGGAAACTTTGTCAGCTTCCCTGGGAAGGAGCGCGAGTCCGTCGTTCTTTCTTCTCGTTGGATTTCTTTTTCTCGTTCTTCTCGTTGTTTTTCTCTTTCTCGTTCTTCTCGTTGTATTTTTCTTTCTCGTTCTTAACGTTGTATTTCTCTTTCTCGTTCCTCTCGTTGTTTTTCTCTTTCTCGTTCTTCTCGTTGTATTTTTCTTTCTCGTTCTTCTCGTTGTATTTCTCTTTCTCGTTCCTCTCGTTGTTTTTCTCTTTCTCGTTCTTCTCGTTGTATTTTTCTTTCTCGTTCCTCTTGTCGGATTACTCTTTCCCTTTCTCTTTCTACCTCATTTCTTTAATATTTTTCTTCATCCTGAGCTAGTTTAATCTGATGGTGAAGGTACACTTGTCTTATCCATTCCTTTCTTATGTAATTAATTAGTTCTTTTCCGGAAAGTCCCAAGGATTCTCCTTGCGCTTTAAAGAATTCAAACTGAGTCATCTTTGCACTTGGGGGCGCACTAGTCAACCAACTAAAATTCGTCGCAACAAGAATTATGCCTCTAGAGAATTAGCCTACCTAAATATGGGCACTGACCTATTCGTACTTGGTTTCTCAATCTAAATAACCACTGACTAAAATCACAAAAAAAAAACACAAACAAATTATTATAACAGTTCCTTGAGCTACTCCAGCTTCTTAGGTTTAAAAAAAAAAAGGGGGGATAGCAATTGTTAAAACAAAAGGGAACTGCTATATTCTATTATTATAACGAAAAACACTATGCTTTACTCGACTGAGACCAGTGTTTGCAAAGATATAGCGTTAAACCTTACACACCTGATACCAAATTAAATAGTATATATATATATATATATGTCGTAGAATGACTCCCGACGATACCATATATTACACTATTCGTTGAGGGAACTTCCTTAATTATCTTTAAAGTGCGTTTTACTGTCTGGCGGCCGATATTATGTATCTTCAAAATGCTTAAGAAGTGGAACTGAGCTCAAGGATAATAATATTGCTATCATTAATAAAATAGAGTTTTATTAATAATAACTATAAACAAAACACAAAAACGGAAAATATTGACATAAACAGAATGGAAAGGGTCGTGGAGACTCGGGCTAATCCAAGGATTTAAGGGATTAAAAAAAGGTAAAACAAATATAGAGTTAAAGAGATGGGATGGTTCGATAAACAATTTAAAGCACAGGATAGAATTGACAAAAAGGGATCAATACTCAAAAAGTGAAGTTTGGCTTACGTAACTTTTCATTAGGGTGCAGTGGAAGGTACTTAAAGGAATATTCGGTCCACTGGCGAGTTCCAGCCGAAGGGGGGGGATAAAAGGATCCTGACGAGGCGTCTTGGAAAGGAGAACCGTTACTCGACGAACGGCTTAAAGAACAATGGCTGTTCTACTTTGTTCTCTTCTGAACAAAGGGGGGAATGAGAACCGTCTCTTGTCTACGGGCTCAAGAACAATGGCTGTTCTAATGTTGTTCTCCTTTGAACAACAGGGGGGGATGAGAACCGTTTCTTGGCGAAGGGCTCAAAACGAACAATGGCTGTTCTAATGTTGTTCTCCCTTGAACAACAGGGGAGGGAAGAGAACCGTTTCTTGGCGAAGGGCTCAAAACGAACAATGGCTGTTCTAATGTTGTTCTCCTTGAACAACAGGGGGGGGGTGAGAACCGTTTCTTGGCGAAGGGCTCAAAACGAACAATGGCTGTTCTACTTTGTTCTCTTCTGAACAAAGGGGGGAATGAGAACCGTCTCTTGTCTACGGGCTCAAGAACAATGGCTGTTCTAATGTTGTTCTCCTTTGAACAACAGGGGGGGATGAGAACCGTTTCTTGGCGAAGGGCTCAAAACGAACAATGGCTGTTCTAATGCTGTTCTCCCTTGAACAACAGGGGGGGGGGGAAGAGAACCGTTTCTTGGCGAAGGGCTCAAAACGAACAATGGCTGTTCTAATGTTGTTCTCCCTTGAACAACAGGCGGGGGGGGGAAGAGAACCGTTTCTTGGCGAAGGGCTCAAAACGAACAATGGCTGTTCTAATGTTGTTCTCCCTTGAACAACAAGGGGGGGAAGAGAACCGTTTCTTGGCGAAGGGCTCAAAACGAACAATGGCTGTTCTAATGTTGTTCTCCCTTGAACAACAGGGGGGGAAGGAAGAGAACCGTTTCTTGGCGAAGGGCTCAAAACGAACAATGGCTGTTCTAATGCTGTTCTCCTTGAACAACAGGGGGGGATGAGAACCGTTTCTTGGCGAAGGGCTCAAAACGAACAATGGCTGTTCTAATGCTGTTCTCCTTTGAACAACAGGGGGGAAGCCTTGGGGACTTGACGTCGGAAAGGCTCGAACCTTTGGCACTCAAGGAATATTGTCCTCCTTCTGGACAAGTGATGGTGAATCTCGAGGTCGAGGTCCCTTGGCGCACAAAGGGAGAGAGGGTCGTGGTGATGTTTCGCGACGAAAATCTGGATCTCCAATCTGATCTTAGTGGTAAAGTTTCCATATAAATAGCCAGGACATCTCCTTGGCGTGGGGGAAAATGGAGTGAAAGCTTGGAAGGAACGCACAGCCGGGCCGGCGAAGAATGCCTTATCTGTTCATAAGCCTAACTCGATCTGGCGAGGTCGGCGTATGGGGGTGAACGGGGGGACGATAACCTCCTTGTTTAAACATTGGCATCCGGTAGCTGAGATAAGATTCCAAGCCTCGAATCGAAGATGCACGTGGGCAGCATCGTGGTTTTTAATAATATGGGATAGGAGTTGAAATTTACTCGTTCTATCACAAGGACTAGTTTTTTAATTTGTGTTTAGTTTACTTTTATTTATTTTTTGGGGGTATTTCAATTAGGGTAGGTTCATTGATGAATGCCCTTTTTTTATATTTACTTGTTAATTCATGTTTGTTTTTATTCTGTGTGGTTCTGTAGAAATAGGAATTCAAACTAAATATTCTTATATAGTTCCGTTTGTTATTGTTTCATTAATTACATATGTACACTTGTATATACATTTTCGGTACATTTTTCATAATAATTTTTTTGCCACATTCGGTAGTTGTCGCAATTCACATATCTGTCTCTTTTCATATTAGTTCATTATCGATGTCTCTTTCATGATATTTCTTGTCTCTTCTCTGGTATATTGCTTTCTAGCCGATGCATGCCGTTGATTAGGCACACAGTTTTGTTTTGTACTTTCTGCATTTTAATTTTCTGTCTTTTTTCCTCCTTCTTCTTTAAGATAGCGTTTTGGGGGAACAACTCAGAGCCATTGTCATTTCGCCCAATGGCAATTTTGTTATCTTTTACTGGTTTGATTTTACCTTTGGTACCTGTAGTCATCTTGAGTTTATTCAGAACGTAACATCTCATTTTTTAGGCATTTCGTCTTGGTTTTTAACTCAATTTTGTAATAAGCGATGGAAATTGAAATGTTGTGGAAAGCCTGTCTTTTAATATTCTTTCCTGCGTTTTTTAGATTTGAGAGCAGGAATCTCGCAGGTGCTGGTTTGATAGCCATTTCTGACGTCTTTAATGTGATCTTGAAGACATGGGTGTGGTTATTCAATTTAAACACATTGTTAATTTTTCCCAGGGCTATGCAGCCTCAACTTCTGATTTATTTGTCTTTAACTTTATCCAACTTTATATTTTTTGCTGTAATAGCACTCCAGCTTGCCGCTACTTGAGATATGGTCCTTTCTCCCAGCCCCCCACCCCCTGAAGAGAGCATTCGTTTTCTTGGAAAATAAAAGGGTCTCTCCTTCTCTATTTTCCGCGCAGATAACGATATAACCAGTGGTTACATCTAGTATTCAACAGGAGCTATTTGGAGTTCCGAAAATAATTAATACACTCGCATAGTTTCTGTTTCGTTAGGACGGAGTGAACTTGAAATAACTTGAAGGAGGTGGTCAGGTTTTTTAACAATGGTTGGCATGAATTGTTAATTTTTCTTCCTTCTTTCTTTTGGAGATTTTATTTCTTTTATCCTTTTAAAATGATATCCTGTTGAAAATAATGGCTGTTTCTGTTATGGTATTTAACTATTCATTTTTTTATGTTCTGATGTTCCCTCCCTGCATACACCGTGCTTCGTTATCTAGTTCTGCAAGAATGGTGTGGCATTGATTGTTCCCCTCCGAGAATGATTCAAGGTGAACATCCCAGCTAGTGGCGCCTTCTTATGGATTTTTATTTCAAAGTTGCTAGCTTTATGCAGAGAAACGAGAGTGAAGTTCCCTGTATGGTCCTAGCCAGACGCTAAACTGACTCAGCTTTTCACATTTGATTCTATTCAATAGTCAGCCTACAGGGATATTCAATTGTAATAAATATTTGCAGAAAAGAGTCATTTTTATAAAAACGTCATTAAAACGGAAATCGTTTTTTCCCTTGAGTAAATCTGGGAGTTTACTGGCAAGCAGTTTGCCTTTCTACAATTCTTTAAGATCCTGCACGAGTGGAGCGGTTCATACTTTGAGGCAACCATATTTTTTCATTAAATTCTTTAATGAGGGGTGATTAAATGATAGTTTCCGGTGTAGATTTTAAAAAAAGAACTTTATTTTGTTATACAACATCAATTATATCTTCATCAATTTCCATTAGAATAAAAGTAAATTTTTGCCGTTCATCACGAGATTATGTAACCTATTTTTATTTAATCCAAGTATACACAAACACAAAGTAACCTCAAATTTACATGTTCATTGAGCGAGAAAAATTTATGCAAAGCTCCACATATAGCTGCATGGGTTACTTTGGGTAATATTAAAAAGTTAAACTTTACCAGAGCACACAAATCTTGCTTTGACTCCTTCCTGGACATCAGACATCTACTTGGCTCTTGTGCTTTGATTCCTCCATCCTCTTTTCAAGTAAGAAAGACTTGGAAGAAGCTTCAGTCACCATTCTTACAACTCTCCAAATGCTCTGTGTGTGACAAGGACCGTCAGGTACTTTCATAGGAGAATCACGAGAAGCAAGTGAGGAATGGCTCAGAGACATCCTCTGACCAAGTAATCAGATCTCCAATCCTAGTAGCATGACAATTAAAATCTGGTGTCCTTGTAAGCCTTACAAAGGAGTCTTCTAGTTGATCACCTGGAGCCTCTTCTTTCCTGATGATCTGGGTTCTTTTCAACCCTTCAGTTTTCCCAGCTTAATCTTCAGATCATAGGAGGGTTTGGAGGATGGCTTCACTGTAGGCATACCAAGCTGATCTCTCAACAGTTGGCAAAATAATATTCAACATCTTCTTCTTTGAGACCTAAGGCATTGAAGTTGATAAAGAATCTGCCTAGGTTTCTTGGTACAAGAGTGCTAATCTTAACATTAAACCAGCATGGGTAATATACACCACTGATGAACTCAACAATCAGTCGTAGATTCTTAAAGGCTTTTCCTTTGAGCTCATGCTTTGACACCCACAGCCAAAGAAGTCTGTTAGCTATGGTCCGCCAGCCACTGTGGTTTACTGGTCCTATTTCCAATAGAGAAAGCCATGTAGGAAGCACTGCATATTTGATATCGATACAATTTTATAGCCGTAGCGATGATCAGTCGAAAGATCTTGCACCACTTCCTGAGGTAACTTGGTAATAGGAGGAACTAAAGATATTTGATTGAAATTTGGGTTGATATCCAAGTTTGCAACAGAGTCGAAGAGCTGTCCTATTGGTCCGGAATATCTGTTATTCAGATAGTCTTGAACCATCTAGGTTGATAATTATATGATGGAGAGAGATTTCTCCAGTATGCAGGTTACAGACCAACCAAAGAAGCTTTCTGCCCAGATGAGCTCCATTTTTCGCATTACTCCAGCATTTACACCTGTGTTTACCTTACTGGAGTCTCCTTCAATGGCCATTAAGCTTATATCCGAACCCCTTTCTCTCAGCCATCCAAACATAGCTTTAGCGAACTTTACTGCATGTGATTTTTGTTTTGTAGCCTTTTTGGGACAAAGTGGAAGAGGTAATTGCTCCCAGGCTCACTGGTGACAGTGTAATGGTCCTCTTTTGTTTTTGCTGGAAACGTGTTTTTACTTCCCTCTGCCTCCATCATAAAATTTATCAAGTTAATTCGTTCTTCAAAGAGAACACAAGAAATTCCTCGATACTTCCTTAAGTTTTCCTTAAACTTAAGTTCAATAACTTTCATTTGCTTTTCCTCTGCTCTCTTAAATTTATTCTTACGAATTACTTTACCTGTATGTTCCTCAGTAATGAATCTAGCATCAATTAAAAATGTTGTTGCTTTAGCTGCAGTTGGTATCACCATCATAATTATTTCTATTCCTGGTGGAAGATTTTGGCTTTAGGACAGCTTCAAAAGTTACTTCCTTATCCAATCTGTTGTCACCATCAGAAATTTCTGCCTCCAGCTCTTCAACCTCTGCCAAAAAATGCTTGATTTATTTTCTTGTTACTTTTTCTGCTAAAAACAACGCTTTTCTCTTTACTTTTTTTCTTTCCTTTTGCTATCCTTTCTCTCTGTTTCCTTTCTGAAGTTTTTAATTGTCTATTATTCTCTGGAATATCAGGACCTCCAATTTGAAAGGTACATTTACTTCCAACCTTCTCCTTTTGGCATTTAATAAAGGCCAGTTCCCTAGTAGGTATTTTTTTAATCTATACTACAACAGCAGTTAATGTGGTCTTCAGTCTCAGAGACATTACAACCTACTTCGCCACAACTGGAAATTTGACATTTTTATGTAAATATATGAAATACCTTATCTGGTTTTGCAATGAACCTCTCTTTTACTTCATTTTTTACTGTACCAAGGGAAACTTTTACTGCCTTCTTCCATACCTCCTTAAGCTTTCATATTATTGTGACTTTTTGATTTACAAGTGGTGGTTCGAAGAGAGCATTAGCTTTGGTCCACTGATTACCAAGCCCTGATACATGTTGTTTACCAGCTCGTCCACTTCATAAAATTTCCGGTCATCTTCACTCTGCCCCCTTAGGTATAGGCGTACCTCAAAATATCTATCATTGTTGCTAAATCAGACACTATCAGCTCTTGCCCAGTCCCAACTAAATTAGTCAGATGAGAAATTGATTTGGACTTTATCTTGATTTTCGCCATTGTCACACTAATCGCAGGTACAGGGTGCGGCAGAACTGATTGAGTAGTTTTAGGGAGTTATAAAAATGTAAGGGGGTATATAGAGAAGAAATGTTATTATACTCGATGTTAGCAGTACATACCATTTATAATCGTTAGTTTCTGAAAATAATGTCATGAAGATGGTGGCCATTAACAGCAACACACTGTTGGAGTTGAGCTCTGAAGTTTCTTACAGCACGTTTGCAGATACTGTATGGTATGGTGTTAACCTTTTCAATAATCCGCTCCCTTAGCTGTGGTAGGGCGTGAGGGCGACGTTTAAACACCATTTCTTTTAGATATCGCCAAAAAAAGAAGTCACAAATGCTCAAATCAGGTGACCGCGAAGGCTACCATAAATCACCCCTGAGAAACAACAGACGTCCGGGAAACACTTGTCTCAAAACATTGAGTGAATTTCGGGCTGTGTAAGCTGTAGCCCCATCCTGCTGGAACCACACGTCTCCCAATACCTCATCTTCAACAATATCCTCTATTCTGAGCTACCAGAAATTGTGCAATATTGAGATATAACGTTCTGAATTCACGGTCAGGGTCATTCCTTCCTCCTTAAAGAAGTACGGACCTATCACGCCAAATTGTGATATGGCTTCTAAAATAGGGATGTCTACGGAGCAGAGCGAAACCACGCGCACCTCCCTATTCCCTACTACCCCAGAGCATTGACTCATCAAAACTGCTCAATCGGTTCTGCCGCACTCTGTATATCTGCAAATGAAAAGATGGCACTTAGATTAAGAAATAATCTCTACCAAATAATTATGTTATTCTAAAAAGATCCACAGCATTTACTAGCATTCAAATAAAATGTAAATGCTCTATAAACAGTTACCAGTTACAGTAGTTATCAAAACTGGCAATACTACAGGAATATTGCCTTTCACTCAGTAATGAGTACTGGCTAATGCAATTTTGGAGTTAGACCAAACTGAATTATGTGTAATTTTTAACAGGTTTTCTACTTCTCATGTCTCTCTAATACATTTTTCCCTTTTTAGACAAATATATTTCAGACTACATAAATGTATTAGTGATAGAGAACTGTAAATTTACTCTTTTATAGTTAAATAAATAATAGTAAAATATAGTAAATGACCCAGAACTAACAATATTTCAACTTCAAATTGATGTAGGGTAGATCAATCAGAATTTAACTTTTCTGCCAAAAGTATGTTTTTTTCATCAATATTCAACAGTTGAATACCCCTTATCACCAGTTTTATAAAATTCTAGAGTAGGACCTGCCTTATTGCACGAGAGACCTACAAGCCTGTTAGGGTTTCCCTAGTGTGACTCGCCATGTATGGTTTAGTAATCAATTGTTATAACCTCTCAACCCGCAACTTCCAAACTTCCATATCAACATCATGCCAACGCTGGTTAGCGCAACCCTTTCTAATACTAAAATGAATTACTCGTTCTCTAGAAACACGACAGCAGCAACTTTCTAGACTCCACGCCCTTCAAAATCAAATCGCGCATCAACATTTGCCCCCACTCCTTTGAAGCTCATTAACTAGAAATGGACAATGGCCATGGTGCAATATCTCTAAGACACCATAATTTCTCAGCTGCACCAGCATCATCTAACCTCTATTGCTTAGATTAGTCAGCAAGAGAAGCCCAAATCAAATCTGCAACCGCATTAGGGGTTACACTCTATTTTCTCTATTTACCGTTGGCGCACCCAAGATTTCAAAGCAAAACTCTACTAGCTTAGCACCACACCTTCGCGTGCTTGCATATACGTGTGAGTGAGGAAGTTCAAAAGAATTGTTAGTTGTAGATGTATTTTGAGTCTTGCGTGTAGGTCGTGCTTGCTGGGTATGCGGGTTTAGTGTCTGTGTTAGGTTTAAGATGTTGTAAACTGCGCCGGGTTAGACCGGGAACTAAGTGCACGAGTGGTGGTCGTGGGCCTCGAAGTCGTACGCTTTCGTGGCGAGACGTTCTCCACCGCTTGTGTAGGTTTTGGAATAGATGTTAGTATGTGTATTTGGTAGCTATTTGCAGGTGTTTTGTTTGTGTAAATGGTGATGTGTGGCATTGTGGGGTGGTTAAGGCATGGAAGGGGGTGAGGGGAATGTAGGAAAATTGATTTGAAATGTGAAAAGAGAGGCGTAGACCCTTGGAACAGACGTGTGGGCAGGGCGACAGAAGGTGTAGAGGAGATTTCCTCGGAAGAGTGGTTTGGGGTAGTGAAGAGAAGGGTGAGGACGGGAGGAAGGAAAGGGGTTACCGGAAGAAGACTGGGTCTGTGGAAAGTGGGATGAAAGAAACCGAGGATAGGATGGAATGGGCAGGGGTATATTAGGAAGAGAGCTCGAAATTAAAGAGGTGGTGGGCACAGCAAGAGAGACGTTTGTGGGAGAGACGGGGTTAAATGGGGCGTATTTTTCTAGGTCTAGGGCGGAAATAAGGTAAGCTACATCGATTTTGGTAAGTGGTGAAAGTAAGCACTTAGAGCTGAATAAAAGGCCTTAAATGACCAAAGATGAGTGGTACAACTATTATTTTATGAACTTTTTTCCAAACCTCTTCTGAGTAAGGTTTCTTTAATTTTTTGCTCTTTTTTATCAACTTATCTATAGCTACACCATTTACTTTCAATTTACACTGTCCTTGTATTTTTAATTTTCAATGATGCGTTTGAATAGTGAAAGAAATGCAGAAAATGATTAAATTACCTCAAAAAGAAGTAAATAGAGACGTGTGAGGTAAATCTTTCGTAAATTTGTAATGAAATATCAAAAAGTTTTAATGGAAGTTAAGAAAAAGCATAAAAAATGAAGCAGTAGCTACATAAGTTATATATCATATTATAGTTATGTACTCAAGCAAGATCAAGTTTCATCAGAAAAGTTAGAGGAGAAAAGGCCCTAAATGTTGTTAGTGATCCCTCAACAAAAGTATTTAATATCACTCCGACCCTCGCCCATCCAGAACACAAGTCTTTTAGCCTGCGATCCATTTTACGTGCCATTCTTCCAATAAATATTGTGAATGATTTGTTTTCTATAATATTCTTTACCTTTTCAAACCTTTTTTTTAATAAATTTGTATTAGATTCAATTTGTTTGTCAATTCACTCATCATTATTAGACTAAATACACATTTTCAACTAGGTTGGAAAATAACCATTATCCACTTAATATAATTAATTTTTAATCAAAATATTTAGAAGTGCGAGTATTTAATAAAGGGTGATTTTTAATGTGGATACACATGTAAAGTGAAAGCATTTTTTGGTTTTCTTAAATCAATATGGAGTAACTCTACAACTTTAGTAAACCTTTAATTTTATTCAGGCTTATTAGCAGTACCAAAGGAGTAAATAAGTGAAATTCGAAAGAGGATTTGTATCATGAATTATATTTACCTTTTTGTAGGATTATTTCGTAAATTTTTATGGCATAGATTTTAAGGGATGTTTTCTATGCTTTTTTGTCTGTTTTTTTTTTAATTTGTTATGCATTTCAGTCGAATATCACTCATTTTTACAAGCAAAATTATTCAAGTACTTTTCGCCATATTCATGGAAAAATCGTGAGAAATCTGTGTTTGAGGGTAGTTAAGTATACTTGAATGGGCAAAACCACCCTGTGAATTTTCTAGTTACGTTTTGACGGTTTTTTTTTATTTCGTACAGTTTAAGATCATAATAATAAGAAAATATAAATACACCAACGAGTAATAAATTACTCGTAAGTAGAAAGATCTAGGTGCCGTCTCAGCGATGCATGCATAGTCAGGATCGGCACAGTTATTTGTTTTTTTTGTTTACAACAAAACAGCACAAAAATATAAATGAGATATATAAAAACCAACCACCCTTCACTTAAAAAACTAACTTAAAATAATGACCACCTTATTTAATACCCTAAACTTTGCACGAAAAATTTAATTACCGCAACCATGTTCAAATAAATTTTTAAAATCCCAACACGTACTACATTGATTTTGCTCAAAACTGGTTTTCGCTTATGAACAAAAGCAATACATAAATCAGTCCTCCTTTGACAACTGCTTAAAATTCATCAATTTTTAAATAGTCCATCTTCATCATACTTTGTCAATAGAAATTTAAACCATTTTTTTAGGGTTGCCAGCTAAGATTTAACGAAATACGCAACATTTTCAGAACATTGAAGAATTACATTAGATAATAGCTAATATTAATAAAGTGAATAATAAATAAATAGGAGTAAATTGTAACAAATATGTCAAAATTGATAGCAAAGCCCTTTGTAAAATTGCCCAAATCGCTACTTGCATTCCATTCTTCAGCCATGGTTGTAATCTCAGAAAAATAATGGCTTTGAATCAAGATATTTACAGTGAGTGCGCTGAGGAAGCAATGCCCAAATATTCAATGCGAGAGACAAAACTTATCGGGGTGGCGTAAACTTTTCCTTCATAAAATGATATGTATCTTAGCAATTATACATTTGCGATGGAAATGGTATCGATAAAAGAAGTTATTTTATCGAGCAGAGAAACATGCAAATATTATCAGAGAAGTTTCTGAGCAATTGTGAAGGAACCTTGAATCATAATGATATATAATTTTTATCAAAAGCTTTCCATTAAGGTGGTGTTGACATTTATCAACGCCAATAACTTAAATACTCTACCCATTTCGCAAAATTCTCGCAAATTTCGCTTTTGCGTAATTCATTTAATGGGTAAAACTTTTGGGTGTGCGGCCCTCTAGTCCAGAGATCCGCCATCCTGGCATAGTGGCATTTACGACACACGCCGAAAGACGATAGGGTTATAATTCCTCTCTTATATACAAGAGAGATAAATATTCTTGCTTAAGGAAATGCAGTGGCTAGATTAGTTATATTACTAAGCATGTTTTAGTGAAAAATAATATATTTAGGTTTGTATGAGAGAGAAAGCGGGAAATTTAAAGAGAATAAAAGAGGCAGAATGAAATAAAGAACATAAAAACGTACAAACGTACAAACCTCCCCTCGTAGTAAATTAGTGGCTTCATTTGCTTTTCAAAGTAATTCCAAAGAGCATTTCAAAGGTCGGAATTGCGCCATATTTGATGTTTCTTCAAAGTAGAAATGTAGAAATCCTCTCATCATTTTCTTTTTGATTTTCCAGCCAAAACAGATGGTGCGTGATGATGTTTAGTGAGAGACGCTCGTTGCGTCTTCACTTAACTCGAACTTCCTCGGCGTCGGTTTTTGTTTCGTGCATAATATCTTAAAATCTTTAGTTTCTACTTATTCTCTTATTATCTTCACTTAGTAGCTTACAGAAGGAGAGGAGTTTCACCCTTATACAAGACAATCACTTGGTTTCATTCTCTCCGGGAAAATACAACGTCACAATGTTGAACTAAACTTATATTTAACTCATATATGATTATTTGTTCTTGTCTCTAATTTTAACTTTGTTTTCCTCTCTATTAATAAAACTGATTTTATTCAAACAACATTGTTTAAAAAGATTGAGTTTGGATATTTTTATTGCTGTATCAAAAACTCTTTAAAAAAAGGACGACTATCATACAATGTTTTTAAAAATAAATTAAAATAATAGAAAAAATTACAAGCCACTAAACGCAATTCCAACGTGTGCATATTCCGCAGAAAGTTGGCAAAGAGAGATGTGCAAAGAAAGCGGTTCAGATACAAGAAGGGAATTTAGTAGAAGAAATAAATATTCCACAGATTCTCCTGCATGCATTAAGGACGAGAACGCAACTGGCTAGTGTTGGAGCCGGAAAGGCACAGCATTTGTCTGATGTAAGCCATACAAGATTACACATGATATCCCATTTGTTCCTATAGTACGTATTATAGAAAAGACATTATGTATCCGAGGAATACTCTTTTTTTCTAAATTATGTGCCATTTTTTTACTTTTGCCTCCTTAACATTTGCCCTAATCATTCAAATTCCGTCTATTGAATATTTTGAAGGGGATTCAGACCTTCTTACTAGCTATTGGCCAATTCTCAAAGCGGGAAATTCAACCTCAGCCAAAATACAATTAGGAAATAGGACTTTTGGCTCCTTCGAGGAAACCAGAGAACGTCTTGATTCCTCTTATGATAACAGCCACCAGGTGAGGATAACACTGTTTAACACACATTTTGCTGACTTATGTTTTGTTGTTGTTTTTAACTAATTTTGACGCGCTGATTTAAACTATTGCATCCATTTATTGTAAACATCATGTTTTCATTCTACAACATATTACTATTTTACGACGTACTGCATGTATTTACTCGGTAAGGATAGTTTCCTTAGTGTTATAGCTTCAAACCATAACTTAAAATGTCAACAGAATTTGAAAAGATAAATACATTGTAAGATAACATCACCTAATACTAAATAGATACAGGTTATTTTTCTAATATAATAGAGAAGACACAATGAATCGTACACATACCTATACATTCATGGAAGATATTTTTGCTTGCGAGAGTGTTTGGACTGATGTCTACATTGTCTCGGTGAATACCTCAAAAGTAGTCTGCCATCATATTTGTCTTCCATCGGACTTGATATCTCTTAACCATAATCTTGGTATCTTGGTGAAAACGCTAAAGATGGCTGTTGAGGTTAATGAACCTTTATGCTCATGTTGCAGCCTAAACAGCTATCAAGTAAAGTCTCTACCAAATCTTTATACTTTGCTGCCTTTTTGTTTCCAAGAAATCCTTTCACAACAGCCACAAATGAATCACATGTTTCTTTTTCTATGTCAGTCATCGAACTCGAGAAGTTTTGGTTTTCCATTAACTTCCTAATTTGTGGCTCATCAAAAATCCAACCTCCATTTTATCATAACTTAAGCCAGGAAATATTCTACATATGATTTGAAACAGTCACCCTCCACATTAATAGCTTTGACAACTTGTTTCGTCAGCCCTAGTTTAATATGAAGGGGTGAAAACATGATTTTCTCTCGCTCAACAAGTGGTTGCTTATAATATTCTTCTCCCCAACAGTCAAACTTTCTCTAACTGGCCAGAGTTTCTGTTTCAAATGATTGTCCTTGGCTAGGCTGTCTCATAAACACAGGAAACACGGATATTTTGTATAGCCTTCATGTTGGCCAAGTATACAATTTACCATTTTCAGATCCACACATATGAATCATTTGTGTTCATCATGTTTGAGTAAATCTAATACAGATCTTATGTTCATGCTTCTCTTTTAAATGCACAGAGTGACGGAAGAAGTTACCATTATGTAGCGAAACACATTTAAACTCTTCTTTAACTATCTATAAAAAGTCTCTATTCACTTGGATCATAGTCTGAAACACCTATCGCATTTAACAGTCTCTCCACGTCACAACAGTAAACAAAATCTTTCTTCTGTTTTAAAGAATCCAAGAGATATCTCTCCCTGTTCCGATTAAAAAGTTACATTTGTTCTTATCTGCAACAAATTCTTCTCTTTAAGTCTAGAAGCTAACAGTTCTGCTAACTCTTTTGACAGGCCTAGGTCTCTATCTAAATCATTCAGTTCTAATTGCCTGAAGTTTCCACGTTCTTTGGTCGATGTACATATATAAAAATTTTGGATTACTGTCAAATCCATTGCTTACATCATATTGACGTATATCACTTACTTTGTCCAGTGAAGGAAGTTCCTTGAATACAAGTACTGGAATTTCATCTGAATGAAGCACTGGACGAAATGGTGATTCAAGATTTGGGTAACTTCTTTTATTTCGCGTTTTCTTGCTATAACCAGAAGTCTTTGTAAGACAAATGTAACATTCGTGTACATGTTTTTTTGGCTCTCGCCACAACATAGGATGGCCAAATCAAAGTTGTTTCCTTGTGCCCTCGGTCCATTTTCCTAGATTTTCAAAACATGTTTTACAAACATTGTGCAGGGCACATAGTTTATCCTGATTACCTAACTTAATGTTAAAGTAAGCCAAGTATGCTCTTTCCACAAAGATACTAATGTTCATTCTTTTAGTTGGTGCAGCAAAACAACCACATATATAGAAAAACGAGTCAGGGAAATTCAACATTTCCTTCGTAATGAAGCCAAACTACTGAATGGAATTTTATACAACAGATCGGAAAAAAACACCAAATTATATTATACACAATTTCTTTATATATATATATATATATATATATATATATATATATATAGATGTGCATAAATAGAAGTCTAAATATATAGATAAAATAAAATAAGAAGAATTCCAAAAGGCTCCACTTTCCTTTACTTGGTTGTAAGATAGCCTGCTACTATAAGTGGGACCAATATGGACCAGTCTATAAATAAAAAAACTTGACATGATAGAAGAAAACTATTGCCATTTTTAAACTCAGTGACCCCAAATTTCCCCAGAACAGGTGTCAAACTTAAGTCAGCAGAAAAAAAGATAAAATTTGTTGACCAGTGTAGTTTAATAATAAATGCAGTTGAATATATTTATATTGTGAGATGTTTTCAATTTCTATTTTTAGCTAAAGGAAATGCCTAAAATGAAACTCTTGAACATTTTTAGTATATTTTCCAAATAATTTGGGTCTCTAGTTAGATAATAGATTAGAATTTGAAGATAAGCTACTACGACTTTTCAAATTGTATTATATCGTCAAAATTAATTTCCAGGCATAGAGCGCTTTTTTATATAGTTTAATTGAAGGAGTAGCCAGCGAAGGAAATCAACTTTCATCATGAAAGCTGATGCTCCTAATCATGCCTAGGTGTTCTCTTAGAATATATTATAAGTAAAAGTGTTGTAGGATAATCAATCATTGACTGACCTCCCAGCAGTTGCGACCTAATTCCAATGAAATTTTGAATGGATCCTGACGACAGACGATTTCACAGATGGCAGCCCATTCAATATCAATTATAACGAATGGAAGGAATCCACAAAGCGGCAACGAATATTTCTACTGATTGCATCCAAACGACTTCATCAAGGGGCAGAAAACTGTTTTGTGTTGTACAGAAGAGGGATTCCTTTCTGTGGGAAATCTTGAACAGTTAATAGTTAAAGTTCTATTTCATTTATTTCCATCTAATTATATTTTTTACCTTCACTTATTATATATTTTTAAACTTAGTATAAATCATATTATATGATTTTTTTCTAATATTTGGTTGACAACTCTATGTATTTCCATTAATTATAAATCTGCAAATAAACTTTTGACAGAAAAATAGTCAAATCCAACAATAGTTCCTCTTATTTTCCTCTGATATGTCATTCATTCCATATACCATTCTTAAATATTATGTTCATGATTGTCTCAACTCCGAGTTGAACGTTAAAAAGGTAGCATTTATTTTAAGAGGGCGTTCTCTATTATCATTATTCGTATATAAGCTCTAGAAACTTTAAATTTGTTTTCGCCCCCAAATTTATTTTTAAATTTTTAAAATATCCATCTTTTTTCAAAGGAAGTTTAGGCTATGCTTTGGGTGATTTTGTAAGGTAATAAAAAGTTTACTTCAAAAAAAACATTGCATTTCAGTAGATCTTAATTAGAAAATTAGTTTATATTGGTTTCATAAAAAACATTAAAAATGTTAGATATTTACAAATTGCTATAAAAAATAATTGATGCTTGTTAGCCTCCGCTTCAGTTTTAGTTGCTTTTCAAATGGACTTTGCGAAAACAAACACTTTAGACAGCCACTACCACCCGTCTATTGGACGAGATTCAAGCTCATTTAAAAAAATCTATTTTGATGAAATTGGTGCTTAGTTGTTTCAGAATTTCAAAGACGACATATTTCATTATATTATACTCCTGAATACTGTTGTCAAAAACTATGATATTTTTTAGTTTTTTTCAAAAGACTACATAAAATTGGCAATAATATTTTTCTCAAACCTTATATTAAATGTTGCAGTTGCCCCAAATAGTGATCTCTGATTTTTCAAAATGTTTCGGAAAAGGAAAAGGTCTATTGAAAAGTGACAGGCGAGAATCAAATTTCCCGGCAAGAAATGGAGTAGCGAATCATGAGGTTATTGCATGCAAACTCATGCATATGATTCAATTATCTTTTACATTCTCGCAAGAACAAATAAAACACATGGCAATCATAAATTTTAGGCTTATTGAAATGCTATATTGTTAATTATGGAATTTTGTCACATTATCAATCATCCCTGACATTTAACCGCATCAACATTGCAGCAGAGCTGTTGAAACTTATGAAAATGACAATAAAGATATTGTTAAATATAAAATTTAAGACCTTCAAGGTCATTCCACCCTCTCTCTTTATATATATATATATATATATATATATATATATATATATATATATATATATATATATATATATATATATATATATATATATATATATATATATATATATATATATATATATATATATATATATATATATATACATATATATAAGCGGTGAAGGAATTGATAGACGCAAACTTCAGGCGAATTATATCCAGGTTAAGCAGTAGGGTGGTCCAAAAGACGGGGGTGAAATTTCAATGGCACTGTTTCTTTCTTCACCTAGATGAGGGGTGCCATCTAGTGACAGAAGACTCATATATTTTCAAAAAGAGTAAAATTAAATTGTACTCATTTACAGCAATGAAATGACCTATACGACCATAGAATTATTCACTTTGGAGATTTTAAATCTACCATCTGATTTGGTGTTGGTTGGCACCATCTAGTGGCAGAAGACTGACTTATCCATTTAGGGATTCAAAGGAATTTGTAAGTGATTTGAACTATGAGATACCATCAATGCAATAACCATTTATCATCTTATTACAAAACGCTGCAGGTCATTGGATGACCCTTCCATCTCGTTTTACTTTGTGGTGAGATTGCGGCAATTTTCTTTATATTCTTCTATAACATTGCCTTTGCAGAACGGAACTCTATTCTTGACTAAATAAGAATAGTGTATCAAACTCTTTTTAAAGGTCTTGTTGAGTTCGTAATAATTCAATGTTGGTAAATCACACAATTGATCAATTTTGTCCGAATAGCTAAGGAATTATTTCCGTGAGCGACAGGTGTTGTTTGTTTCTTTGGCGCAAGTACGAGTGACACCTAAGTAGTTTGAATAAAAAGCCAAAAAGATTTTTAAAACGAAAGAAATTTTACGAGTTTAGTCTGTACGAGGAGATTTCGTAAGCAGCCTTTGTTAGAGACAGTTTCTCGTTGATACATTCACGAGGGAAGAAAACAAACAATTAACTGGTCAGAACTTAGTCTTTGGAATTTTTATGCCAAAAGGAAATGATGACTACATTTAGACGAAGAAATATGAATATAGGTTCATGAATCTGCCACCAATACGTTCTATGGCCTTGACCATCGAAATAATAAATCCAAAAGGTATACGCACGCAGTCATACATACAACCACTCTATAAACATTCAAATTGCATCTTACCTAGCATTTCGCTGTAAATTACAATTAATCATAAGAGCAAAGACACACTCGGACCATCTCTATTAATCTTTTTACATTGAAACTTCCTCCAAATGTGTCTTTGTAAACAAAAGAGTTTTGTATAATTGGCCACCTTCTCCCTTTATGCTGATAAAGAGACACTAGGAACATCTCTATTAAGCTTCTTTGTATTGAAACTTCCTCCAAATGTGTCTTTGTAAACAAAGGAGTTGTATAATTGGCCACCTTCGCCCTTTATACCGATAAAGAGACACTCGAACCATCTGTATTAATCTTCTTTACATTGAAACTTCTTCCAAATGTGTCTTTGTAAACAAAGGAGTTGCATAACTGGCCACCTTCGCCATTTATGCCGATAATCAAATTAGGAGAAAAATGGAACGAGTCTCTAATCTTTTGGTTATTCTCCCGTGAATGAGAAAGGCAAAAATAGACAACTATTATGCAAAACTGCGTGTGGCTGCATGGTTCTTAAATTTCCATGTAATACTAACTTCCTTTCATATGAAATAATCAATTTGGCAAAAAAACTTATTTCAGGGACCAAATTCAAAGTTTAACCAAGGCTCTCTTCCGTTTACTTTCAATTAACTACATCTCCGTGAGACTCTAGTGATGGCCCAGTAGAATTTTCAGTCGAGGATAGTTATTGGCACTAAATTAGAAAGAATCTCCTTCAACAATGGAGTAACTAAACTTTGATACATTTCTTTAAGGTGACACTAACAGGAATTCAATATTAAAATCAAAAGTAATCTTCTCTTCAAATGTTTGATTCCTAGACTGTCACCGATCTAAAGTCGGTGACACTTTGACTATTACTTTTTTATTTTTGGATATGGCTTAGGTTACCGGATTAGTGTCCTAAAAATATGTATTTAGTATATTTTTTTCTTGAATTCATAGATGACAGAAACTTAGGAAATAGAGCCATTTTTACCTGCCATGTAACGAACCTACACCAGAGCCTATATAAAACTGTCAAGTGAGCAAAATAAAAACGATAGCAGATAGAATTTAAATTAATATACACAAATGCTCAAAATAAAAATAGAAAAAAATTAATTATTAGAGCTGGTTATATTAAAAAGCATCGGTTGACCTCAGTAACAGAAGAACTCAAGTCGTAGGAGTGCACCGGATATATAAAAAAATAACTGGAACTTGGGAGATATTGCTTGCAATTTAACGTTTATCCTTAAAAACGTAATTCATCATATATATATATATATATATATATATATATATATATATATATATATATATATATATATATATATATATATATATATATATATATATATATATATGTATATGTATATATATATATATTTATATATATATATATATATATATATATATATATATATATATATATATATATATATATATATATATATATATATATATATATATGTATATGTATATATATATATATTTATATATATATATATATATATATATATATATATATATATATATATATATATATATATATATATATATATATATATATATATATATATATATATATATTATATATTTATTAAAATTAACCCACAGGAAAATGAAAAGATGAATTCAAGCACTTATGAACTATATTTGCAAGTTCGTTTTCAAGGAATATCATGAAAATAAAGAAGAAAACTTCCTATAGGGTACAAAGATACGAAGGAAACGCCCATCACATAGTACAAACCAATGGAAAAAACACATAAACAAAACAGTAAAATACCAGGAAAAAGAAGAATAGGCAAATAATAACAGACATGTGCATCCCTAAAACGATATACACACAACAACGCCATGTATATGAATGGAACATGGTGGTAAAAAAAAGATTATCGTCACAGCTAAAACATTTAGAACTAAGAGTTAATCCACAAGCATAAAAAAGACACGTGGTGGGGGAGGCAATACGAATGATGTTACACTAATTAAGAGTGACAACAGGCTGAATTATGAAGTTATTTCATTTATTACAATTTATTTTAAAGCAGGGTCGAGTTTAAATCGCCCAGGAGAAATGTTCATATTGGGTAAGATGCCAATTAAGGATCACTCGGCAATATTTCCTTTTGTGAAATCAGAGGAATGATAAAAGAATTTTGCAGAATTCCAGTCAATGTGGTGGTTATATTAACATAAGTGTAAAAATAAAGCGCTGTGTATTTTACCTCTTTTGATATTATACTTATGTTGGTAAATTATACTAGGTAAAGATTTACCAGTTTGCCCGGAGCAAGGTAAATTACAAATAGAACATTCTATAGATTAAACTCCACCTTTTTTCCTTGTATTATTTTGGACTAACATTTTATATAAAGTGAATATATATCTAAAATTGACAGAGATATTAAGTTGCCTCAAAAATACGGGTAAGAGAAAAAAAAATGGTTTAAATTTTGGCAAGAACGGACAATTTTTGTAATTGAAAACCGGTGGGTTATCAGTTTTATAAAAAGTTCTCTTTACAAAGTTTAATGAAGTATGCAAAGATTGATGAGGGTAACAAAGTTCCTTACCTATTTCAAAGATATTGGACATTTTCTTATCCAAAAATTCCGGACTAACAAGGCGTTATGCATGCAGAATCATGGAAGTGAATACAGACCATTTAATTTTAACACTGTGATGAGAATAAAAGTGAATATATGACCTAGAGTTTTGAGGGTTTGCGATAAACACAGAATTTAAAAGCTGAAGGTCAAGAAAAGTAAAAGTCCCATTTTCCTCAATTTCAAGTGTAAATTTAATAGAAGGGACTAGAGCATTAAGATCACATAGTAAATTCTGAATATCTTTTGCTACTTTTAGCCTGTTTCATAATTTTTATCTTTTATATTCAACCACACGTAAATGTTAATATATCTGTTCATTCAGAATCTGGAAGGTTGAAGCAATTTATTTATAAGCACGTACATAAAAAATCTACACAAAACTCCCGATTGACCATTAAAGATTTTCGTGTTTCCCTTTGGTCACATATCTTCCCTTTGAATCCCAACAACCCTGGTTCACACCAAACTGTGTTTAAAACCTTTCGTTATATTTGTTCATTAACACCAATATGCTACGCTGAACTTTCATAAATATTATCCCCAAAATTCGCCCGACTTTAATATCATTCATTTTTAGGCTTTATCTTTACTACCATAAATTCCTTTGATTGAGAATTTCTGATCTGCTATTTCTCTCTCGATCAATCAATAATTAACATTCACTACACACATTCCCCCCCCTCCAGGAAACGAATATTTTTTTCACACATAAAAAATCAGACACTATAGGATATTACTACAGTCTAAAACGTTGAGTCAAATCAAGCACAAGTCTGTTGACGTTGTGCTCCATCCACCTAGGAAGGACTCTTAACCACCTAAATTCCACCCATTCACATACACAAGTAGTTGCCGGTTATAGGATTCACAAGTCTTTCCATTCGTATTTACATTTACTCCTTCCAACAAAAAAGGGATTTATGTAAACTCACCGACTCCAGTCATTTATCCTGATAAACGTCCAGTTTATTTGGTGAACACCATCATAAACGAGGTCGTATCCCGAACTTGCGTTTTAAGAAGAGAAGAAATATTTGTTCTAATAAACAACTGGTGATCCCCTTCCACTCTTATGTCGCGACAAGCATTTTCTCTACAGTGTTCCTTTTGGGTTGAACAACACCCACTGCAAAGTTTTATTTTATTGATATGTATTAACATTTAGATGTAGCTCAATGGATGCGATGTTTTCCCAGATGATGCATAGAATCCACTCATTTCACTACATTAGATTGGTTTCTTCCCAGCATTCACAAACCTGGGTCCTCGAATTGGATCGTCTACAGTGGGTATAGCTGCTCATAGGCAGGGGTTTCGTAATGACCAATATCACACAACGTTGCTCAGTAAGGTCCACTTGCGAATGTCAGGAAACTTTTTGCAGTGTTTAGTAACAACACTGGGAACAAACTCTAATTGTTCATTATCCTTTGTGAGATGGTCAGACAAATCTTTGACCAAGTTAACGGTAGATTCAGCGTGAATGTTGGTGATCGCCAATTTGCTGATGAAACTTTATGTAGCACTTAAGCTAGACTGATGCTTCCACTGAGTTGCTAGATATTCTAGGAAATAATAGGAAAGACGCAAGTTCTTGAAAAGAAGTCTTGATTTCTTGGTCGTAAAGTCAACTAAAGTCTTGTCTTGAATTTGTTTCATGTCGATTGTTGAAAGCTTCAGCGGCTTTTCCTTCCTTTCTTTATTTTTCATATCTATAACTATCTTATTATTGCTGTTATTGTCCTAACCACCCTCAAACAATGTCAATGCGACTAACTCCTCTGAAAGGTACCACAGTTAGTCTGTCATCTTCTGTGTAGCGTTGGATTTGTCGATGCTAATCGTTTGATACATCTGAAATTGCTTCAGCAATTTTAAGATATTTCTCGGGGTATTCACAGCAATGCTGGCTTTTACCCACACTTCAACGTAAATACGTGAAAAGGAGAGGCAGAGTTTTCGTAATTCTTGCTGCTTACATGCTCTCAGTTCAAACTGCGAGCGAAACATCCAGACTTTGACGGTGTTGATGACATTTGCCATTCCTTGGACTTGACTCATGGCTCCTGGAGCTGGAAAGTGGATGCCTTGAGGAGGGACAACTAAAAGGGAGATGATAGCTAGTTTCATAAGTTCTTTGTAGTCATCTATGGGCTAAGTCACTTTAACGGCTATCTCAAAGATCTGAACATTTTTATCTATCTGGTCTTGTCAATATATTGTCATATTGTTTTGAAGCGCTTGAACGAAGGAACATCAGACTAATGAACATCACGACCAAGAACCTGTCTAAACGCATGCACGTGCCTTTGTACTGATCACTATTAGATCTGGTTCTGCCTAAGCACAGTTCCTGGACCTTTTGATCTAAATTCTAGTCTTTCAAAACAAAAAGATGAACTTCGCTTGCGCTACTCCTCTCGTCGATGGTAGCTTTTGGAGTGCAGGAAACTGCGATTGACCATTACCTGTCAGTAGAACAAACAAGGTTGTCGAAGTATGGCCAAGTGTACGGAAATATGCGCACACGGGCTCTAAGTTAGGTTAAACAAGGCGACAACTGTTATTGTCCTAAGAGTGCAATTTGAATAGATAGCGGCAGCTGTGTGACCAAAGAATATACCAAACACAACGACAAAAATAGATTTTAATACACACTAAATAAAAGGCACAACAATAAATATGGATATATATATATAGGGGTACAAGAATAAGACGGAATTAGGTCCCGAATATTAATTAGAAAACCTGGTTTATTGAATGGTTATAATGGGAGATTTAGGGTAGTGAATGATTTAGTTACTTTGAACCTCAAGAGTAAACCGGGGCAAACTTGGAAGAGGTCTTGGTAACCTTGATTACTCAATGGAGATGCGGGCCTCTTTTCCTAAAGAAGTCACCGGATGAACTACAAAAGAGGGGTTGGGAGATAACTTCTCCAGAATGGACTTGAGCGAGCTAACTGGCTTCTTGTCCTCAAGAGGTGACCAGAATAACTTCGGAGGACGGATTCCTCAATCCTTGATACGAAGGCGGTCATCAAGGCTGACGTTGCCTACGAGACTCTTCTCCCTGAACCGAAGATACGGGTGTGATTTCCAAGTCTTCCGTGGCTTGCGACCATCATTCACATTACTCGGAGAGAGCTAGTTGAATTGCACTCCTTTTGTGGAAGTCTTGTCTAACCAAATCTGCTCTGTAATCCTGGAGAGGGCGGATATATACCTGGGGTTCTCCAAAACAGGGAGAAAGAGAGGCCTTCTCGAACCCTCGTTATCGGGCGTGACAAACCGAGCGTCTCCTTACGGGGAAGTGTCAAGGTCTAGGATCACCAAACCAGAAGGACGACCAGCGGCTGGAGCCATAAAAACTGTTCACTGAGAACGTACAAAGTAATCTCCCGACCAGAAGGGGAGAAGGTAAGATTGTGACGGCGGGTAGGTAGCCTCAATTTTTATGGTCATGCGTCTGTGTGAATTTTGCGGAGACCTGGCGGCAAGTCCAAAAAGGGTGAAGCCTTAGAGGGGGGGGGAGTAACGGCCCGTTTTCTCTCCAGAATTAATATCTTAGGAGGTAAGAAAATAATTTTATTCTAGGGGATACCTCTACAAAGCTGTTCACAGTCTCAGTTTCAATGAGATCTGGGATAAGCTTCCCATCCCATTGTAAAATGAGTGGCAACTGTGAGTTGAACTTATCTTTGATTTGTTTTATGTTGGTGTGCAATAATGCTGTTGTTGCCATCTGATGCGTGATCGGTTCAGGGCTAGTTTCCCCAAGTGGAACCTCGGATCTATTGAGGTCCCTCTAAATCTCAATATATCTCAATGAAATTTTGCACATGGTGTTTTTCAACTAAAAGGAACACTTTGGCGGGGTCAGACCTAAGATAATATTTTTAAAAAAAGAACACCCTAATATATATATATATATATATATATATATATATATATATATATATATATATGTAAGAATGGGTGGAGGAAGTAAAAAACGGAAAACACTATGGGGATCTTTATTAACGTTTCGCCTATTGGGTTCTTCAGAATAGAACTGTAGGAGAAAAGGGAATCGCTCTCAATATACATAAGAACATAAGAAAAGAAGGAGACTGCAAAAGACCATTCATGGCCTACACTTGGCAGCTCCTGCCAAGTCATCCCCAATCATCGCTGCTCGTCCACCCTCGTCTGCTCTTAATGATTTCTTCTTGCCTTGATCTTTCCGCTTAATTTTTGATGAGCGGCGCTGCCCCATGGCTAGCCTAAAGAATCTGTCCCGTTGATTGGTGGATCTGTTGAAGATAATATGTGAGGCTTCAGTTATCCTCCTTCGTTCTTTCGCTCAAACCCTTGAGAATTATATTAATCCAACCCTAATTAGACAAATAGCCGAATTCATCGATATGTACTACCATGGCGTTTGATGTCTTCTGCGCTCTAATATCCATCTTATGCTCGTTGACTCTAGTCCTAATGTCTTTACCTGATTCACCATTGTAACTGCAGTCGCATCCGTCACAGGGTATTCGATAAATAATACCCCTAACAGGTTTTGCTGTCGAATTTTTGTCCTTTACCAACTCTTTATTTCTAGTCCCCGAGGAGTTGGCTACCAAAAAACTAGTCTTCTTAAGAGACCTATTCAATGTTTTTGCCACCATAGAGTACGGAGCATACCCCTTCTGATCCCTTCGTGGTGCGCTCATTACCTTTAAGCGCCTCTATGGGCCTAACCGTTTTATCGCTTTATGTCCCTCTTTCTCCTGCAGTTCTATTCTGAAGAAGCCAATGGCGAAACCTTAACAAAGAACGCCTCGTCCATAATGTTTTCCGTTTTTCTACTTTCTCCACCCATGCTTACCTATACGTCGTGAAATCTAATATATGTATTTATATATATATATATATATATATATATATATATATATATATAAATCACGTACAGGAGAATTGCTTAAGATTATAAAAGTTACAAAAACCTGAGTATGAGCTCCGTCAGGAAATTCATTGTGAATGTTTATATAGCGACAAAACGAGATAGATATTTTGGCAATACTATAAAACTTTAAACATAGTCCATTTAGAGTATCAACGGCTAAATGAAAAGAAATGAGAACGTTGATTTCACAATAGTCTTTGGGAGAAATCCTTCAACCGATATGACAATATTTTCAATCTTTCATCATATAATCTCTTACCTCACCAAGAAAGCTTTCTTTTGGTTATGATCTTGCATTTGCGCTCATACACAAACTCTTTTTTCCTCAATAATTTAGAGTCCATTAGTAAGTTTTATGTTAGTATTAATTCCTATTCTAGGCTCATAATCAGTTTTATTACTGATAAATATATTATTTATATCTCTGAACGGTTAAATTTCTTACTTCTATGAAAACTATTGTAGTTACAAATTCGGATAAAAGAAACTGTATTGTTTCCTTCTTAAAATTTCATATTTGGAAAGGCTAACTGTTTTACTTATTGAAGCTACCACATACTAGATTAAAATAATAGAGGAGAAATCAATTATATGGTTGGTGTTTTTCACATGGGTGAAAATGCTAGAAGCATCGCTTGCTCTAAGAATATCCCCCTTATATAGAAGAGACTAGGAGGTCACTAAATAAACGTATTTTTACCCATGTGAAAAACACCAACCACATAATTGATTTCCCTAGTGCCCAACTAATTTACTAATGTAACGATTTTAATAAAAGAAAATTATCGAATCTATGTTAATCAAAGAAATTCCAAACTTTAATTTGTCAGAAAGTCAACAAAAGTGTAGCCCCCATGTATCTGTCCTCATTTTAAAAATATTGTTAATCACCTAAAACTAACGGCTCCTGATTAATGTCAGTTGCTCGTTTCTATATATTTTAGTATTTCTGTTTTCTTTGTGAATTTCTGTCAGTTCACGGTTGAAGATGGTAAGAAAAACTTCATACCGAAACTAGTTAGGATTCAATAAACTTTGTGCTCATAAAGTGGTTTCATCGTACACACACACATATATATATATATATATATATATATATATATATATATATATATATATATATATATATATATATATAAACATTTAAATCTGACTGAAAATTTTAGTTTAGATTTATATTCACGCATTAAAGAGTAAATTCTATCAACAAAGGCGTCTTTGATTTGGTCAAGGTGATTTATGAAAAGCCATAAATACTGAATATATAGGATTAAACAATGTCTGAGTGTAGCGAAATAGAAATGCTAACATGTTGATACCGCCTGCCCAAAAAATTGACAATAAAATAGAAGTCCTTTTAATAATACATATGCCGAGTTAAAGCGCGAAAAACAAAGTTAATTGGTCTCTAGTAAACATTCGAGCTCTCCATATTAGGATGACATTAATTACATAGATTTTCAATTTTTGGAGGAAAAGTTGTGAATTTCAAAACGGTGCATAAATATAACATGATTTAAACTTTAGTTGCTGACAAGGCTCTTGAGTGGAACATTTTATATTCATAAATAGATGAACTTGTTTCGAAAGAAATAAACAAAAATGAAGTGAGAAACGAAATGTATTTCAACGAAGAAACCGAGAATGAATCCTTGATTTTCCTATCCATTTGAGCCTTAACCTACCAATATTAGGCGAAAATAATCTAGAGTGGACAAAATTATACAATCTGTATTTTAACACCATTCATGACATCGATTATTTAATTATAGGAAATTTTCTCTTATCAGCAGATAAGCTTTGGATTGACTTGATGGGCTTATAACTTTTGAGGATTATTATAAGGAGGATTACTGTCATAGGTCACGTAGAATTCCCTGACCTTCGCTTGCTCGCTTTAGACGTGGTTTGGGGGGGGCGAAGTCGTCCTTTTTAATTATGGGTTATATTCGAGTGCGTGTATTCCATTGGCAGTCTTAGAAAATAGATCAATGGCATTTTGTGTGGTTCTGGGATATAAACAAGAGAAAAAAAATCTTTATTATTATACAATCAAATAACAGAAATTAACAAAATTCATACACTATGGGAGAACTAATCGGTAACAAAGGGAATTAATTTACAAAGATTTGCTTCGGCACGAGCTATCAGTAGCACAATATTTACCAGAGTGAAAACGGGAGGAGATATGGGGGCGAAGCTTCGTAGTCGGAAAGCGTCACACATCTTTGACGGTGATCGAGAAAACGGTAATAAGCTCACGATTTTCCAAAAATGGGAATTGGGTCTCGAGTGGTGGTTCGAGGATGTATTCTTTTAGCGCATTGAGCGAAGCGCGTATTCCAGAATGAGTCATTTGGTCCTTGACTGCCGTAGTTCTGAACAACTGGTTTCTTGCCTGCGAGTCCTTAGAGTAACATTAAGTCACGTATGAAGGAGTGATTTGTGTCCTTAGGCTGGTTCCAATGAATCCTCGTGATCACTGTTTGAATACCGCATAAGCAGTGCATGCCACTTGGTTGAATACTAATTTGCTCTTTTTCGCGCTGAGAAATATATAATGCTTCGCCGTTAGGGATTTTGTTTGCCGACAGAAGTGGGAACCACTCCGATTCAAGACAAGGTGAGTAAAGCTTGAGCGTCCCCTCGCTGATTTGGGTTCTGACATCCACCAGCTAGACTTATCTCGGCTCGTTTTTGCTTCGGAAGTTTACCGAAAGATGCCGGTTGAAGATTCGCTCATGCGTGAGATATCCCCTTAAGCCTCTTAGTCTACGTGAATCTCCTCTCTCTCTCTCTCTCTTTTTCTCTCTCTGACAAATCCACCCCTCTTAAAATGGGACTTCCGAAGGTTGGGACGTCTCGTGAATTAGAAAATGGGTGCAATACTTTCACATCCCGAAATAAAAGAATACTTTGTACAAATTCCAAAGGAATACAAATTTTTTTGGGTAAATTTTCATCATAAAAAAGGGATATAACAAAGGAATACATTAGAGAAAATCACCTAAAAAGGAAACCAAAATTAATACACACAAAATAAAAACAACAAGAGACTAAAAAAAATGTACATAAATCGTCATTATCCCAAAAGAAAATTAATATACAACAATCCTGATTATAAAACTGAATTTTAAGGAGAGGGCACATCTGCCTTGGTTTCCAAAAATAATTGTAAGGTTTATTTACATAAAAAGGCATATGTTCCCGATTTATATTTATGTGGACATATATATACAAAAATTATAAAACAATAATAGGCTCAAGATTCACTTGACAGGAAATCTACTGGATTTATGCTTAAGCTATCAGCTATAACATTCTCAGAGTTTCTTACATACTGTATCCTAAACTCGAATTTCTGGAGGAACAACACCAGAGCATTAATCTTTTAATATTTCGGAGGTATGAGAAGTGTTTTTGATTGGCTTCAATTACGAATCCCTTTACTATCAAATACCTGTTAAATTTATTAATTACCCATATGATACCGAGAGCCTATCGCTCAACCACTGCGTAGTTCTTTTCGTGTGGTAATAACTTTCGGGTGGCGTAAGCGACAGGAAATCTCTTGTTATTGATTCCGTATTGAACTAAAACACAATCGATGCCGTCGTTCCGTGCGTCCATCTAGATAGCAAAATGTTCAGGTGGATTTGGCAACACTAATATAGGGGCCTACGCGAGTTTACCCTTAAGTATTTTGAATCTGGTGATTGACAGCGGAGTCCAAACTAGTTGTTCTGAGGCATACTTCTTCAGAAGCTCGCAAAGGGGAGAAGAAATGATGGTAAAATTGGGGATAAATCGCCGAGAAAATTAGGCGGAACCCATGAATGACCTTAATTGATTTTTGGGGGGCGGGCAGGAGCATTTTTACGATGGCTTGATCTTTTCCTCCTGAAAGGGCTAATTGATTATCCCCTATGTGGAAGCCTATGTAATCTATTTTATTACAAGAAAAAGGACATTTGCTCGGACAAATTGATAATTTAGGATCCCTGAACCTTTGCAGAGCGGTCAGATGCTGGTCCTCTTCCTTCGTAGCCACGTAAATATTATTGAAATAGCATGATACGTGCAGCAGCCTATCTAATAATTGTCTCATCATCCTATTGTAGTTACTACAGGCAGTGACGAGCCCAAATGGGTAAAGACAAAACTGAAGTAACACTGTATTGGTCAGGAAAGCAGTGCACTTTTTAACCCTAACCCGTAATGGGATCTTGTATTAGGCCTTACGCAAATCCAGTTCTGAAATATACTTCGCTTTCTCAAATAGTTGGAGATTTTGGTCGATAATGAGAATCAGCTCTGCGTCAAACTCGGTAACGGCGTTTAATTTCCTAAAGTCTAATTGAGTGGCTAATTGATTATCCACTATGCAGAATCCTAGGTAATCTATTTTATTACAAGCAAAATGACATTTTCTCGGACAAATTGATAATTTAGGATCCCTGAACATTTGCAGCAGCGCTTGAAAAGCCGTCAGGTGCTGGTCCCCTTCATTTGGAGCCACGTAAATATTATTGAAATAGCATGATACGTGGAGCAGCCGATCTAATATTTGTCTCATCCTCCTATTATAGTTACTGCAGGCAGGGAAAAGCGCAAATGGGAGCCGAAAAAACTGTAGTAACCCTGCATCGGTCGAGAAAACGGTGTACTTTTTAACCCATAACCCTTAATGGGATCTGGTATTAGGCCTTACACAAATCCAGTTCTGAAATATACTTCGTTTTCTCAAACAGATGAAGATTTTGGTTGATAATGAGAATCGGCTCTGCGTCAAACTCGGTTCGATAGGGATTACCGGGTTTCTTGACCATCATGGCGGAGAAACAGTAATCGGATTTTGACGGCTCGATTATGTTTTAATTTAATGACTTGTCAAATTCGGTATTAAAAGTTTCTCTCAAATGCACGGGTAAATAGTACGGATTTGACCTAATAGCCTCTTGGGTGGTCAATTGAATATCGTGCTCGAACTAAGTAGCACAACGTGGAATATCTGAGATGACGTCCCTGAATTAACTTAGGAGAGATGTGAGCTGGTTTAACTTAGCGACGATGACTGGTCGCTTATCTTTAACTCGGTGGACGAAGATTCCATCACATCTGGTACGAGAAAAGGGGATTCACTATCTTACTCTACGCATGCAATTTTACTAAATTTAGGGGCTTCAGGGGAGAACTTGATTCAATCGCCGATTCTTCGTCTATAGCCAATATTTGGTTAACTCCTACGCATCGAGAATATTTCTTAAGGAGGTTTATATGGAAATGCCTCCTCCCCTTGAGTATTCCACCTAAATAATCAACGGGACCATGTTTCTTTATTATTTGGTAGGTTTCCTTTCATTGGCTTAGCGGTTTGTTATTGTCGGTCAGGAGCAATAACAGAACTTGCTCACCGGGCTTAAATTTTCGATCTTTGGATTTCCCTTCAAAGTAAACCTTATATTTATTCAGATTAACGTCGGAATTTTGGTAGACAATTGAAGCGCATTCTTCCAACATCTGACGAAGTTCGATTAGGTACGACTATGATGATTTTACCTCCATATCTTATCTTTGGTTTGAGAAATTTTTGAGATGCTTATGGGGCCTCGAACATTCCTACATTAAAGTAACTCAAATGGCGCGAACCCCAAAGTACAGTGTGGTATCTCTCTATACGCAAAAAGAGTCACTTGTAGATAACAAAGATAACAATGCAATTCACTTAGTTCTATGCGCAGATCTTCCTGAGAATGGCCTTGTGATTCCTATTCAACCTCATGCACATACCATTACCGGCGTAGTGAAATGGGGTCGTAAATAGAGGCCTCCCTATGAATTATTTTACTACTTACCCCCATCAAATATGAAGAAAATTGAGGGCCTCGGTCTGAGAGTATTTCCTTTGATAAACTAACGCAGGAATATATGGAGATAAGAGCTTCGGCACACGAAATGCTGTCAATCTTCTTGAAGGGGACAGCGTCAGGAAACTTAGTGGCTAAATCGACCAAAGTGAGGACATAAATATGTATGTCTCTCACTAGATGATGGGTGGATTTGTCCAACCATGTCGATTGTCACTCAGGAGAAAGGTTCTGAGATTACAGGGCGCTTCTGCGTTTAGGCAGGCTTAATTCGCCCCTTAATGGCAGTTTTCTGGCATATGTCGCATGATCGACAATAGCAAGGAATTTCCTCTCAGGCTTTGTGCTAATAATATTATTTAAGAATTAATTCGGTATTTTGATGTGTCAAGCGAGAAATTAAGGTGGATTTGTATTGTGTATTCGAACTGTCTGAAAGTTTGTTTAGGCTGAATTATGCACTGCCTAAACTTCGCACAGTAAAAATCTGGGGTCATATTATAGGCGGAAAGTAGGTCGGCTTTCGACGCTGAATAATCATTTGTTGCCTCTGATGCTAGGGAAATGAAAATATCCCTCAGGTGAGTGCTTAGTAGGGACAACAATTCAGCTACGAAGTCTGATTCTATGTCCCAATGATTTACTTCGAAGATCTTCTCAATGTGGATTAAATATGAAACGAAGTCTCACCCTTCTTTGAGCACAGGCAGTTTGATAGAGGCGGATTGCTGGATTCCGGTCTCCGAAGTGACCGGAATGGATTCCTTTCTCGCCCTTTCTTTTCGTTCTCTTTATCTTTCTTCTCTTCTTTTTTCTCTTTCTTTCTGTTCTCTTTCTCTGTTTTTTGCTTCTTTTCTCTCGTTCCTTCTCCTCTCATTCTCTTTTTTCCGCTCTCGCTGTTGTCTCTTCTTCATTGATATAGGACATTAGATCCTTCCCTGTTAGACCCAGAGATTCTCCTAGTGCCTTTAAAATTTCCAACGAAGAAATGATGTCTCACCTGTTCACACTTAAAAAAAAAATTAACGCACAAACAACAAGAAGACGCAGCGGGATTGTCGAACCCTAATTAAGCGTGTTTAACTCAACGCACTTATGAACACTGACGGAAGTTCCAATGGGTTTTACGTAACCCAGTATTAATCACACACAAAAATGAAACAGACACAAAAGGAATCCGGTTAATTCGCATAATGTGAATTCTGTGATTGTGGCGAATAAGCCTTGGCGCTTACCTCTAGGTGCGTCAAAAAAATCTAACAAATACAATTTCTCTGAATTTTTCCAATGGCAGAGTATACGTTGCCAAAAGAATAGATATAATATTTCGCTTAAAAAAAAAGTGGGGATGAACAGTCACAATCATCACAAATAATTTACTTCTAATATTCAGCAGGATTATCTATCTAAATCTGCAAATAGTTTAGCAACAAAAATTAGTGTTTCATTGATATCCAGAACCCCAATCTTAAAAGCCTTTAAATGAAACCTTTTAACGACCCTTAAAACCTAACACCAGTTGAATTATATATATATATATATATATATATATATATATATATATATATATATATATATATATATATATATATATATATATATTCTATTGAAGTCCAAAGCTGTGGCTGCGTTATTAATTTTAACTTGTATTTTCTTAATATCTATTACAGGTTTTTAACGAGGTCTTCGAGGCGAGAAAAAACATCCACGAATGACATTCTTTATTCCTAGACATCTTTTAACCATGTTAGGTCATCTTCACGGAATGAACAGGAATGGAATTTTTCAAAAGTTGCCACATTATATATAGTAATCCTATGCAAACATAAGTGTTACAAAAATTGCCCAATCATGGCGCGGGAAATTTTTTAGGGGTAACTAAGCTCTACAAGAAACATATAAAATTTTAAGGCTTTGATTGTCTGACTATTTGTCGCTCCGATCTAATTCTCTGGCAAAGAAGACAAAGGAAAATCAAGTTACAAATCATGCGTTTTTTAACAGCGGTCAACTCGGGGACGCCGAAATGTCGGGAGTATGGTGGCCGGCTGAAGTTGCCGGATAATTGCCGGTTTCTTCATTTGAATGATGACGGCTTCGGCCATCCGCCCTCTTCTGGGATTTTGAAATCTCAGGAGGACGGAAGTGTCCGGGTTCAGTTTTTATATCATTTGAATTTTAAAAACAAATCAAAAATAAAATGACTATATTGATTGTCACTTAACTAGATTCATATCTCGTCCAAGATAAATAAAAATAGGACACTGCAGGCCGCTTATCACCGTTAAGTTGTAAAAGAACACCTATAATCCCATTTACTATAGTGATTTAGGACTTGGTCAGAAATAAATAACTCTTTAATCGTTTCCAAAATTTTCAACTTGTGCCGCAGCCTAAAATTTGGAAACATTTTTCCTTAACGTTGTATAGATCGAGAGAAAATTATCGAAAGACTATATAAAAAAGAGCCAATTGATTAAGCATGACATGAAATCTTATAATTGCTTGAATATCCCAATCTGGTGCCGTACCGAGAGTGTTTTGCAACCCGATAAAACTGTAAAGATGGACGCTGCGGCTGGTAAAATTTCGCTTACTTTAAACAGAGCGGATATGCGGCATGAGAGCTGAGCCCTTCCCGCAACTTGGACAAATACGTGTATACTAGCACGGACCAGCATGACACGAAGTGATATCCAAGAGATCAAATGCACAACTCCAGGTGCTCTGTAATTTTGTGAGCAGATGCGAGGGGACAAAGAGTCAAAGGCGGTATCCTCCACGGGTCCCTCAATGGAAAACTAGAAGCACCATGGACCGAGAGCTACATTGATCTCTCTAAGGAGTTTCCTAGCTTAAAACCCATAGGGCTTTGTTTATGAATAGCGTCTCTCCGCGAAATAAGCTCCATGAAGATAGTCCCTAGAGGAGGTGAGATTAGCTGGTGACTAGGACCGTGCCACCAAGCATATAATGTACTGTGTATGAATCAGAGTGAGTGGCATCTCCCATGCATTTACAGATAGGCCATCAATGGGGAACGTGCAAAATGTTCTCGTTTAATGATGAAGGCCGGTTTCATGTATTGAATCCAAAATTCGCAGTACAGCTTCAATGTGGATACGTAAATCTTGCATAAGTAATCAAGCTTCAAACGAACAAAGGATCAGTGCGAATCCATCCCGTTCAAGAAATCCCTATTTTGGGTGAGAGGAGACGGGAAGTGAACCACTTCTGTCCATACATGGAAGCATCCACAAAGCAGGATGGATAAGCCATATCAAGATCCTCTTCCGAAATGGAGAAGAACTTAGATGTCAAAGGAGCACCAGGCTCGGTAGTTGGTCCCTTCTTGCGAAGACCTTGCACCGAGGCGGATTCATGATCGGTGTAGGGTACCGGAAACGGGTTAAAGAAGTCGTTGTCTCTGCAACTAGCCTCAATTTTAACATGATCCAGAGTCGTATTTCAAGACGTGGCGTGGAATAAAGGACTCATAAATATATATAGTAGTAGAAATAGGGAGAAAAGGAGCTGGGACACGAACCAACTGCTTCTAGACCTGTGTCCAAGGGGAGATTTACTATTTGTCGATTCTAGTCTTGCGGGTACATAAGCAGGGAGGGCGTGATTCTCTTTCAGGTACAAATGAAGTAATCTCCCTGTGGCGCACTAAGAATAAGAGGTTGTGATTCTCCTCCAGGTTTCAGTGTTAACAATGGGTTTCGATTCGTGATACACCAACAAAGTTCTGGCAGGTAGTTCGGTGGGGAAGTGGAGGATAGTTTGTATAAACAGGCAAAAAGTAGATGTTAGTGGAGAAGGAGAAGAAGAAGAGGCTAAGCTGGAAGGAGATGTAGCGCTGAGTCCCGTTATCACAGTATCAAGTAAAAAATATCGATGTGCCCATAATATACAAAAAATTATCTATAAATGAAACCTCAAACAACCATAAAATAATTCCCTCACTAGATGCTCCACATCATCAGCTGGAAAAAATACTTTATAGCTAATAAGAACGATAAACCCAAACTTACACTCAAACTTATTTTATGACAAAGCCAATTATTTACAAAGTGGTCAAAATTTCGCGAACCAACCTACCAAAAACGAACGTTCACGGTACGATGTGTAATTTTCGCATAAAATTTAACATAAAAGAAAATATCACAGAGCTTTCATTTCTAGTAATATATTTACTAAAATTACAAGTAAGCGCCTTATGGATCTCTTTTCATTTTATCATTCAAATCGCTATTTTTCTCAATTAGGCCATCTATTTATGGTGATTTTGAATATAAAATTCACCTTCGTGGCCAAGGGGATTTACTTGTTAGTATCTCTCTCATTCACGCCCCACACATAATATTCCAAATGATTGTGGTTGGGTGAGTTGGGAGACAAGATTTTCGGAGTGAAGTGGACAAAGAAAATATTTGAAATATTTGATTGAGTTATCATTTTTTGTTTAAAATGGTGCAGAGGCCATCTGCCACACGGACTTCCTTCCAATAGCCACCATAATGATGCGAAAGAAAACCAATCAATCGTAAAATTTGATATAATGGTAGTCTTCTTAATTGAGTCTGAGTGACTTCAAAAGGATAAACGAGTATATAACGTGGGCGTCGTGTCTTCACACCTAACGTTCTGTCGTCATTATAACATGAATCCTCCTCCTGCTTGATTATCTGCACAGTCTTCGAACTAACACCAAAACACTTGGAGATTTTTACATTGTAGCTCCGGGCATAAATACCAAGCAGCACATCTTGCCTTTTCCAAATATGGGAGGATTTATTTTATACATGATATTACAACTTTACCATATGATGCATAATTGACTCTACTAGTAGAGGAAGAAGAGAAAAATAGTGCAAAAAAAGCACCGGATTGTAATTTAGAGTTGAAAATACCAACGAATACCCTTTATCACCCTGTAAATATTTGACAAAACAATACAACTGATCTAAATATTTCGGAGTAAAAATGCCAAAGCAGAAGTTACGGCACAATCTGCGTGAAATTATTAAGGGATATTACATATAGTTAAACAGACCGTTCCCCAATAAAGACTTACCCTACGTAGCATGGTTTGTTACATTATGTAGATGGAAGACACTAGCCAAGCCCCTGCTAGCCGTTATTTCAAATGACATACATAATGTCATTATACAGACACTACACAATCCCAGAGTAAATTAATTTTGAACAGGACAATAATCTTTTGAATATTCAAAGAATCTAAAACAAAATGTTTCAAATAGAGTAATAATTAAATTTATACAATGCGCATTAAATAATTAAAATACAAGGACAAAATTGTGGTTCCATTTAAAAAATCTTTAATGAAGAAATATTAAAAGCGAGTTTAAAGAAGCATACGTGAATCTAATTTTCCAAAACGATATAAAAAATAATCCTCGAAATTTTGTAGACGATTTCCTTTACTTCTGTTTTTTGAAAGTTTTATCTTTAATTTAAATTAAAATATTTAACTCTGTAGGGCTGGGTAAGTCACCTAGTATCTAAAAAAGACACCTATTAATTCATAATACCAGGCCAACTAAATTTTCGTGTGAAAATTGTTGTTGGCATCCTTGTGTCTCGAAAGTCAATGGAGATTGCGCCATAAAACTGAAAATCCCGTATTGTTTCTGTTGCTGGGACAGTGGCACTAAAATGACCTCACTAGGGTGCAGGTCTGAGCGATTTGTTTGGAGATCCTGGATTGCTAAATCGTCAAAATCCTCCTCTCGGCCTCGCCAATGTTATCCAAAGGAATTGAGAGCAGTACGTTTAGCACCAGGTTAGCTACAATAGCTCCCAGAGACAGTCAGCACAGTGTGTAAATAATTTTTCGAATATTCATATAACCAAATAAAAAAATAGCATCAATATATAGGAAATGAAAATATCTAGAGTACTACATTCCGATGCAATTCTTATTAAACAATTACAATACAAACTTACAAAGCATCATTGTAACATTTTAAAAAAATCGATTAAAAAGGGAGTTTTCCTAAGTGATTTTCTTAAACCCGATCTCCCTAACATCTGTTATTTACATGCAATTAGAATCTATTATTGCAGAACTAATCGTGAAAAATTTGGATTACCTAAGTTTAATTATACTCAGCATTTTTTCTGCGACAACATTGTTATTTGGGTAACATATTTTTTTCACGAAATGCTCTCAACATTTGAGGAGCATAAGCCTCTCGATATAGTTTACCTCAAGTTTCAGTAGGCCTTTCCTACTGTTCGCGTTGGGAACTTCGAAAAATATTAAAGATGATGATATGAAAGGAAAATTACATAAATGGATCCCATACTGGTTGGCCGTAGTAAATATAATCAGGTTTTCTGGGATCTTTCAGTAGTTGTGTCCCTCATAGAAAATCAAAGGACAATATGGTAATGTTAACGAGATTCTTAGATTTTGGAATGATATGCAAACTGCCAGGTGAATTTCAATGGACAAAGATAAAAGTGTAAGCTATGCCAGTCTAAGTTGGAAAATAATATATGTATTGATTTCGAGTGACCTAAAAGTGCCAAAACAATGCGTTTTCGCAACGCAATACGGGAAAACTGCTGAAATTTTATTTGCCTTCAATGGAAAACCGTCATTTAATTCCTTAAAATATTAACTAAAATAAAATATGAGTTTTTAATTGATTTGAATAAACAATTTGTCAATAGAAACTACGGCTTTAAAGTTTTTAAGGAAATATTTTTTCCTGAAAGAGTTCCAAACATTTTCTCTTAAAAATAAATTCAGATATGGAATGGTTTATTAACTCAAAATGTTGAAAGCATAATTTTAAACATGTTTAATAATAGATTTAATAAACATTCGTTCAACGTAAAATAAAGATCATGATTAACATTATGCATAATGATGATTTTTAGCAGCTTTAATAATCTGTGAATTAATACTAGTGTCTTATTGAAATAATGTACTTAGGCAAAGTCAGCGCCGCCATTCAATTGCTTGCAAAAAAACTAGTTTAAGTTATTTTGAATATAATATGATCTAAACCGTGCATTACCCAGCAGCAGTTTGGGATTGACAAAGAGATACGCGCTTTATAGTCGAGTGCGATTCTAGTCGCGGGCGACTCTACACCTCACTATGTTGGTCGGACAGTCCCAATTTTGTTGCATTTTTTTATAATAACACTGTAACTATTCGTCCGATTCTAACGATATTTAAAATTCTAAGGTTGTTTTACATTCTCTTTCGAATAATATAGCTGCCAAAGTCATACCAAGGTTAGACTGGAAATTATTTTATTGTTCTGGAAATAACAACCTAAAGTTTCTTGCGATTTTAACGAATTTGTAACACTTATGGTGTTTTACATTCTCTTTTAAATGATAGAATTGCTTAGGTCCTCCAAGGGTATTGTACTAATTATTGAAAGTTTTGAAGGTCGAAGGGTCATAAATTAAGTTAAGTGAGAGCAAGCCACATTTTGGTCAGCAGACCTTGTTCACTTGCAGTATCGTTGGAATAAGGTCATTACATATTGTTTCCTTCCATGGCTGTATGTATATAGTTTTATAAATGTCGATTGTCAAAATTGAAACTTCTATTGAAAGTAGAAAATGGTTAGAAATAAACGTGGTTGAGTTACCAATCATGTTTTCCTTTATAGTTTACAATTAAATTTCAGTTTTATCATTAGGTACTAGACAATATAAATATATCTTTTACATTAGTTTAAGAAGTTAGTTATTTTGAAGTCATTTTATTTCATTAGTTCAGCCTTTAGTTTCATATAGCAAAGCTAATTTATTTGGTCAAGCCAAATAACATTTCGCAAGAAAGGAATTTCTTACAGAGAAATATCGGTAAAACAAAATTCAAGGAATGGTATCCATATTTTTGAAAATTCAGATATATTACATTTTGTATAGATAAATGGCTCGGCAGTTAAACAGCGCCCGGGAGCCAACATTACCTTCATAACGGAAGCCCGTAAGGTCGAGTTACTGCACAGTCTCCTATTAAGATATTGCACTGGACAAAGTGATTGAGCACAATACATCAAATCTGGGAGATCAGTCAGATGAAACGGTTCTCTAGACTGATGATTCAAAGTTAGAAGGTTTTGGCTCTAAACCAAATTTTAAAAAGAGATGTGATGAACAAATGCCTAGTCAGTGTATTATACTCGTATCTACCATGATGCAAGAACAACTTAGTTCAAAAGCTTGAAACACTCATTCTGGTGATTCAGCTGACAATCATTATAAAATATCAAAATAATATGACCACCATGGTTATCATTCAGTTTTGCAACGAAACGCTATCCCATCTCGAACCTTGTTTATTTTTCTTCTTTTTATTTTAGAAAAAGAAAATGATGATAAGCATGCATCATGGATTTGGCACCAGCATGTGTTTCTGGACAAAATATTTGTGTTACTAAAAGCTTATTACTTCGTAAAAACGTCTTAGCCGGAAAAGTTATATGCAAATCAGAAAGATTTGTTTCAGAATTAAAGGATACTTCTTAGTTAAATCTGAAAGTGGCTATGTTTACAACATTACTTTATCAATGAAAGAAAACCCATCTGCCTTTTCTAATTTTGGCTAATAAGATCTCTAGGCGCAAAAGGTTATATCTTTGAAATAGATAATTTTTACTAATCACCATTTCTTTTATACAGTTTGGCCTCTCAAAAGACTGATGAGTTAGAACTTTGAGAAAAATCAGAAAAAAATCCATAAACAAATCAAAACAACAAAATTGAATAAAACACTAGATTTAACCCTATATAAAGCCAAGACAATGATCATAAAATGAAGAGATAAGTATGATGTGCATATGATAAGCACATTATGTACATGATGCAAAGAGAGACATGGCAAAAAATGAAGCTATAGAAAAAAATAAGACCCTCGTATGCATCAATTGTAAGAAAGTCATTTGTAGATCAAACATTATAGATCAGGTTATATCTCTATGTATATACATAATGCAGCTAGATGCTACATGAAAAAATCATACCACAAGATGTAGCTACAATTCCTGTATATTGCAGTCCTCAACTCTCATAGGATCTACATATACAAGATTAGGACGAAAATTACCTTACTCGAATCAAATTAGGAGTTAATAACAAGAGAGTTTCGAAAGATTGTACCCAAACACCAGCTCCCGAGAAAAACAGTGCAATTGCTTCACCATCTCTATTTACATGCAGGCACATTTCGACATTTACAAAGGCAAAGAATGACACAAAAAGACTGCAAATATTAGGGAAATAAAAAAGACAAGAAAAGCATACATTTGTAAAGCCTGTAATGTTGCAATATGTGTAGTCCCCTACTTCAAGGAATTTCATACATAGATTGACTTTTTCTCAATGAATCTGAAGCATATTCATTATTCCTGTATAATGGCAGATGTTTATAAAAAAGTTTAACTATACAAATAAAAGTTAGCGATCTTTGCAAGTTTGATTTTATACAAAGTAAAAAATATTGTTTTAATATGTATATAAGCTTCCTAATATTTTTCAGGCCTATATTTTGTCCAGTGTTTACATATATGTACTTTGTTCAGTCTTAAATATATGTAGTTGTTACTAAAATTACTATTGACATCATTTAACGTGAGAATGAGGAGTATAGCTCAGAATTATTATTGGTTTAAAACCAAGATCCATCTCACTTCGAGGAAGAATGGTTTTAGCTGCTAAAACGATATTGTTTTACTCTCATTGAACCCGTGGGAGTGACTACGATATTACGGACTTAAATACTGTTGCGTAGTTTTTCTGCCCTGCCATAAAGATAAAGATCCGTTTATGAAAGAGGAAACATTTCTCACTGGAACCAAATACGTGAAGAAATTCATTCGTTTTGTGTGAAGTTTTTTCACTATTTAATAGCAAATAATTGTATTTTAGAGTGGGAACAAGATTGAAGGCAAAATTATTTACATTGTTTAACATATTGTCCATTCATTAACAACATTATAAAAAAATTGCATTTAAAAAATAACTAATATTTAACAGTACTTAAGTTTTATAAATTATTTAAAGATCAAGGATAGATTGAATATATATATGTATACTCGTATATATATATATGTAGAGAGAGAGAGAGAGGGGGGTAGAGAGAGAGAGGAGAGAGAGAGAGAGAGAGAGAGAGAGAGAGAGAGAGAGAGAGAGAGAGATTCAAAGATGTTAAATAAATTACACTTCTATGTATTTTTTCCATGCCGTCTGAGTATAGTTAGGTTGGTCAGATACCAAAAAACCGATTCCTGTTTATATATATATATATATATATATATATATATATATATATATATATATATATATATATATATATATTGTAGATAACTCACAAAATCTCGCGTGAAGAAGTAAAAATGCTTACAAGTAAAATAATGCCAATATTCCAAGAACTTTATTTCAAGTTTTTTATCAAATAATAAGAAAAGTACAGAGAAATGCAATAAATATAAGTTCAGCACAGAGGAGAGGGAACGCCTACACTAGACACTAAACCAATTATACAAAAAAAGATCATTAAAACAGGTAAACTCAGAAGACTGAAAGGGTTCCCAGAGGATTAAGATATCGCCTAAACAAATCAGGACTAAGAGAAAATCAGAGGGAGAGGTTAACTTCGGAGGTCATGAATAAAAGCCCAAATTGACAAAAGAAACGTACAGGTACATGAATAGATGCAAAATATACAATTAATTTCCTAAGGTAAATATATATAATCAATTGCAAGTTAGAAGTTTCGATCTTGAAGTCTGAATTCGTTTTCAATTTTTCTATCGAGTTTAAACAAGTGAGGGCTTAAACTGAAATTTGGGAACTTACTAATAAATGTCGATTCTATGATATTACGTGCAATAGTATCTTTGTTATGACAAATGATTTGGGGGTAAATTTCAATCAATATTATGATTAAGATATTACCTATGTACATCAAATGAGCTGCTTTATTCTCCACGACAGATATTATATTTATGTTGAGATGTTCGTTTATTTAAACATTTACCTGAGTGATCAATGTAATATTTAGAGAAATCGATACATTTTACGCAATATACATTCCCAGAGTGGAAGAGGCATTCTGGACCAAAAGATTAAAGATAGTATTATTAGAATAAAATAATATAGAAATCCCTAATGATTTTAAAATAGGAGAGAGAAAAGCAAAGGATGGATTAAATGGAAGTACAAGAGTATTCTTATTATTAAAAGGCGAGTGAGGTGCGAGACGTTTAAATGACTATTTAGCTCACTCAATGCATTTATTAAGAAAATGAAGAGGGTTTCAAAGATTATGTCCGATGTCGTAGAATGGACTCCCGACGATATACCATATATCACTATTCGTTGAGGGAACTTCTTTAATTATCTCTAGAGTGCGTTAATGTCTGGCGGCCGATATTATGTATCTTCGATATGCTTAAGAAGTGGAACTGAGCTCAAGGATAATAATATTGCTATCATTAATAAAATAGAGTTTTATTAATAATAACTATCAACAAACACTAGACGGAAAATATTGACATAAACAGAGAATGGAAAGGGTCGTGGAGACTCGGGCTAATCTGAGGATGAAAGGATTTAAAAAAGTAAAATGAATATAGAGTTAAAGAGATGGGATGGTTCGCTAAACCATTTAAAGCACAGGATAGAATTGACAAAAAGGTTAATTACTCAAAGGTGACGTTTGGCTTACGTAACTTTACCCTAGTAGTGCAGTGGTAGGTGTCGCGAAGGAATTTTCGGCCTGCTGGCGAGTTCCAGCCGAAGGGGGGGGGAGAAGATGATCCTGGCGTGGCGTCTTGGGAATGAGAACCGTTTCTCAACGAACGGCTTGAAGAACAATGGCTGTTCTACGTTGTTCTCTTCTGAACAAAGGGGGGGTGAGAACCATCTCTTGTCTACGGGTTCAAGAACAATAGTTGTTCTGATGTTGTTCTCTTCTGAACAACAGGGGGGGGGTAGAACCGTTTCTTGGCGAAGGGCTCAAAAGAACAATGGCTGTTCTAATGTTGTTCTATTCTGAACAACAGGGGGGGGGACCTGTCTCTTGTCTACGGGCTCAAGAACAATGGCTGTTCTAATGTTGTTCTCCTCTAAACAACAGGGGGGGGGGTGAGAACCATCTCTTTTCTACGGGCTCAAGAAAAATGGCTGTTCTAATGTTGTTATCCTCTGAACAACAAGGGGGAAGGGAGAGAACCGTTTCTTGGCGAAGGGCTCAAAAGAACAATGGCTATTCTACTTTGTTCACCTCTGAACAACAAGGGGGAAGGGTGAGAACCGTTTCTTGGCGAAGGGCTCAAAAGAACAATGGCTGTTCTACGTTGTTCTCTTCTGAACACGAGGGGGAAGCCTTGGGGACTTGGCGTCACGGAAGGCTCGAACCTTTGGCACTCAAGGGATATTGTCATCCTTCTGGACAAGCGATGGTGAATCTCGAGGTCGAGGTCCCTTGGCGCACAAAGGGAGACAGGGTCGTGGTGATGTTTCGCGACGAAAATCTGGATCTCCAATCTGATCTTAGTGGTAAAGTTTCCATATAAATAGCCAGGACATCTCCTTGGCGTGGGACACAATGGGGTGGGAGATTCGAGGGAACGCACAGCCGAGCCGGAGAACAATGCCTTATCTGCCAATAAGCCTAACTCAATCTGGCGAGGTCGGCGTATGGAAGAGAACGGGGGGACGATAACCTCCTTGTTTAAACATTGACATCCGGTGGCTGTGATAAGGCGCCAAGCTTCGAAACGAAGATGCACGTGGGCCCATCGTGGTTTTAAAAAATATGTGATAGAAGTTGAAATTAACGCAGCTTCAACTCGTTCTATCACATCCGATTTATAAAATTTGGAAACATCGGAATCAAAGAATTCCTTACTAAGCACACGGAGGGCACGGAGATACATTGAGATAAAAACTGATCTTTTTACTTTAATATGATGAGAGGAGTAAAAATGAATATAGGAGAAAGAATAGGTACGTTTCTGATAGACAGAGAATTTGCAACCAGAAGGAATGCAGTGTATTAATAAATCCATGAAAGGAATTATTGCGTTCTGTTATATTTCCAAGTTATATTTGATAGAAGGTACAAGTAATTTGAGTTGGTTCCAAAAAAGGTTGATATTTTTATAATTGTGCAAAAGCAATGTATATCATTAATATAACGAAACCAAATAATGAGGAAATCTACAATTAAGGTGAGGTAGCCCCTTTCGACAAATTCCATGTACAAGTTGTCTAAAACGGGGAATAAAAATTTACCCATATCTAAACTAAATTTTGGAGGAAAAAAATTACCATTGAAAGTAAAATTTAACCTTTGGTGGTTAGTGAGATAAGTTCCAAAAATAAATTAGGTTGTACAGGTAATTTAACGTTACAAAATTCATCTTTAAGAAATTGAATTGTTTGTAGAGGAATTAAAACGTAAATCTACCCGAAGAGCCAAGCGGAGTTATATATTAAAATTTCTCTTCGGAGAGAGCGAGAGAAAAGAACAAGTAATTGGGGTGCGTGAGAACAATAGGTGTTCGACTAACAGTTAAAATGCCAAATAGCTCTGATTTTCCCTCCCGGGTGGGTAGTCAGGCGAGCTGCCCGGACCAAGGTAGCCGCAAAAGGCCATTAAGCAGCTCTAATAAGAAACTGGCCCCAGCGAAATTTAGAAAGAAATCCATCTAACTGACGGTTAATCACCTAGTTAATCACTGAAATCAAAAGATCCGTTTACTTTCGAGGTCAGGAGGCCCGCGGTTAGAGCCCCAAAAAGCAGCGTCAGATCATATGACCACCGAGGAGAAATAATGTGAGGGTTGTCGGTGCCTCTCATTAAGAAGCAGACCTGGGCTCTGTGATGTCACCCCTCCTCCTCCTTCGTGCTCCCTTCACTGGCATTAACACGTCCCCCTTAGTTGGTGTGGTCCCTGGGCTATAAATAAGCCCTGTAAGAAATGAAAGAGTTTATTCTGTTAGAGACGATAGAAGACTAGATTTTTGTGATCAGTCCCTTTCCCTTTTCCGGACTTAACTTCTAAGATTTATAAGTTCGACTCGTTTTCTTTTTGGTGTCATACCGATTTATCATTCGCAAACTTAGCAAGATGTCTGGCACGATCAAAATTCATAAGTGCCAAACAGGAATTTCGGTAGCAAGATAAAAAAAGATCCGCTCACCCTTGAGTGACTCTCAAATCGCAATTTTAGTAAGTTTGAGAGAAGAAGAATTAATTCCGAAGTAAGTTCCCTTTAATTACTTTCGGGATTACCCCCTATACCAAAACACAGTTTGGTAACCCTGCAAAGTAGACGAGGGTACAAGAAGAACTCAAGAGCTACAAAGAAGAGTACTCCTTGAGCCAGAGATTACTACCCTCCTCACCATCTTTTAGACTTATAACCTGATCGATAAATTCTTAAGAAGAGATCAACATCGGTTTCTACTGTCACCGTAACCACCACCTTCATTCCCCTGCAACGCGAAGACTCGTGAAAAATCCAATATAGCGACATCCGTCAACCCCTGTTCCGATAAATGTCATGTCAGCCCGAATGACTATTTACTGGTATATTTGTTTTGATTAATTAGTATTTTTAAAACTGTCCCAATCTAACTAAGGGAGAAATAATATTTGGTGACTTCTGTAATATTTTAGTTAGATTAAGGAAAGTAAATGGTGGCTTAACTCTGTAACTTAGAGGCCTCCAGAAATTAGATATCTGGCAAATGGTTTGTTTACGTGAAGCTTACATTGTTTTAATTTGAGCTCTCTTCAGGAGTAGGCCAATATTCAATTCATGCGAACCATGTTTAACTTAGAGAATTCCGTGTAAATATTTGAGTTAATTGATAAATTAAAAGAGATATATTTTTTTGGTTAATTCTTGATGTTTTACTGGATCCTTTTTCAGTATTTAGACTCCTTTAGATGAATACGAAATTCAGTCAGCCAATAGAGGAATTATTTCCATTCCTAAGTGGTATTAGACTCGCTAAAAGTCATTAAATATATAAATATCTTGAAAAATAGGTATTATATCGGAGTAAATGTTAAAACGCCAAAAGTTGAAGAATAATTCTCCGAAAAAAGTAACGAGAGAAATTCCTCGTCATGGATCATCCACCAGAACTTTGGTAAAAACGGAGCAAACATCAAAGCTACCAAGGATGAACTATAAAGAGTTAGAGATGGTATTAAATTTTTCTATTAGGCTAGAACTATTGACTATATGGGAATCAGAAATGTATCCTACCAGAGGGGTACGATAAGTAGTCAACCATTTAAACAAAATATATGCGACAGAGTCTATGGAACTAACAATGAGGAGTAAAGGATTATTTGGTTTGTGGGTCTTGACAAAGGCCATAAACGTTAGGAAGAGAAACATTTATACATTAAAATTTAGAAATTTAATCTAGATATTGTTTAAGAATTCAGCGTACTTTTCATGAAAATTACTATTCACTTGTTCTAAAGGATCTTTTTTCAAATGCACTAGTAGAGTAATTGCTTGTTAGTTCATTCATTTTAACAGATATGTTTGTTCATCTAAAACGACTATTGCCCCAGATTTATCTGTTTATTGATATGAAGGATGGGATTATTCTTAACATTCCTAATGGCACGGTGGAAACCTAACGAATAATTAGAATCAGAGGAGGTAGTCATAGAATGGTACACAAAACCTTTACAAATATACTCACCAGGGATATTGCCAATTTTTTATATAAATTAATAAATCTTTAAGCAATTGATACATAACAGGGTTCCAAAGTGGTGGATAAGCTAAAGCCAAAACCAAGAGCAGAGAGTGAGGTTCTTTATATTTGTTGGGAAAAAAGGTTGATCACTGTATCTTCGAAAGCGTTCTTTGTCTAGGCACTATTATCGATGAATCGTTGAAGTTTATAGCTAACCCGTCGTTCGAGTTTCCAAATACGAAGTCTCAGGGTGTCAAATATGTGTCTTGAAGTATATTGAGCCAGTTTGTGGGGATCCTGGAAGAGAAAATATGAGGCCGAGTATTGACTTCTTTGAAGGCAGCGCCTTTCTTCTCCGTGCTCACGAGGAGAAAACCAAGCTTAAGTTTCTCAAGCAATGCTTTGCCGAAAAAGTAAGTCTTACTTCATTCATTAGCAGGTGCTATCGTGAAATCCATGGCTTACCTATCGAAGAAATTGACCGAATTCTCCTCTGCAAACGGATCTCGCATTTAAAAGGTGAAACCGTCACGTCCTTCAAAGAACTCAATTCCCATAGCCATTCCCTTCAGCCATCATATAGGAACAATGTTACTAATAAACTATAATCTTATACAGGTTGTGATCCCACCGACATAAACTATGCGAAAACTAATTGGGAAAAATGTAATGAAACCCTGATGGCATACAGATCAACCCCATTTTGGAAAATGGGTACAAAAACAAATTTGATAGGGTAATATAAAATATTATAAGGAAACTTATTTAAGAAGAGAAGAGAAACGTCCTACGTATTGAATACGAAGCATTAATGCCCTAAAGATGGACTGCAGAAATTTAAAGGAGAGCAAGGATTATAAGGGAGAAAATGATAAAATTAGGCTTCGATGCAAGCAATCGCAAATCTACCGGAAACTAGGAAGACCTTAAAACGAACTGCGTATACTAATATAAGAACAAAACAGAGATGAAGGGGAAGAAATAAGTGACAAATTAAAAAAATGCCGATAGGAACATGACTGAAAATTAATAATGTAAATAAAGACTACAGGAGAAACTTTTAGATATAAGATAAAAACGGAGAGCCCATCAAAGACAAAGAAAATACCGAGCAGACTACAGGACTAGGAGAAGGATTCTTGACAGTGTCACCGGAGGAAAACACTGCGTTTGACGAAAACATGGAGAATTATTTGGGGAGTAACTTGGAAACCACAATCAGCGAATAACCCAAACCATAAAGCAGAAGAAGATGCAAAAGAACACATGGGATCTAGTGGTACAACTACCAAGGAAGGAATGGTAAGTGCGATACATTCGTTCAAACAAATATCCCCTCGTCATCAGGGGTTACAAAGATTCCATATACAAAAGAACTAGTTAGGAAACTATATCATTGATAACAACACTGTTTAATGAGTATTTAGTTCAAGCATAATTCGTAGACGGATTTTAAACCGCAAAAATGAGTTTCATACATAAATTGGGTAATAAATCAAACAAGGTAAGTAGTTACAGACCGATCTCATTAATCATCTTGCATGGAATACTGATGAAGAAAGCACAGAAGAAGAAAAAGCATAAAATATGGATAAAATAAGAATATAAACATCAATACATAATTAATGCTACACTCATTGATGATGACATACGGATAAATGAAAAAAAAATCACTAAAAGATGAACGAAAAGTTATTGGTGAAAATATCAACTATCCCAAGAAAAGGCGCAAGACAACAGTTTAAAGATCAAGATAAGATGAGAGAATGAAGAACGGCTAGCATAACAGCCCCTATTGACACTAACCCAATAAAAGAAGCTAGGACGACAGAGAAGGTCATCACAGCAAATGATTGAATGAGAACAACGAACATCATTCAAAAGAGCGGAAAGGAGGAGTGTAAGAGTAAGTAAGGGACAAACATATAGGAGCAGTAAAACGATCATAAACTCTAGATTACGCTCATGAATCTAAAAATAACGTTTGCATAACTCCTACTCTCCGTCCTCTCTTGGGGCTGTCCTATTAGGGCAGGGATGGGGATACTGCGGCCTCCTGGGTCTTAAAGTGCGGCATCCAGGAGCTTTTCAAAATAAATCTTAATTTCTATAAAAAAAATTAATTTCAAGCAGTTATAATTTATAACAGAATATAGACACTGAAATTTTACAAAATAGGTACTAGCTAATGCTAAAGCATCGCGCCAAATGTAAAGTGAACGTATTTTTACTAATTTTATAAATCACTTACACCTGTGTGTACCAAACACATGTAGACGTAAGAATAAGGAAAATGACGCACCTCAATGTAAGGATATGTCATTTGCACTGATTCTTTCGCTTCAGTTAAAGATTTCCAGCATTCATCGTACATCTACGTTTTTCAACTATTCACTTATTTGCATTTTTATAAATACACGAGCAAATTACATACTGCGTAACTACGAAAATACATTTTTTTTAATAATGCCTTATAATATATAAGTAAAATTACAAAGTATAGAGTATACGTGTTAGGTGATAGAACTGAACTGGCAAAATGGCCTACCATCGGTTGGTAGGATCCATCATGCCAGTTGTTGGCAAATGTCCGTCAGTTGTTTTAGTTGAGTAGTGGTGTTCTTGCATGTGTGTGCGTCTATCAATGTGTGCTATTTGCTTTGATTATTTCGCTAACTTGCTTGTTACCATTAATCAATAATTGACGTTTTCCTTATTAAATAAATTTCTTCATTTGCCCTCCATTATGTATAAGAAAGTAGAAAGAACGTTGCAACAAGAAAACAAAGTATTTAATGAAGAATGGGAATTACAATTTTTTGTAGTGTTTAATAAGGGTAAAATGACTTGCTTGCTCGTGCACCGTAATTTCAACAAATAAAGAAATACAATACACACAAGCACTATCTTACTCATAAGAACAATAAATATACAAAATTAGAGAGTGAGGCTCGTAAGATTACATTGAATAAATTAAGAGATGAAAAGCAAGAACAAATATTCAATTCAGTGTTAGGCTTACATCAAGGAACTGCTAAACTGAGGTAAGTATAAAGAAGCATATTTGCTTGGTAAAGAAGATTAGCCATTTAGTGATACAGAATTTATAGAGGAATGCACCGGTAAAGTATCAAGATGCTTAGAGCCCGATAGAGTCAAGAATTATTAGGACGTAGCTCTCTCAAGAAGAACTAATACATATTAACACCATGAGTAAGCTCGCAATGTACATGAGCAACTTCAAAAAATAATCCCCCGAAAAAATATACATTACTCAATATATTGAAATGAATCGACCTATTCAACTGATTTAGTACAAATATTGTATTTTTTTCGTGGTGTAAAGAAAGATTTTCATTTATTTGAAGATTTGCTTTTTTCAGGCACCATTAAGGGAAGAAAGCGAAGAATTGATATTTTCAACAACTTTAAAGATAAATGTTATGAAGGTGAACTAAACTTTACTAACTTGGTGAATAGGTCAACAGATGGTGCTAGATCTATGAATGGAAAGAATGGAGGATTTATTGCACATCTGAAAAGAAAACTGACGAAACCGAATCTACTGATTTATTTTCATTGCAGTATGCATCAGCATTTTAAAGGACACTTTGCACAAAGATGTAGGCATTGTGAACAGTATTCGAGCAAATGCTACGAAGCATCAACAGTTACAAAACATGATCAGTGTAGGGAAATCAATATCCCACCCTAAAAACAGAGGAGCCGTTCGGTCCCCACAACGTCCTGGCGCTGGGGAGTGTAACCCGATTACTTAACCCCCATTTCTCTCGCATCGACTCGTGGACAACCAGAAAGCCTCCTCCAACCACGAGAGGTAGGAATCTTTAGATTTCTTGGCCAGCAAGCATAAGATTCGTTAAACCGGCACTATTCCACCTAAAATTTTGGATCAAATTTCGCGTCATAGACGAAATGAGAGGAGCAGCGGCTATAAGCCAGAAGATGCCTTTAGGGCTAAGTGAAAGACACTCGTAGAAGAACCGTTAGAGGAGCGAGGCTTAATTCATAAGCTCTCTTTCCCCGCTCCCTTCTCTCTTACCCCCAGTAGGTTGGTGAAGTATATAGACGGATAAATGAAGAAAAGAGGAGAAAGATCGAGTTAGAGATCGACACGACGAAGTCCACCGGAAGTGCCTGGCAAACAAAGAAAGGAACAGAGAAGAAGCCCATGCTGAGCAAGTTTCTGGTGGTCACACCGAGAATTTGTTTTTTTGTAATGAGAATTACTCTCTTACAGTTGTCGTCAGAGAAACCCCATATCCCGGTTTGCAACAAAAACCAGAGATAGTCCTCGCCATTGAGGAATACGCAAATTGAAATCCCTAACCCCCCTTCATCTCAAATTCGTCAAAATATTAACTTATTTGCTCATCGCTCGTCAGTGCAAACCTTTCTAAGAGTGACCCGAGGATTGGAAAAATAATACCTTTACGGTCCCGTTGTTTAAATCATCTGACTAAGACAACGTGCTTAACGGCATTCATGACTCTCAACGTAATCACCTTTGCTTCAATCCCCTCTCCACGCCAGTCAAACACCTGTGTGTTTGTGAACACCCTCATGCGCCTAACCGCAAAAACATACATAAAATTTCTACATAAAAATTCAAGGCCTAGGTCATTCTCCAGCCGGATTCACGTGTGTTTTTTTTAAAGGTGAAGAAATGCTATTATCTTTGACTGTGAGTAAGCGTTTCATATTAAATTGAGCTTTGGGTCAACCATTACTTTATATTCATTTGGTTTAAATTAGTAAGTCTAACATAAATTCGTTTAATTCATAGCGGTATAGTTTGTTTTTTTTAAATTTCACTTTTTTGATGTTGAAATTAAAGATATATATATTTTTTATAGGTATTTAATTCAATCCTCAAAACGTTACACCTGGCACTAGAAATTCCAAATATTAAATAATGTAAGAATAATATAGCACGCTTAGAGAAAACGTAATCAAGGAGTTATTCAAGTAAGTAACAATCCTACCTACGTATACCAACACTTGGCCGTTACAATACCACGGCATAAATATTTAGTGTCAGTTCTCATGGGTATTGGAAGAACTCAGTATAGTTGTTTGTCTTGCTTTCCCCTTTAATAATAGTAAATTTGTACCTCGCTTTCGAGGAAAAGTTAAACATAAAATCGCCTGTCTATAAATTTGGGGTTAATTGTCAGTAAGTAGCCGGTTAATTTTACTAATAAATATTTTTGGAGTATTATTCTGATTAGCAGAAAATGTTGAGATAAGGGTGTGGTAGACAGCGCGCTGCTTGTTCGAGGTTGCATAGGTATCTTTAGCATATCGATGATTTTTTGGACGAACAAACAGTGGTAAAATGGAATCGTTTGACAGATTCCAGCAACAACCCCAAGCTTTGGAATTAAGAGGCAAGGAACCATTTGCCTAGGTCCAGGAACGAGAAGAAAAACAAGTACAAAGGGAAGCGGAAAAATAAAAGGCGCAAGCCAAAAGGGAAGCAGAAGAAAGGAAATTAAAATGAGAAGCGGAAGAGAGTGAATGAGTACGTGCTCATGAAATGGAAGAAAGGAGAATACTGATGGACATAAAAATAGAAGAAGAAAGAATACAGAGTGATAGAAGGGTAGAAGAAAGAAGAATACAGATGAGAACAATAGTAGACGAAACAAGAATACAGTAGGAAATAGAAGCAGAAGAAAGAAGAATACCGATGGGAAGTAAAACAAAGGAATCATAATACTTTCGAAAACTGAAGCAGTAGAAATAAGAATAACATAGAGAGAGAAGCCAAAGAAAAAAGAATAAAGACGAATAAAGAAGAATTCAGATGGAAAGATAAGCATAATAAAGATAAAAAGAGAAGTAAAAGAAAGTAGAATACAGATAGAAAGATAATTAGCGCAAGTGGAAATAAATGCCGAAGAAAGAAAAATAAAGGTGGAAAGAGAAGCAGAAAAGAGAAAAATATAAATGAAAAACCATCCAATTGGGGTGCCGATGAATAAAAAAGGAAGTAGGAATGCGGTATACCCAGGTAAACCGGGTCAGATGGGAGAGTTAGATAACGAGTATCCCTTTCCCTCAGTAGCCTTTCCCCAGAACGAAACAGCCAAGCAGTTACATTTAAAACGCTAATCTGCCGTGAGAGCCGCACTTATTAACGATCTCTTAAAGAAAATTTTCCCCGACCCCATTAAAGGAAATCCAAACGGGATCTCCCAGGTTACCTTGATAAATGATTACGATGGGACTCCTGTTCCCATCACTTATGCAACCATTAAACAGGCCATCCTAGCCATAAGGTGGAGATTAAAGTTAGTCAGTTACCATAAAATGTAGTACAAGTACGTTGAAATTCCATCAACAGTTTTTGACATAATTGGGTTTATACAATAACCAGAACGGCCGCCTCATGAGCTGTAAAGTATTAGTCATTGAGAAAAACTTTAATATTCATTATATCAAAGGTGCCGATAAGGTTAAGCCTCTGTAAAACCAGAGCCGAAATCCAATCAAGGGTTATTTCATCGCCCGTTAATCTTAAAACCATTCTTTTTTTGTTGTTCGTGTTTGTGTAAATATTTAAAGTCTTAATAATTAGAAGTGTAAGGAAATATCTCGCTAGATCCTACTTAAGAGCTAGGCTCCTTTTTTCTTTGTGTAATCGATAATTTTCTTTTTTAAATTGGGTGTTGTGAGACGTACCCAGTAGGCTCGCGAGGCATAAGTCGATCATTTGCCTTTGTACGCATGCGTGTGTGCGCCCGAGATCAAAGAAATGTAATTAATAGAATGGTTGAGCCAGCTAAAGGTAAGCATCAGTATTATATTCTAAGACATGTAAGTTTGCTTTTGTCGGTTATGTTTGGTTGTTTGTTTTTTTTCACTGGACTTCCTCCTCCCACCATTAACCTTTTCAAAGTAAAGAATAAAGGAAGTCGATATCCCACCCTAAAAAAATAGTAGCCCTGTTCGTTCAACACAACGTCCTGGCAATTGGCATTGTAACCCGATTACTTAACCCCCCTTCCCACTGCCCTTCTCTCCCCTCGACTTGCGGACCACCAGAACGCCTCCTCCAACCAAGAGAGGTACGAATTGTCAGATTTGTAGAACAGCGAGCATAACAGTCGTTAAACAGGCACTATTTCCCCTATAGTTTGGGATCTACTTTCGCGTCATAGACGAAATTAGAGTAGCGCCGGCCAAAAGCCAGAAGATGCCTTTAGGGCTAAGTGAAAGACCGTCGGAAAAGAGCCGTTAGATGAGCCTACGCTTAATTCATAAGTTCTTACCCCCATCCCCCTCCTTTTCCCTTACCCCCAGTGAAAAGATGAATTATAGAGGCGGATAACTGGAGAAAAGAGGAGAAAGATCGAATTAGAAATCGACACGACGAAGTCCAGCGGAAGTACCTGGCAATCAAAGAAGTAAACAGAGTAGCTCATGTTAAGCCAGTTCCTGGTGGTCACACCGAAAATTAGTTTTTTTTTGTATTGAGAATTACTTTCTTACAGCTCTCGTCAGAGAAATTCCCTATCCCATTTTGCAACAAAAACCAGAGATAATCCTCGTCATTGAGAAATACCCAAAGTGAACTCCCTCACCCCCTTTCCCTTATTCGTCAAAGAATTCACTTGTTTGCTCATCGCTCGTTAGTGCGAATTCTTCCAAGATTAACTCGAATATTGGAAGGAGCATACTTTCACGGGCTCGTTGTTTAAAATCATCTGACTAAGACAACGTGCTTAACGGCATCCGTCGTCATCACCGTAATCATCTGTTGCTTCAAGCCGGTCTCCGCACTAGTCAAACAGCTTGGTGTCTGTGAACACACCCATGCGCCTAACCACAAAAACATTTTTTCGTCTACATTCACATGTGTTTTTTTTTAAAGGTAAAGAAATGCTATTATCTTTGAGTGTCAGTTAGCGTCCAATATTAAAGTGAGCTTTGAGTTAACCATTACTTTACATTCATTTTGTTTAAATTAGTAGGTCTAACATAAACCCGTTTATTTCATAGCGGTATAGTTGTTTTTTTTTATATCTCACTTTTTTGATGTTGTAATTAAAGATATATATATTTTTGGGAAGTATTTAATTCAATCCTCGAAACGCTGCACTTGGCACTAGGATTCCTCAAACATTAAATAACGTAAAAATAATATAGCAATCTTAGAGAAAACGTAATCAATGAGTTATTCATGTAGGTAACAAACCTACGTACGTACACCACCACTCGGCTCTTACAATACCAAGACAATCATTATAGAATATGAGTTAATCAGTGTAGATTTAACCTATCATTCAAAAGTGGGTTGTGTATCGCTAGGACCCTTATTATCCAATATTTTCTCTTTGCGAGAGCAAATAATTGACTTTTGTAAGTAACCATTCAACAGGGCAAATTATCAGATGCAACTGTTCATCAATATGTTGCGTTTTTTATGTCATATAATGACAAGGCAAAATGAGTTAAATACTTTGCGCCTCAGCAAAACTAAAGCTTTATAAGATATTTGGCTACATATTCTGGAACTAAAAAGTAATTGTGGTTTTCCCAAGTCTCTTCGTGCTCAGCCAAATCTTTCAGAGGAGCTCTTTCCCCAGTAACCAAAAATATTTCAGAAAAAAAATGAATAGTATAAGTGTGAAATTGTAAAAAATGCGAATCAGCTTTATACTACTTAATCCCAGAATACAATGAAAGATTCATTGAATTTGAAAATCATAAAACGCTTTTCAACCTCACCTAGTTGATGTATCAAAGGATCCATAAGATTTAAGAATGGCGATTGTTGCGTTGTCTGGAGATAATATTCGGAAATCTTTATTTGATTATAAGGAAAATTCTGTTGAAATTTCGTGCTGTTCTATGACATACTGTTTTCAATCTACTTTCTCATACTTAACAGAAATCAAAAAGTCGTTGAGAACAAAGATAACAGATGAGTATTCGGAGGACCAATTAGAACTTAAAACCACTATGTTAAAACAAGATATCATAAAATTTCTAATATTTAACTACATGCAAACTATTAATTGATATAATATTAACAAAAGACTTAAAATTACAGTAAAAAATTGTCACACTTTTTGACTGCGGTCTCAGCGTTAACGGCAAATTTCAATGTGGTCTCCAAACATGAAAGGGTACCACACCCCTGAAATATGGTAAAGATTAAAAACACAAGACCTTTCAATTGTTTTCACATTTAACTTCTCTTCTGTCTACCCATCTATTAAACCTCACTAGTTTCTAAGTGAGAAGCCGCCCACACAAACCTTTCGTCGTTTTGATGAACGCAAGCAAAACGTTAGGGTTATTCTGAGTGATGAAGGGGATTTATCTACTGCTTTCTAGTGCATAATTCACTTTTCCTATCTTTTAGCTTAAATCTAAGCTAAGAAAACAAAGAAATGAAACAAAGCAAGCAATCAGCACCAAAGAGAGTCAAATAAAATGAAGGCCAACCACATCCAAAACGTCAACTAGACCTCATAAACTCTTTGCTGTTCTCAATGGCACCGTCTCTCCTGGGAATCCACACATTTCCTGAATCCAAACGAAGATATTTACGAAATCCACCAAACTTGGCGTTACCGTTGCGTAAAGAATATTGTGAACGAATGGGTGTGGTAAATCCAATAGCGCGAGATGCTTTGTGCTTTGTGAGGCATTGAAGATAATAATCCGGTCTCCGAACCTGGCAAAGCCCATTAACGCTCGTACTGAGCGGTGTATTGCAGACAGCTCGACCATGATGACAGAGGCAGTGTCTAGATATAACCCAATGAATTCAAAAAGAGGGGAGACGGCCTGTTAGCTCACTCTCTCCTTGTTCTTTGATCCATCCCTGCACATCGGAACGGATCCAGCGTAAGACAAATATGCACAAAAAATGCTGAATGCAATAATCGAGGGGCTGTGCAATCTTTGGGAGTAGAAGAAGGGAACAAATATTCAAAGGTGGTATCCTTCAGTTTGGTGTCTCACGGAGAACTTGGCACCGTCGAGATCAACCACAGATGCATTCAGAGTCATTAGCGATTGCGGGAGATGCAGGAGGTGCGGGCCCGTGCGTATAAGTGCATAAGGCACTGTTCACGCGTGGAGGGCACCGGTGGCTAGAAAGGGACAGGTGTGATTAGACAAATCTAACTTCCACAATACGCTCTTGGCTGAGGATGCTTGGAACTCGCATCTGTCGTAAAGTTTCGGCCAAACAAAGGATGTGCACAAAAACAAGGAAGTAATCATATCATCACCCGAAATGCTGACCGTCACGAAAGGAAAAAGGTCAAAAACGAGCGTAAATAATTCCTTAAGCTGCTAATAAGAGCGCCTAAGGGGGGCTTCGTCAAAAACAAGATCAGAGAACATAAACCGTTACAAATCTACAGGTTCCAGCCGTGTACTGTTTAGGAACTAGTCATGTTGATAAGGGAATTTTGGGTGATAACAGAAGTGTATCCCATTAGGATTGGCTCCCTCAAAACTAAACCTGTGCGCTTTGGCATAGCCAAAGATGTGGTTCAATGCCTGCTGGAGTAAATAGTTAAGATATCGAAAGGTAGTCCAAACTGTTCGTATTGTGACCATCTCCTCTCAGTAACGATGTGATGCCGTGGATGCTCAGGGAGAAGATTGTGAAACTGAGGACACTTCCTAATGGATACCTTATTTCGGTTACATTGGATCGGAGACATCGCTCCTGCCTATAAGTGAATGCGTCGATCACGGAGAAAGTCAGAAATAGAGTTTAGGAGACATCTCCTCAACCCAATCATGTCAAGAGTCTTCATGATACTGTGTCTACGAAGGGACGCCTCGCAGATAGCTTTTTGCACTTTGAACGAAGCATCTGATGCGCAGTGTAAAGTACGGAAACGCACTGTTCAGTAAAAATGCCAATTTATAAAATTTACATTAATTTTTAAAGGCTGTAATATAGCCAAATAAGGTAGAACTAGCAAAATAGAGTGATTTCTTCAGGGGTTGCGAAAACGGACAATTGTGTCCAATCACCAGGAATCTGAAAGCGTACCCGCTTTACAGATCCTGTTGAACAAATTTAGCTAGAAAAGATGCTACGGCTTTCTCACTTATAAGGTTGAGGCATTTCATACCTGACATCGAGGCGTCCATGTGTAGTATCTACAGTAAGCAAGAGCAAAGTCAACTCATTAAAGCTAAACTAGTTTTTAAGAGTTGTCCGTATCTGGAGTTAAATTCTAATCGGCAGCATTCGGTGACATGAAGCCGTACATGAATGGTTGCACAACAGCATCTCGACGAGAGAATAGGGGAAACCCGGTCTAGAATGACTGTGACGGAGACAAAGCCGAGATCCTGGTTCATTTCTCCATGAGAAAGGGAAAAAGGTGCTACGAGTACTTGCCCCAAATCTTTTTGACTCCTTTCCATACTCCTGCAAAAGGAAGATTGCCATTAGGTGATGACACGTATGCTTGGAATATAGCCTAACATACCGTAAAAAGTAGGAAAATCTTTTCTGTCTGAGTGCTGTATAACACTCGATTGGCTACAAACAAAGCAGATGACGTACAAAACGTCCAGACGCTCTAAAAATAGTGCTTAGATCCACGGTGAAGACGCTTCAAGGAAATATCTCAACGGCGTCTTTCAACGACCTAAAGTTTTCCATTGAGATAGAGTAATAACTCTCTTACCTACAGTCTGACGAACTCGACTGCTTCAAGTACTATCAGTCCTTTAGGCTGCATTTCTCCAGAACATGCATGTTATCGATACCTCATATTCAAATTCATGCTTTCCATTCGGAGGGCACAAGGGTTGATCAATCCCCCAAAATGAAGCAATTCTCGAACAGCTATGCTTAATCTCATCCACATTTAGCACACCTATCTCATGCAGGTCGATCAGGTATTAAAGAAGCTAACTCCTGAGATAAATCATGCCTTCCCTAAAGAGGAGTTGTCTACAATTTAAATCCGCGAGCAGGAATAAGGACCTCTGCAACCATGCGACTAGCCGTGGAAGTCCTCAGCATCTAAGTCGGCGGACGGTGAAACGTACGCACAAATGTAGAAATAACAATATACTTCCTATCTAGGTCTGCCAACACTGCCACCTATTGGAAAGGAGGTATTTTTAGCAAATAAAATAACGGACACATAATGCTGGGTGTAGATTAAGTATCATCATGCCTGGTACCCAGCTATTGCTGATAAGGTAGGCAGTGATCACGCACCCACATGGTCTCCTGCAGGAAAAATATCCAATGGGGAACGTAAGAAGACGAGCTTCATAAGCTCCTATCAATTAACTTGAAAGTCACGGAAATTCCATAGAAGGAATAATAAGTCTTGGCTTAGCCAGGAGAAGATCAGCGAACCCGTTTCGAACAAATGGCCCTAACGTGACATGCCTTATAGAGTAAGGAAGTTGCTGTCTCCATCGTGGACTTATCAAGGGAGGTTAGGATTGATATGCGAGTCTTTTCGTCTGTCTTCCTCAAAACTTTAGGTGGTTGGACGGCTTCGGAGAGAGTGTTCCCTATTTTAAAGTATCACTCGTGAACTACTCTCTCCGTACAGTCTTGGGTTGGAAAGTTATAGCCGAAGCTTATTTGGTGCTGTGTTCCTTTTTCTGTCAGCGATAATAGTCGTTACGACGGCCTTACGACAAATTTCGTAGTATTTTACTCCACAGAGACAAAGAGACCGTGTAGGTTCGGAACCAATTTCGTCTGCCAGGAACTGGGGGTTTCAGAACGGTGATTTTAGATAAGGGTGGGTTTAAACCTCTTCTACCTCCAACTTTTCTATGGGAGCGACCGAGGGTGGTAGAACCCACAGAAGAGTACAGATTGGTCGAGGAAGCCTCCTTACTCGAAGAAAAGTATGGGCAAATTGAAGACGCTGATTTTTTAAGATTGATGTTTAAGATGCCAAGGGTATCACTGTGTACCTAGTACCAAGACAAATTAGTTAACATAGCAAAGTATGTAAAAGACGATCTGCAAGCTGAAACGGCCAGGATTTCGTTCTCCAGGAGATACACGCTACATTGCCTAGAGTATGCATTGCCAGGCTCTTTTAATTTAAAACACATGTGCAGAAATGATAAGGGCTCATAGTGTATGACCTTAGAAAAGGATCATAGGCAGGCTTCGGTACACCAAACCCTTCACGTTTACATGAGAGATTCGTTTAGCCAAAGCGGTGGTAATAGTAGCGCATCGGTCAGTGGCACGAATGCCTTCACGCGGTAACAATACCAACTGGCACTCACTGATTCTGAGTCTGCGACGATCGAACACGAGTTTGGTAGGTTTCGAGACATCCCTGTATTCTCATCATATGTTCAACCTCAAATACGCCTTCGTCAGCCAGCTTTATATATATATATATATATATATATATATATATATTAATCCATTAAACCACATTGAAAGAGAAAACGAAATAATTTTTCTTTGCAGTAATATCTTCATTACCTTTTTCGAAAAAATCCGTGCAGGGAAGCGATTCGAACCATGCACACTGAGGCAGCGAGTACCGATTTGATCACAGTTAAAAGTATGCCTTTAGTACACTAGGAACCTATAGCCATACATTTAACTTTGAGCAATGTGGTGCTTGCTGCCTCATTTTTCATGGTTCGAATCGCTTCTCTGCACGGATTTTTTTTGAAAAAAGGTTATAAAAATATTACTGCAAGGAAAAATTATATCGTTTTCTCTTTCAATGTGGATTAATGGATTCATTTTTATCATTCTTTCGCGCTACTTTGAGAGATATATACATTTATATATATATATATATATATATATATATATATATATATATATATATATATATATATATATATATATTAGTGTAGTTGGGTAGCAGTCTTTCTTGAATGAAACATTTGTTGAAACCATTGTGTATTTTGCCTTAAATAATTTCCTTTGGCAACTTTCTCTTCTTCTAACTATATTTTCATTAAATTTTGTAGATGGTGGATTTTGTTTAGTATTCATCTCTTTTTTAAATGAATGTGTTTGGTAAAAACCAAACTAAATTGCTGAGCTTTCGATCTTATTCCATCATCTTCGTAGCGCTTTGAAATGTTCTGGCCTCCTTTACCTATGTAATGAGTAGAGTGAGGATCTGGTGGAAAGTCAAAGAAAACGATTTTTAACGGGTATTTTTTTCGCCTAAGTTAAACGCAACGTAAGAGAAAATGAGCTACTCCTCCAAGTATAATTTTTAAAATAGTTTTAATGTGAGATTCCATCTTGTTGCTTGATTGTTGATGGCCGTTTATCTTCATTTACTAATATGGCCTCTAAGATTTTAATCCTTGCTTTATTAACCTCTTTCCTTTTAATAATGGTGTTATCAACGAGCATATCTCTCGTTAGGTTAATATTATGTACACTCTCCATATAGTTCTTAGGCTCACTGCTTTGTAGATTCAGGGTTAACCGTCTCAAAAGTGTGGTAGTTGTCATGCCAATATACTTGTATTTAGAGTTTTTATAAAACTTACAGTCTTTATCGGGCTAGATGCGCTCTTAAACTATGTTGGTTGATTTGAGATTCAAAGAGTTTAGGCAGATGTTATTTTTCATCAGAAGATTGCTGGCAAGAGATTTCGTTTTTCTTCATGGAAAGAAATAGCTTTACTAATAGGTCTATATATTCTGTTTAAAATGCCTTGATGGTCTTTTTAACAATTCCAATTGGAAAGAAATATTTGGAAAAATAAATGGTTAGGGCTGTAATTTAATATGAAAAATGACAGAAGCTAAAGAAAATTGTTTTAGACAGGAAAAATTAGGTTTTGTCGAGATTTGGGGGGGGGGGTTATATTGTCTTGTGATCATTATATAAAGGGCAGAGACTCATTGTTTTCTACATCCATAGTATATAAGATAGGTATCTACATAGAAGTTGTTTAAAATTTGGAAATATCCCTATTCTTTTTTACTCTAATAAAGACGGCAAACGTATCATCCACCTATCTTTTGTTGTATTGATGACTAATATTTAGATTAAGCAAGTTAGAAAGTCTGGTTTTGATATCACACATGAATAAAGCTGCAGATAAAGACTTCATAAATAGACCATTAACCTCTTTGTATATGCTATTATTGAAGGTAAAGGGGTCTCTTTAAATAGGGAGTAAAATGCTTGATTCAGGATGGATCGAGTGAAATCATTAAAAGTTCACATCTTTAAAATATCTTAATAAGAAATATATTAACAGTTCCGTTGACAGGAATGTTGGCACATAAGGATTTTATGTAAAAAGGGACTTTATTCCTAAATGTTGATGTATTATTAAGCAAATTCATTCATAAAATGTGTGTAAATTAATGATTAAGATTTCATTATGGCTATATGAATATGGTAAACGAATATCAACCAGAAATTTGTATGTTGGAAAAAGATAAATTGGCTCATAAGACCATTAACCTTTCGGTAAAACTGCTTGCACAAATCATTTTACAACCTAGTAAATTAAACTGCACTATTAAGTTTATTTAAGCATATTATTCAAACTACGAACACATTAAATTTTTACCAAAGAATGATGAAACTTAACTGCCGAATAAATTTTAACTAGTGACATTCGTTTTTTTTATATTTTTGTGTTCTTTATCGAGCTCTTAAGGACATAATGGCACAATTAAATTTACTTTTTTTACGAAACCTTTTATAAAATTAAAAAGCTTATGTTGAACAAAAAATTTGAAGCATAAGTTATTTTTTCCTAATTACTATTAGTTCTTTGAAGTCTCATGTCCACCCTGAAGTGGAAGGTCGATTCAGGGATACAAAATAAAAAAAAAAAGGGAATAAATAATAGTAAAACCAGGCAATGGCGTCGCCACTCTCACGTACGGGGGAGGGGGGGGGAGCTTGCGCTTCGCTACTAAGACTAAAATATAAAATCTCAAAATGCAGCCATGGTTAAATTTTTATTAATTTTCTGAACTTCGCCAATTATAATCATTTTAAAAAAGAACTCTAAACTTAATTTTTCTCCTTTCGAAATATCACGTTGCTACAATATAGAGTTATAGATATAGAAGAAGATATATAAAAATCAATTTTCTGATCTTCACCATTAGAAATAACTTTGAGAAAAAACATAAGTCATAACGAAACTAAGAAAAAATTATAATTAAAATGCTATAATAAATCCCCTTCTTAAATATAGAGTTAGTGATGATGATGATGATGATGATGATGATGATGACTAAGAACTGCCTGAGGGAAATACTCGTAGTATAAAAAAGTGAAATCTACAGTGACGTTAAATATATAGTCAATAATTGCGCATAAATACTCAATAAACACTCAATAAACACTTTATTAGACATTCGCTTCTATTCCTTGAACAGAAAATTGCGCACAAAACCTATGCAAAGTGTATATATATATATATATATATATATATATATATATATATATATATATATATATATATATATATATATATATATATATATATATATATATATATATATATATATATATATATAACTTTTTGAGAAAAATCGAAATTTGCGATTCATTTGAAATGTTTGAAATACTGGTTTAAGTATGCGGTATGTTGTATTCAAAATTTCTTCATATAACACAGCCTATTTGTTAATAATGATATGATAATGTCAAAAACACATAACTATATGGTTGAGGAAACATTTTTGATATTTAGAGTCTAAGATGAGGGGTTCATCAGTCAACGAATGTTCAGTTAGGTCAGCGGATTACATTTTGTTGCAGAGATATTAAAGAAGATCAGAGAAATGAGAAAATCCAGGACGAACCTCGTTCTGGATGACCCAGATTCAGTACGCAACGTAAGGACTATTCTCTCCGTCGCCTGAAGCGCTCTTAAAATACTGTACACCAGCGAAAATATTCCTGAAGAAATGGAAACTGGGTTAATGCAGCCTTTCTAGATTAGTCAAAAGTAGACTACTTGCATGAGACCTCAAAATCCTGTAAAACCGTTAATCATCCTTCAACAAAAATGATATCTACTGGTTTAGACACGTGATCACCGCAACTTGACAACAATATCACGTTGATGGACTGGCAACCTGAGTCTCCTTATATGAAAGAGCACTTAAGATGTCGTGAACCACCCTACAAAGGGTAAATGAAGGCAGTAAGGACAGAATAGTGCGCAAGCCTCACACCCAGAAAGTATCGCTCCATGGTAGAAAGCATGCTTTAATGAATAAATGCTCAGATCACTTCCAAGTGACGCTTGACACGTTACTGGTCTTCTTGTATACATTTAGTGTTGCTGTAATATTCAAAGAGCTTCCTGTTGTTTTGCTGATGGCGTACTCCATTTGGCAAATTTTTGATTTTATCAATTATTGTTGATTGTTTGATTCGTTTAGAACATTTTTATTTTGAATACTTCTCAATTCACTGATATATTTATAAAGATGTACAAATAAGAACTTTACTACCCTTCATTTTTTCAATTTCCTAAAAATCGAATTTCAAGCCTTTCCGACGTTATAATCCCCGTTTTATTCAGTAAATGAAATAACGATGGAAGTAAACAATATATATATTGATGAGAATAATAAAAAGTCACATATTTTATGATAATTTTTTTGGTGAAAGATTTAATAAATTCAGTAAGAAAGGATCAGATTAAACGACCCCGAATTCATATTGAAATTTAGGATCGCTTCTATAGAGACACATTTGAGGATGTTTCTGGATATATAATTCTTCGATTTCAAGAATACTTTGGCACTATCCCAATTGTTTAAATTATATTAGAGAGGGACATATTAATAAATAAAGCAATTTTCGTTTAAATAGAAATCGAATTGGATTGATTTTCTTTTATCCTTATATTAACTTCTTTGGCACACGTCTAATATAACTTTTACGACAATCGATTCATTCAATTTTTTAACTAATAACTCGTTTAGGAATGAAGTTCTTTTACAAAAATTCGGTAAGTGTAAAATAATAATTAAATAAAAATTATAATATTAAATAATTCAAGCAAATATACTCGTATGTATGTTGATCCAGAAAAATTCTTGAATATTTCTTTATATCATCCATCACGAATTTTACTATGAATCAGTGATTGTATTCTCTTCCTACTCTTAATATTATTATTACTATATATATATATATCTATATATATATATATATATATATATATATATATATATAAATATATATATATATATATATATATATATATATATATTAACAGTACTGGTCGTTTCCTGAGAAGCTCAGGAGAAGGTCAAACTAACCTCACCCAAAATAACTTTGATGACCGAATCTAGCCTGAGTTTACATAAAAAGGAAATGAACCATTCCATTTTGTTTCATTAAGCTTTTTCTTGACGCAATCAAACCCATTGCTTGCTTTTTCAGAATCTGAGCTTCTTTAATTTTCTGAAGGCATACGATTAGCCGCCAGTTGTAAGCCATAGGTTTCCTTCACAACAATATATATCGGTTGAGTCTATAACAACTTCTCGATTCGGAAGGAGCATATCTAGGCTTTGTATAGAAATACAGCAAGGGTCCTGATCGTTTTAGGTCATTGGTTTCATGTAGTTTTAGGCAACAGTATGGCATAGAATTGGTAGCATTTTGATGTTGTTGCCAAAGATTCTTTCAAGAATGGTGAATATGTGATAACGACGCGCCATGCCTTCCAGGTAACCTTTTGGCTTGGGCGTCATGATCACGTTTCGTATGTAAAAACAATTCCTCGTTGGGTTTCGACATTGAGACGACCAGGGTCAGTTTTAAAAGGGAAAAGTCTTTTCCAACCTAGGAGGGTAACTTGTCCAAAATATGTGGCAACTGTAAGAGCGTAGATACAGCATTCTCCAAGCGTTCTGCGCGGAAACATGCGGCTGTCTACACCGGGCTACCTGAAGTATCCACGCATTTTTACAATGAGGGATCCGCATGCTACCCTACCTAATGAGGGTCGAGTAAGACTAGAGTGAATAAGATTATCAAACCAGTACAATTTTGTGTGAGCGCATTCTCCAAAGAGTTCCCCAACACCTATTTTCATCTACAATGGTGAAACTCATTTCTATCTAACATAGATTGTCAACAAACTTAGCTTTATGTCGTGTGTAAGACTAACTCTCAGAAACTCTACTGGCAACCAATCCACAATCCTAAAATTACTGTCTGGTGTGCTCTATGTGATTTCAGTGTCTGTGGAGGATGGAGTTATGATTTTTTCTCTTGGGCATCAGAAATCACGACTGTACCAACCCCGGCCAGGAAATTTGCAAGACCTCCAATTAGGCAATGAGGAAAAAAAAATGAATCCTTTTTAGTACTTTCAACGATACTTTGCACGAGTAAAAAGAAATTTGCTTTTGCTAAAGATTTGAGGAAATTTATTAATCCTGTTAAAATTCAACGTGTGAATATAAAAAAGAAAATAAATGTCAGTCGTCAATATCATTTAGAGCAATTGTTTATAAGTGTATATGGTTTAATGGTTGTACGACAAACATATTTGGTATGAACCTATACAAACGTGCCTACTTCGTATAAGAGTAAAGGAAAAAGATGGTTGACCATATTTGTCTCTCCTATAAATCCACACACGAATTTTCAATGACTATTCGGTTTCAGCTAGTATATTGTTCCTTCTACAAATGAAAGAAAATAAAAATTCTCGAGCACCTCCTCTGCTGGAAGAAATCGACAACCTCAAGCTGAACAGCAACATTTTCTATTTGCCCATGTGCCTGACAGGGCAGCCAAGGAAGTAGAAAACATGTTCTTATCCATCTAAACCCAGAAATGACTGGGATGCATAAGAATTTATATCCAATTAAGTTATATTACTGTAATTAAACGTAGACAATGGGAAAAAATGGGAAAGAAGAGCTTATGTAGGGACGACTAAGCGTTTTACACAAGAGAAAAAATATAGCTCAGCCGTCATTACTCTATTTCTCAAATAAGTCGAATTGAAGGCTGCCAATTGATATCTAGTCTCTGTCTATTATCTGTAAGCCAGAATTTAATCCAACATGCGACATTTCTAACAATTCAAAAAATGCTCTAATCGGACATAACTTTATGTGTGGGAAACATTAAACAGCTTTTCTTAACTATATATATAAAAGATCGACTTCCTTCCGCTATCCTAAATTGATCAAAAATGTACAAGATTTGGTCGACACGTTTATATTCTGATGCCATGTTAATATTCATGTTATAATATTTTTGTACTAAGCTCAACTATCTCCTATGTTCAAATGTAGCGTAGCGCGAGGATCTTTCTACAAGTCAAAGTTATGAGCGGTATGGCAGGCGTTACATTCTTGAAACTAAATCATATTGGGACGATTTAACTTTCAAGTTTCGAGTTATAGATTTGTTTTTGTCCTTGGGCTATTTAATCATTAACCACCGTTTGGCCTCTTAAGGCCAAATTGACAATTAATTATATATATTGTTATTTGTGTTTTACTTTAATCACAATAATTGTAAATTTTAATATTTTTTTAACTTATATTTACTCGCTTTTTTAGCCATTATATAATGCATGCTTCGAACTATTTTACCACTATCGTTAATATTCCTTACCCTTCTCATTCGTCAATACAGTCGGTGAAGATGGTCTTAATGAATGTCCGAAACGTCCGGCCAATAAATGATTAGTGTGATCACCTGGGTCTTCATAATCCTACTAGATATATATATATATATATATATATATATATATATATATATATATATATATATATATATATATATTTCTATATATATTTTATTACAAAAATTCGGCGTATTTTACTAGTTCCACTGATTACACTATATGTTCAACTATACTACATGCCATATATATACTTTGGTTCGCAGGAGAATTATTATGTACTTAATATCGAGGCGTCCGAACAAATTGCCTTTTATCTTTATTATTATACATAGATCCGGACAATTATATGACCATAACCGGATTCAAAAATAAAAGACTGATTGATATCAACACATGAATTTTAGAGTGGCAGCAATCTTGCGTTTCTTTATTTCAAACCATGTGATGCCAAACGCGTTAATATTTGGGACTGGATGCTGATACTATAGTGCGAACAAAACCTTTTTGTTTATATATAAATTGATTTGTGTACGCACGGAACTAAGAATACGGCGATAACATTTAAATTAACATCTACACTTAGGTTTTACCCTTACTTTGTTCTAATAATATTAATATCATTCCTTACATCACCGGACACTGTATTTCTTTCCATTTTGACATTTTAAAATTAAATAAGGCGCCAGTTTACATCTTTTTAACGCGAGATGAACGGAATTTGCACTTCAGCCTGATATGCACTGGCATTTTTAAATTCTATTATTGTCATTATATATATTTGAATACTTTACTCAAATGAATAGCGTGAGTTAGTATGTTATTTCCTTCTGGTTAAGTATTGGCCTATTTGGGTTGCCATGATATGTTGTGTGTCCGTATGTAGAAACTGGAAAATCTTTGCCAGGTTAGGTCTCTACACAGTTCCACCTATCGCGGTTTATCTTATTATTCCAGCCCCTTGAAGTAGTCCTGATAATAGAAAAGAGATGATCAGGAGTCACCCCTTAAGGTGAACTCCTTATTTTGTGGGAGAAAATTTGCCAGGCTTTCTTCTTTTCCATCCTTCAGGGCTCAACGGTCACAGAACCTAATTCTTTGAGCGAGGAAGGACCCCTTGAACGGTGACAAGGCCTTCATTTTGGACTACTTCAGGTCTATGCTAGAGGCTATATACGGATGGACGAGGGAACGACGGAAGCTAAGTGTAACAAAATGGCAAGTAGGCTATAATGGCAGACGATTAAACTGATTCTCTCTCTATCTGGTTCTCTTCTCCTCTGTGTTTTTAGTATATTTATATAAATATATATATATATATATATATATATATATATATATATATATATATATATATATATATATACACACGAGGGGCGGTCAATAAGTTTTGCAATTCGGATATAAGGAAACGAGATATGAGGAAAAGTGTTTTATTATTTTTTAATATAACGACTCTTGACTTCAATGCACTTACGCCACTTGTCTCTGAGGCTTCGAATTCCCGACTACTGTTCAATCCACTCCTGTACGGCGAGCTGGACATCTTCTTCTTTCCCAAACCGGCATCCATACAGTGCAGACTTGAGCTGGCGGAATACAAAGTATTCGCTAGGGGCCAGATCTTGACTGCAGGGGGAAAGGTTGAGCTCCCAGAATCCGCACTTGCGCAAGGCAGCTTGTGCAACTCTGGCCCTGTGGACCTTGATGACATTAAGGTCGATTATGGGGCGTGAGGTTTCTTGGGACCCAACGTGCAGAGAGCTTCGTCATGGCAAAATTGTCGTGGATGATGTTGATAACACTTGCAAGTGATAGTCCAAGTTCTCGCTCGATTTTTTGAACCTTAACCCGTCGATTTTCACGGATCATCTTCTCCACACGGGCCTCATTGTCCTCGTTGGTTACGTCTGACGGGCATCCTGGACGAGGGTCATCTTTAAGAGACTCATGACCATGGCGCAACTCCCTATTCCAGCACGCAATGGTTGCATAGGAAGGGGCGGTGTCGGTGTACACTGCAGCCATGCGTTCATGGATCTCTTTTGCATTCTTGCCTTCCTTGGTAAAAAATTTGATCACTGCGCGGTGCTCAACCTTCTTCATTGTTTAAATATTTGTGACTGACGATCTGCGATCAGTCACTGATTCTTAAATAGACAAGGCAGGAGCGTGCGACTGCAAGTCCTGACCTGTCAAAACTTGTCCTAACACTCCCACAAACAGCCATCCCCATTCCTCTGTTTTGCCCCCCTGATTCGCAAAACTTATTGTAGAGAAATGGCTCCCTCAAGCATCCTGGAGGAGTATAGGTACATTAAAGCTCCTTCCCTCCTGAGGAGAAGCGTGCAAAAGGTAGCCAGCGAAACTGCTTACCATGTGTGATCTCCCCGCCGCTCTGGGCAGTTGGAGCTAACATCTGTTTTAAGGTGACCACCTAAGGTCCTTAAACGACGCTCTAACGATCCAATTACCTATGAGACCCATAAATCCGTGGTTATGGAAAAAAAGCGGTGCAAGTCAGAAGGCACGCCAAGTAGCGGTGCGGTTGCGAGCCTCTAATTTGCGAGCTGACTTGGGCACCCCAGTGCCACCTCAGAAATTCTCGCTCTCCCCAGATGCTAACTTACCATTCGCCCCCCCCTCCCTCCTTTGTCTCTGTGGCCTGGTCACTTCGCCCTTTAGATGGGGCGGCAATCCGCCTATAAATAAGCCCTGCAAAGAAAGAGAAAGGGATTATCAGAAGTCGATACGCCAGAGGAGGTTTAGTTCGTGAAGATCGATCCATCGGCCAGACAAGAAGATTATTCTTAGTCGATTCACCAGAAGAAAGATTAGTTAGTGAAGATCGATCCTTCAGCCAGACAAGAAGATTAGAAGTCGATACGCCAGAAGAATGGTTAGTTCGTGAAGATCGATCCTTCGGCCATACAAGACTATTTCCGTGAGAAACGATAGGATCAGATTGAGAAAATTGATCCCCCTTTTCAGGGCCATTTTAACCTAAATAGTCAAGCTTTATATCGGTGCCATACCGAAGAAGCCTTTTCAGTCTGCAAAGAAGTCCGACTAAAGAAAAGCAAAGCTTTTCACACTCGAGCGATTCTCACATCTCAAGCTCCGTAAGAGTGAGAGGAGAAGAACCCAGCTCCAACGAGCTCCCGTTCTTTAATTACGTTGAAGAATCAGCCCCCGTCACAGGTGACAAGCAATCCCTCCACTAAAATTCAACTAGCGGCCAGAACACTGCAAAGCGAGAGATACGTCCTCCAGCGACATCCAGCAATCCCTAATACCTACCTGTAAGTTGAAAATAACATTTATATCTCTATTGCGATAGTAGAAGTTTAGTACGTCCTAAGGTTTAAAGGGGAGTAGAAACCCTTGTTCTTGAACCTACAGTAGGTCATATGTGTTTTCTTTGGTTTCAAGGATCTTACCGGTTCTATTACTTATACCCATATGGGAAGAGAATCACGTAATAAAGTGCAAAAGTGATATCTCCTTAAATAACTTTGAAATTCTGAATTCGCACAAATGCCCTATTACCCTTCGAATCTTAGAAACACTTTATATAAAACAGCTCTCCCCGAATTTAAATAATGATCTCTCGTTGGTTCCCCTCCTTGTTACCTGAATTCGTTTGGATGTGGGTAGCGGGGCGCAGTTTTGGTGCTTTGGGGTCGGCTGGAGCACGTAACACGCTCGTTTGGCAAGGTTTGTGATTTTGTATAATAGGTTTTGCCAATTTTTTCCTTCAATTATTCGTTTAAAATTAATTTTAAAAGTTTTATATAATCATTAGACTCATAATTTAAATCTCCCTTACCTTAATAGATTTTAGCAATTATATACTCGCTAACTAATTTAAATATTGAAAATCCTTCCCTAGTCTCTCTATTGTAAATTTGAGCCCCATCTTGAAATATTCCCTTTAACTCTAAATTTGCAATTCAAAGCTAATAGTAGCTATTAAAGTTCTAGATGTAAATTTAGCAGTGTGCTCTCTTAACAGTGCAAAATATTTTGTTTCGTTTATTTATATTTTAGGCCTCAGAAGATGACCGTATTGTGGTCGAAACGTCACCGGTAAATAAAAAGGATGATACCAGCCATTTTCCTCGCCTTGGGATTTCTGTTGAACATTAAATTTAGGCTTTCTAGAAGCAATCCTCATCGATATATATATATATATATATATATATATATATATATATTTATATATATATATATATAAATATATATATATATATATATATATATATATATATATATATATATATATAAATATATATATATATATATATATATATATATATATATATATATATATATATATATATATATATATATATATCGCGTTACCAAGGGCCGGAGCTAAAGATCAAGAATATCTTCGTCAGTTCCTTTGTTGACTGCTGGGCGGAGTTAACAGGGTTAACGTGCGTCTAATGAACCTACATCTTTTTCCAAGTTTGGCCGAAATCGTGTCTCAGAGAGACAATTTATATTTCACAAGTCCTCATTTTAACCGGTCAACGCGTGAGAACTCTGGCTATCCGTTTAGCTGAATTCATGCTTCTTAATAAATATACAATTAAGATATAGTATTTCTCTCTATTTTACATTGGTTTACTACATATACAATAGCATATTATTTCATTAATTATTGCGTGTGCCCAATTTTAGAATTACATCGATCCACCGGCCACTCATTTGAGAAGGTTCCTTACGAGGAGTAACTATCCTGCAATTTGTGTGCCATACGTCTACTCTCCTTGAAACTTGGGTGCTACATAACATCACAAACACTCGATGCATTTAGTCACCGAATCAGTTTAGATTCAGAAGTAGCTGTATTTCTTATTATCATTAAAGGGCTGTTAACTAATTATTCCCAAGAAGAAATAAATCTGAAATACATTACATTCGAAAAAATGAAAAAGACTATTCCTCAGTAAACAACGAGTAACTTTGAAGAGCACGAATAAAACTAGGAATTAATAAAACTACATTAACACAGATTATTAATTAAATTTTTTATCACATCGGTAGTTATTCGTTACTCGTTCAGTAAATAATTATAAGTAAAAAAAGGGAGTAGAGAGTGAGTTGTGTTATCTTAGGAGATATTCGCGACTATAGATTGGCAAGCTAACACAATCACGATAAATTACGTATATTTAATTTACCTTTATTTTACTGATAGCATCGTATTATATTCCTAAAATCCATAAAAAATTCCATCAATGATAACTGAATTATTACAAACCAGTATCACCCTTGGATTCAAAATTAACTTTGTAAAGAAAAAAAAGGGATCATTAATTTTGCCTAAAAGAGAAGAATTTTAATGGACTATCATGTTCAAAGTAGAGACAGGACTATTTTGAGCAATTTCTCAATAATTATTGTAGCATGGAAAAAGAAATAGGTATTAAAAAATTAGCAGGCAAAGTTTAGGAAATTTTACCTACAACTTAAAAGCTCTACATGATTCTATAATTAAAATGCATAATATTTAACCAATATATTTTACCGAGTTACGCAAAACACCTAAACAGCATAGAGGAAACAACTAAGTGGATTCGAACCCAAACACAAGTGCTAACTATGTATAGTAAAATAAAAATACGATCTTCAGTGTAAATGGGCAAGGAGTAATTCTAAAATAAACGACACAAGATGGACATATGATATTCTAAATTGGACGCATTTAAACAGAAATAACGACAGTTAACGCCCGCGCAGTTGGAGCGAGAATGAAATTCGCTCAGTAATTCTAATAACACGGCGCCCTTTGGGTTCTAGACTGTGATAAATGGAGGACTTTAATATGTTGGATAAAAGGGGATAGAATGATTATATATATATATATATATATATATATATATATATATATATATATATATATATATATATATATTGTTTTCATCATGATTTCATCTACAAAGCTTGAGTTTGATGTTTATTAGGAAGAAAAAACGAAGAAGATGATTTTTATCGTTAATTTTGACGATTTAGATTAATAAAAACCTATTAATCCAAGGTCATTAGAGTACTACAATAAATATTTGAAAATAACGCATAAAACTCTTTTACGTGGCATTTTTTCAGATTTTTAGTATAACACTATTAAACTTTTGCTGTATTATAGGTGTTTATTGTTAGATTATTCCATGTAATGATTTTGAATTTATTTATAACTCAAGAAGATGTGTTTTGTAATAAGCCAAAGTGTTGAAATTAAAGATTGGATCCGCCTTCTTCGTTTTGTCCTTCTTAAGAAATATATATATACTAGCGGCCACTATGATTAGGACACGTATGTTTCGATAACAAAACTTACAGTATCTTCAAAACAAATAATGTTAATTAATACACGCTAAATTACAGGTAATATAAGCATGAGTGGATCATAAGTGAGGACTGATGAAAATGCAAGTTATACATAAAACTGCATTTTAATTTTAAAAAATGGTGGTCTAAATAATCGATACAGCATCACACTATTACAACTATCTTTAAGACAGCCAATTAATTTAGGATAGAAATTTACTTCAATGAATTCTTAGCTTTTTCAGGCATTATCTTGTAATGGTAGAAACCACTTCATCTGCATATTTCCAGGAACTAATTGGTAAGGTACGACACGATGATTATCTCTTCATCAGAGCCATATTTGAAAGGGTTAAATTAGCCAGAAGTGTCTAACATAATATTATATCTGGTAACAATAGCAGATAATTATGTATCAGTGTAAGTTCTACAAGTAGGCCTTAAGAAAACGTCAAAGAGAGATGAGCATGCCATCTTCTGTATCTCAAAAAGGGATCGATTCCATAGAGAAAACAGGATTCCCCGAGAAGAAAAGGAAACTTTGGATATTAATGACTCATATGAGACGGTGTCACGCGGTTCTATGTAAAGATCTTTAAAAGCTCATCCACCAGCAGGCAATTCATTGAGCTGTAGAAATCACAAAAAAACTAAATTATCCTCTGCCATAAAACATCTTTTATGGAAAGAATACCAATAGCATGCCCCAAATGAGAGCCGCCTTAGCCAAACCGGCATTTTATGCATTATAATGCACATTCCCAAACAGTAAAGTTTGTATTTAATTTCTTGGATCAGGAGAAAATAAGTGACATGGATTGTCTTACTCAGTACATGGAACTCAATCCAATTGATAGAAGGTGAAAGATGATGGAAGAGATACGTAAGTATTTGTGAATTTGTGAAATATTACAAGAATGCGATTGGTTGGTGCGCTCCTATAACAGAAGATTTTAGGGCTTAATTGATAGAAACAGCCGAATGTTATTTGTTGAGTAAGTATTGTACCTTCTCTTCTACGTCTCTTGTGTTATTTATCTGGATCATTTTGGCCACCATTTATGGGAATAAAAATGCTCTTTTGCACTGAAATTGTATTTTTATCCTTCTTTAGATGTAAAATATACATGGACAACTTATAGCTATGTTACTTTATAGCAGTAATTTATCCTGCCATACTTGTGATGAAAACCTAATAGTACGAATCATTATGGCTGCTACTATCTATATATATATATATATATATATATATAATTTCACGGTGAAAGTAAGGACACATAGGAGGCTGAGGTAAATGTGATTTATTTATGGAACAACGTTTCGGGCGTATCACCCATCTTCAGGTTCTAAAATCATAAATTATTCGAATACAGTTAAAGAATATTAAAAATATTAAAAATAATTAGGTTAAAACTATGTAGGTAAATCAAAAATAAAAAATAAATGTAACCACTATTGACACGAAAAAAATCCCCCAAACCCCGCAAAAGTAAATAATTACGGTGTAATATTGCTTACCGATAACTTAAGGATTTAAAAGGCAAGAGAATCAAGGTATCAATCTAATGTAACCACTATTGACACGAAAAAAAAGAAGCAAATACACAAAAGTAAAAATTACAGTATACGAGTAATATTGCTTACCGATGAAGTTCTGGAGAAATCACAGAGTGAAAAAATTATAAAGCATGTGGCTTAAAGAAGGATAGAAATTTGATTGGTTGGTTGTTGAATAAGGTAATTAAAATTAAGAAATAAGAAGGGGAACAGCGGTATTATCTATGTTGAGTGTAGGAGATTTGTACGTATTAGTAGGGATTCCAAAATTCTTAGACTATATTCATTGTTATTGTGACCAATTATTTTGAAGTTATGTATTCAACATTCTTTCTTGCATTGTATAGTATGATTTCTAATTACAAAAGCTTCCTTCTTAGGTAAATTTTTTCCAGTGCGATGGCTTATTCCCATGTGAGAACAAAACCTCTCTTCCAAAGAGCGAACTGTACTACCAATATAAGTTCCTTGCAAATAACAAGGACAAGCAAAAGCGAAAACAACACGGCTGCTCATTTCTAGAGAAAGTTTGTCTTTTGATTAGAAAATCTTACTATGGAAAGCGGGTTGAAACAATGATTTTGAATTTGGTATGAAAGAAATATTTTTTGAGTAATTTTTTTGCATTTTTTATGTAAATAATTTATTGTAAGGTCCTATTTCAGGTACTACGCAAATTTTTTCATTTATGGAAACATTATATAAGAGAAAAGATGAAGAGTAAATTTTGGCCTCCCCCAAATAGTCAACAAGTCCACAAGTCAATGTTCACGAATCTGTCCTGAGTACAAGGACAGGTGATAGCGACCCCGCCCATCGCGGCACCGGGACAGGAATCGTGCGCGAAGATCACCCAGACTGGGACATTCGACAACAAGGTGCCGAACAGTCTGGGGGGCGACGCAGTCGTTGCAATATGGTGCAGGCGAGTGCTCCATCAAATAGCGATGCGTCACACGAGTGTGTCCGATTCGGAGACAGCAGAAAGCAACCTGAAGCCACGGCGGCATTGGGGGATAGGTCCATGGGAACAGTCGCGGCGCAATGGCACGCAACTTTAAGTTCCCTTCGACCGTCTCCCATCTTCTTTGCCAAGCAGTTCGAAGAGCTGCCCGTATTCCTGCCATGTAGTCGGTGTGAGGAAGAGCGAAACACTGGTCCGGTTGCAGAGTAGTCACGGACTCTTTGTCGCCCTCATCGGTGCGCTCATTCCCCGCAATTCCTACATGTCCAGGAACCCAGCAGAAGATAATCTCGACATCTGCTTGGCTCGCGAAAACCGGGGCTTCACGGATATCGCGAACCAGGGGATGCGGAGATTCCAATGCCCCGAGAGCACTCAGGGCGCTTGGTGAGTCGCTATAGATCACAATCCGGTCTCCGAACCGGGCACGTCGCGTACTCTCCCGTACCGAGTGGTTTATTGCCTCAGCTCGGCCGTGAAGACAGACGCAGTGCCTGTTAGAGCCCCGCTGACTTCAAACAGATGGGATATGGCGTGGAATCCGACCCCATCTTAGGATTTGGAGCCATCCGCATACACTGGCACGGTTCCAGCGTGACAGGATGTGTGCTCAAAAAAGGTCAAACGCAATAATCCCGGAGCAGTACAAGCTTTGGGAGCAGAGGCGTGGCGACAAATAGCCATATGTGGTACCCTCCAGGGTGGCATCCTGGGCAGAACCAGGGGCGCCACCGGCCAGAGAGCTATATCTACCTCTCGAAGGAGTTTCCCGGCCCTAAACCCAAAGGGCTTAGGGTATGACTGGCGTCTCTCGGCGGCATAGGCACCATCAAGATCAGCTAGGGATGCAGTGACAGCTGTTGGCGACTGAGGGAGGCGCCGGGCTCGCGCGTACAGGCAAGTGATGCACTGCACGCAGCACAGAGCGAGTGGCATCTTCCAAGCATCGACCAACAGGCTCTCAATGGGAAAAGTGCAGAAGGCACCGTTCGCAAGGCGAAGGCTGGTGTGGTGGAACGAATCCACCTTCCACAATAAACGCCGCGCTCCGGATGCAGAAAACTTGGATCCATAGTCGAACTTCGAACGGGCAAAGGATTAATAAAAAAGTAGAGCAGTAGCCCTATCAGCGCCCCAAGCGTTAAACGTCATAGAACGGGGAATATCCATGGCGCGGGTACATAAGACGCAAAGGCTGTGAATATGAGCCTCCAGGTGAGGCGTCGGTCGAATACAAGACCAAGGAAACGGTGCGCCCTTACCACATCCAGGTGCACCCCATTAAGAAAACAAATCTTGGTCGGGGTGAAGCCGTGGGGGGTGGCAGAAGTGCACCACCTCAGTCTTGGCCAAAGAAAACCGAAACCTGTGCGCTTCGTCATAGTGAGAGACGTGGTTCAATGCCTGTTGGAGTCGATGCTCCAGAGTTGGCATCTGGGCCGCGCCAAAAGAGATCGAAAGGTCGTCCACGTAGAGCGTAGCGAGAACATCTTCCGGCAGTACCGAGGTGATGCCGTTGATGTTCAGGGCAAAGAGTGTGACACTGAGGAGACGTCCCTGCGGGACACCCTTTTCCTGCTCCTTTGGGCTGGAGAGAGCTCCCCCCACCCGTACGCGGAATCAACGATCTCGCAAAAATTCAGATATAAACATTGGGAGGCGTCCCCTCCCCCCCATCGTGTGGAGAGTCTTTATGATACCATATTGCCATGCGGTATCATATGCCTTCTACAGATCGAAAAACACCGTGACGTAGTGCTGTCTACAAAGGAAAGCCTCGCAGACGGCATTTTCCAGTCGGAGCAGAGCGTCCGTCGGGGAGTGGAACTTGCGGAAGCCGCACTTTGTGGAAGACAGATGGCATCCGCTGTCCAGGATAAAGGCTAATCTAACATTTACTAATTTCTCCATCAACTTGCACACGGAAGGGGTTATAGAGATTGGGCGGAAACTGGTCGGAGTAGAGTAATCTCCCCCCAGTAGCGATTCGCCAGGAGTCTGGGAGAAGACCTTCCACCCAGATCCTGTTAAACAAATCTAACAGAAATGCCATACATCGCTCACCCAGGTGTCGAAGCATGGCGTACGGGACATCGTCAGGACCATGGGCGGTGTCCGCGCACGAAGCGAGAGCGGAACACAACTCACTCACAGTAAACTTGTCGTTGAAGGGTTCTCTGCCTCTGGAGGTAAAGTCCAACCGGCGGCCTTCCGTGACATCATGACGTGCATTGAATGCTGGCAGAGCAACACTATGGCTAGAGAATGCGGAAAAAGCGGTCGCTAGGTTTCCACCACGGATGCGGGGTCCGAGATTACGGTCCTATTCTCCTGGAGAACGGGAGGGGGGTCCTGCGAGAACTTGCCCTGAATCCTTTTGACTCGCTTCCACACCTCATCCTAAAGGGGTCTTCCCGTTAAGTGAAGACACGTATGCCCGCCAAGAAGAGCGGCGGGCGTGCTTTGAAATATACTAGAGCCTAGCCCTAGCCCGACTAAATTCAGCGACGGTGAAATGGTTCGGGCGGCGCTTATAGCGCATGTAGGGATAACGCATCTGTTTGAGGGCCGTCTCACACTCGGCCGACCATTATGGGGGTGTTTGGCGTGCAAAACGGTCAGACGTCCTAGGAATAGTAGTCAGGCCCACGGAATGAGGTTCCTGGAGAAGAACTCAACGGTCTCTTCTACCGACCTAACCCCTTGACTGAGATAGAGAATTCAGTCATTTCCTGAAATCCATGCCACCGCGCCCGCGCCAAGCACCACTGAGGTGGTCTCTCAGGTGGCAGTTGCCCTGAAAATGATATTTGAATGGGAAATTGATCACTACCATGAAGGTCATTGACCACCTTCCAATCAAAATCAAGCTGTGAATCCGAAGAGCACAAATATAGGTCAAGGCAAAAAAATAAGGTGGTTCTCGGACATTGATGCGTAAACTCATCCACGTTTAGGACACCCATCTCAAGCTCTTCGATCAGATCGGCAAGGACTTGTCCCCTGGGATTTATGGAGTAATCTTCCCAGAAAGGATGCCTGCCGTTCAGATCTCCAAGAAAGAGATAAGGCCTCGGCAACCGTGCTACGATGCGGCGGAAGACCCCCGCGTCAAGGTCAGCTGACGGTGTAATGTATGCAGAAATGATAGTATACCTCCTATCCAGGTGGAGTTGCACAGCCACTGCCTGAAACGAGGTATCTAAGGAGAAAGGAAGAACGGAGACATCATGCCGGGTGTAAACCGCGCATCCTCCATCCCGGCCATCCCCGGGTAGTGGGGTGGCAAGAGGCTTATACCCCAGGAGGCAGGCAGGGGGCATGCACCTAGCATGGTCTCCTGCGAAAAGATAGCTAACAGAGAACGGGACGAGACGAGCCTCCACAGCTCCTACCAGTTGGCCCGGAGTCCACGGCAATTCCATTGAAAGAATATGTCCTCCAGGTCTAGCTCAGAGGAGACGTGGGGGCCCTCCTCGAATTGAAGACCCTCACGGGAATGGCCGTACGCTTCCCGTGGGCAAAACCCCGTGCGCTGTTGGCCGGACAAAGCGCTGAAGGCGCTGTCGCCTTCGAGGACTTATTGGGGGAAGTTGGGCTCGCCAGGCGAGTCTTTTCCTCCCTCCGCCTTGAAACCTTAGGCGGGCGTTGCGGCCTCGGAGGCGAAGGGGCCCTTTTTTCGAGGAACCACCGTCTCCGAACCACTCGCTCCACCTCGGGGCGTGGGCAAAGGAGCCGAAGCTCCTTTGTTGCTGTCCTCCTTTCCGGGGGCAGCTTTAGAAACCCCCAAAGATGGCCTAGCGACCATCTTCAAGGGTGTTGCTTCCTGTGAGTCTAACGACTCGGTGGAGGCGTGTGGCCGTTTCGCCTTACGGGAAACGGTCACGCTGGGTGTAAGGGAGGAGCCCTGGTTTTAGCTAGAGCTGGATATAAACCCTTTTTGCCGCCAGCTTTACCAGGGGAGCGCCCAGGTCGGGTAGAGCCCGCAGAAGGGCTCCGAATGGGGGCGGAAACAACCATGCTCGTTGACTGGATGGGCCAGGAGCAGAGGGTGCCCTTCTAATATTGAGGCATATGACATCCCAGGCAGAGACGGGCACGCCAGGAGCAAGTCCTTAGCCTAGCGGAATGAGAGTTGATCCTGGGCCTAAACGGCCAGGATTTCTTTCTCAAGGAGATATGCACTACATTGCTTCGAAGAAGCGAGGTGCGGCTCTCAGAAATCGACACACTTGGCCACACACGATTTGGACTTATCGTGTGCAAACTTGGAGCAATTTACACATAGTTCGGGTTACCCCGACTTTGCACGTCTACATGAGCGAATTGTATGGCCAAAGCGGTGACAGTAATAGCACCACCGCGAAAGTGGCACGAATGCCTTCATGCGGTAGAGGTACCAACCGGCACGCACCGACTCAGGGAGCTTGTCAGTTTTCTCATCACACGTTCGACCTTGACCGCTCCATGGTCGGCCAGCTCAGGGTGATGTCCTCACTGGAGTAGTACGAGTTCCCTCGCATAAACTACTCCTTTCACAAAGTTCATTGTAGAGTGCAGCGTCACACTCACCGGGGTGCCATGAAGTGTCTAAAGAGTACTTATCTTGGCCGCCTCGGCGGGATTCGCCGCATTTGCCAGAAGGCTCCTGTCCGAGAAACGGATCACTATCGGCTCTTTACCAATTGCACTAGCTAATCCTCTCCTCTGATGGGTCATGTTGCATTTGGACAACATGATGCCATCAGTGGAGTGAATAACGAGGAATCGCTTGGAGCCAGTGGGCTCGAAAACTCCAGGTAACCTCTGAATGAGGGTCCCCGATGTCATCGAGGCTCCGCTCTGTGCACTTTTGGTCTTAGTCAGGGACTCCGCAACCGGAGGGGGAGGGGGCAGAGGGGCCGGATGTGCCGGTCTTGGCTTGTTCGTTTTCTAAAGTAACAGCAGACCCATCCGTCCCCACAGCCTTCGCGGATGGAGCGGAGCTCCGAGACTTCTTAGACTCTTTGGTCTTTTTCGTCCTTTTCTTTTTTGGAATGGAGGGCAGGGAATGAACCCGCTTCTCACTTCCACCGGTAGAAGCTCCTTGGCCAGATGGACCGGCCTCAGCCAGGTCCTTCCCCGAAATGGAGAAAGTCTTGGTGGTCGCACGGGCATCATCCGATGGAGATCCCGCCCCTCCTTGTACTGCCTCAGAATCCCCAGCCGTTTGAGGAGGACCTTGCATAAGGGCGGATTCGGGTTCGGTGCTTGGCGCGAGCCCATATTCCCCCCTATAAAGGGCCCTACCGTCTGACGCTAAGTTTCCTCGAAAACCATGTCTATCATAGGAGGGGCCTCCAGTTGGCCATCCCCTCCCAAGACATCGCAGGTCCCCTTGGAAGCGTCATGAGTCTTTTGTGGGGAGGCACAGGCTGTGACCCTGGCAAGGTTTAGTATCCTTGCCAGCAGGTCTTTTGAGAGAAGCGACCGAAGGGGCCTGGCTTCCCTCTCTCCCCTAAAGGGGGTTTCCTACCAACCTGCTTACACGAGGGGCGGTCGGCAATGGGCTGCCTGCTGGCTTTCTTGGCAGTCCCCTTAGAAAGAAAAGGAGGGACTGCCGCTGGAAATAGGGATGTGCCTGAAAACACCTCCAGAGAAGGGGGTGAGGGGGAGTCCCCTTCACCCGTAGGCGTAGGAGAGGAGTAAGCCTCCTCTCCGGTTAAAGAAATATGGAGGGTCCTCTGCGCAAGCACAGGGGATGGGGACCTCCATTTCTTTGGTGGAGCTGCACGAGGGAGGCTCCGTTGATGAGCAAGGGAAAATTAGGGGGAGATAGTTTTTTTATCATCATTGGGAATGGTGACCCTCTATATCTCACGGGATACAATCCCTCATCCCCTCTTGCAGTTGCCTGCACTGCAAGAGGTGCTTGTAGGCCCAGCAGAGCCAGGCGCCACCATTTGGGAACACCATACTCGCCTGGTGGCCTGGCAGTCCATCGGCATGGCAGCTCCACCTTAGACACGGCGTAAAATTGATAGAATGTAAAGAGGAGAGGAAAAGGTATGTGAGGAAGGTATGGGTGGGGATGAAGTAGGTTGTTAAAAAAAACCTATCCCGAACCGGAGCTCAGGGCTTAGGGAACATTGTCCCCTCCCCCCTCAGCCCCGATCCGGGACGGTTGGCTTGAGAAGAAGGTCAGCATCTACCCTGTGAAATTAGAGGCTGACCAGAGAAAGTTAGGGAAGAGGTTGTATGAAAAGCGACAAGGTAGGGGAGAAATACAGGCTATCTGAAGAAAGGAAGAGAGGCTAAGCTGGGGCCGGACGGAGCGCTGAAAGCCGTCAGCACGGGGGCCAGGATGGCAATTTGCCGCGCCCCTTACGGGATGGTTGTGTGCTATGTAATGCTAAAAAGTAACTGTTTTATTTCTATTTATAAATATATAATTTCCTCCGCTTTTTCCTAATGATAAATGAAATAAAAAATTAAACATTATCCCAATATAAATTTTTTTGTCTATTATCCATGATTTTTATAAGTAAATTAGTTTGTCCCCCAGAGTATTTCAAAGTCAGGGGTAAATTCATTTTTCTACAAATTCTTTTGGAGTAACACGCAAAAATGTTACCCGACCCCTGCTCTCGAAGCTTCTTTGCAGTGTCACAGATATTAGTATGTATCTCATATGCTTTTAAAAAAGAATTTCGATAGGTCTGCGTTTCTGTAGGTAAACATATTTCACCCGTGATTTCATTCATTTTATTTTTTCTCAATATTAATCCTGTTTCATTGAGTTTTGTGCACCGAACATTTAACGATACATCAATATACATCAATTGTGCAAATTTCAGGAATTTTTATGGCTTGGAAGTTTATTAAAATTGAATTTAGACGGTGTACAAATATTTATTACTTCATTCACACACAATGTATATATATATATATATATATATATATATATATATATATATATATATATATATATATATATATATATATATATATATATAGAGAGAGAGAGAGAGAGAGAGAGAGAGAGAGAGAGAGTAGAGAGAGAGAGAGAAAGAGAGGTAAAATAACAACCTCGGACCTCCTCACGTTATTTGGAGACCACGTGCGATTGTATCCCACCATGGGAAACATCACTCCCTCTTCGGGAACATTCGAGATGTTTTGAATCCTGGCCGTTTGGAGAATTATCCTCTAATCCTGTGAATTTCTCCAGACCCGCTAAAAGCTTCGTTTTCGTCCGTCTCACGGATTAAGAGGTCTGGAGCTTCCTTAACCCCTGCTCCAAATCTGCTTTTACCCCTTCCGGATCACTCTTACAAATTCTCGGTTTTGACTTGAGATCGAGGAATCCTGTACCCACCTCAATTCGTCCTCTTATTCTCGACTCAAAGTCTCGTGAGATTTCTTTGAAGTTGCGCGACAGCCTCACTTTTTTTAATCGATCGCAAGAAAATCTCCATCATTTACCTTTGAGAAAAAAAAGTTCCCTCTTCTAATTTGTATTTTCCAATTGGTTCATATCGTCTGCCCATTTTGCAGCTAGGAAAACATTCTATGGTAATAAGCCTTTCCGAACTAATGACTTCAACAAATGTATAACATTGCCATTTAATAATAAATTAAATAATTTAAAGGACATATTTGGAAAAACGGGTATTAATCTAGCCTTTAAATATAATAATTCCTTAAACCAATTGATAATTGCCAGGAAACCCAAAGAGCATCATAACATAGGAGTATATGCAATACCATGCAACAATTGCCATAAAGTTTATATAGGGGAAACGGGTAGAAAGCGAGACAAGAGATTTTATGAACACAAAAGAGATATTAGAGTGGGCAGCGAAAGCAGTGAAATATTTTGCCATGTTAGAGACTTGAATCATACGATTGATTTCAATGAAAGTAAAATGGTATTTAAATCGGCTAACTATGTTAAAAGAAGAATCGTAGAATCGAGCTTGATATCGTCAGTTCCTAATTTAAATCTATCTGAGGGTCAATTTTCTTTTAATCCTGTAATAAGAAAGCAAAAAAACAAAATAGCAAAATATCAGCCCTTCAATATGTTTAGCCCCCCCCCGATTAGCCACAAGTAGGGGATTTGGGGAAAAAGAGGGGATATTTCACGACCTGACCATTATGTTATGTTTGTATGCACTTTTCTTATATTTTCTATCTAGTGTAAGTTGAAAAAGGGTGTGAGATACACCGAAACTGTTCTGAATTAAATTGTCTTCGGAGAATATGGTTTAATTATTCATACAGATAGCTTACTTCATACCTCACTTGCCTTGTTGTTACTATTTCTCAATCATATTAATATATTTACAACCTTATTGAGAAACTCAACTCCATTCCTTTCTCTAATAACTTTTTCCTTGTTAGCTTCGATGTATGTTCTCTTTTTACTAAAGTGGTGGTAAACGATCTTTTTCCCTTCTCGAGTGATAAATTCTGTAATTTGATAATTCCTTCCGCCCTAATATTTTCATTGAACTTCACTAAATATATACTAAGGACTGCAAGTTTTCCTTTAATTGTGAATTTTACCTTTACAAGTTTGGTAGCGCTATGAAATTGCTTATCTTTGGCCATCTCTAATCTATATATGGAGTTTTTTAAAACCCCTCTTGTCCCCACCATCATCGATTTTCCCCTTGCTTTGACCGATACATGGACGATATTATTTGTTTGTTGTCTAACTCTAAGGATGTCAATGGTTTTCTTACTGATCTGAATTGTCTGGTTTCCTCTATTAAATTTAACCTTGAACTCGAAAAAAATGGATTACTCCCGTTCCTAGATCTACCTATACACAAGACTCCAACTGGATTTAAATTTCTGTCTATTTTAAGCCTACCATCGCAGGTACATATACTCATTTTTATTTAGGTCCTAATGATAAATTCAAAGTTCTCTATATATTTCATTGTTTCGCCAGGGATTGTAGGTCACAAGTACCAAATTCTTGAATCTTGAGATTTCAAGGATCTTTGAAATAGGTAACAATCTTTGTTACCCTCAAAATATCTTGTAGGGTGCCTTGATTTGGCAAAAAATCATTCTATAGAACTGAAATCTCTCCCGCATACAATTTTAAGAACTCTCTTGTTTTACCATTGTCTGAGTATTTTTCCTTACTTCTCCCCCTCTTGAAAAGTTTAAATGTCTCAGTTATATTCAATTATGAGTCTACCATGTAAAAAATAAGGATGATTCCAAATAATGACTATAAATAGAGGGGGTTTATTCTGTCGATTGTGCCGTTTGCCCTAATCATTACTTGGCCAAACCGGAAAATAATTAAATAGACGCTTGACCCGACATAAATACAATATTAGAAGAGGTGAAACTAATAGTGCTTTCTTTGTTGATATATTTGAAAATAGTCACCCTATCAATTGGAATTTGGCTAAATTTATTTAGAAAACTATTGACTATGTTATAAGAAATATTGTCAAATGTTCATTCATTAATTCATCGCCCTAATTTCAATATATCCTTAGGTCCCTTTAAACTGGCCCCTTTAGTTATAAGACTTATTTGTAAAAAATTGTTCATTTTAAACCATAGCCACTTCGATTTAAAAAAAATCCGTTGCTATATTCTTTTGTTTATTTCAATATATTTTTAACTGCAGGTGTAATTACTCATAGTTTTGAGACCCATTTTGTCTACATTCTTTTCTCATAGTTCGAACTTCCGAAAGAGTCTTATCTTTATGCCTTTACCCTTCGTTTCACATATTTAATCCCATTCCTGATATTATTTTTCTATTTTGTGTCATCTCGTTGTATATTGGCAGCGCAACGCTTCACCTGATCTTATATATACCACCTTGGTAAAATTATTCATTATTCCTTGAGAATGAACTGAACAAGTTCGAAAGTACTTGGAATCCGAGTTTCATTTTCCTGTTTGATTTTTTTATATGTTGCTCGACTCTTGCGCTACTTTGTGACTTTCTCATATACATACACACACACACACACATATATATATATATATATATATATATATATATATATATATATATATATATATATATATATTAATCAAATAGGAACTTCTCGGGAATCCTAATCTTAGTTGGAAAATGAAGACGTACCTGATGCTAGAGTTCAGATTTATTATACAAGACGTTTCAGAACAACCCTATTCCATCTTCAGTGGAGATCGTCAATAATCCTATGATATCTACCATCAGGTAAGTCTCTAATTACCCAGAAATATGCTCACGACAGAAGACGTAATTTGCTTTGTAAACTCTGTTATAATAAATCATGATCTATACCATAACGTACGTCTTCATTTTCCTCATGAAGACACCTAAAACTAATTAATCTCAGTTTTATTTAAAAACAAAACCATATTTCCTATTCCATAATAGTTAAAAGCCCTGCATTTTCATAACTAGAATATTACCACCTCTGCTGCTTCCAATTTTCCAAATAGTTAATTCATAAATATCTGATAACTGATCTAAAAAATTCTTGTTTGTATATATTTATAATCTCCCAAATTTGAGAATGGGATCCTACCCGGAACGTCGGTGCCAAGAAGTCATAATATAGTAATGAACTTCCTAAATTTAGCCTGCATATTTATCCTAAAATTACGCATACGCCTGGCAACGTGCAACCCCTCTGCTCTCTTAACATATATATATATATATATATATATATATATATATATATATATATATATATACAGTGGGTGTATAAATATTCGATATATGGTCAAAAGTTTATTTACCGTAGTTACACAACAGCAAAGTAATCGAAAATTGAATATCTTATGTATTTTAAGGTTGAATACAAATTAGTATCATATTTCAAATATAGTAAAACATTACTATGATTACGGCCAAAATATCAAACTAATGTTTGAAAAGGTATTCGATACATATATGAAAACCAGTTAATATTTGCTGATATGTCCTTGCCTCACTAGTACAGCTTCTAACTGTTTGCGATATTTACTTATGAGGTTCAACGCATATTATTTGTAAATGTTAGATTTGTTGGTTCCATTTTATGATTCTTTAGTTTTAATTTTTGCCAAAATTCTCTACAGGATTTAGGTCTGGCGACTGACTTGGCCATCCCATAACCTTTATTTTCTTCTGCTGAAACCACGCTGCAGTACCCTTGACTCTATGTTTTGCTGGAATGTCCATCTTCTTGGCAACTTCAAGTCGTCTCTAGACTGTAAGAGATTATCATCCAAAGTCATGCGATACATCTGACCATTCATTTCCCCTTAATAATATGGAGTCTTCCAGGACTTGCAGAGGAGAAGCAGCTCCATACCCATTATGTTGCCTCCTCTAAACTTCTCTGATTGGATTGTATTTTTAGGATCATGCACTGAGTTTTTCTGTCTCCAAACGTGACTAACGCTATTCCACCCAAATAACTCAATTTTCGTCTCGTCAGACCATAGTACAGCATCCCCCTAAACTTGCAGGCTTATCTAAATGTTTCTTGGCAAAATTCAGACAATTTCTAACATGAATAGGTTTCAACGAAGGTGTCTTTCTTACTATGCGAAAATGTAATCCCTCTTTCCTAAGAACTGCTCTAAATGTATTTTTGCATACATTTGTCCCAGCTGCTTCTAAATCTTTCTGAAGTTCAGATCGAGTCACTCTATGATTCTTCTTTATTTGACGGACTATATGTTTAGCCGCACTTTTTTAAATTTTAGATGGACGCCCTGAACGTGGTAGACTTGTAGTGGACTGATATGTCATGAACCGGCGAATCGTGTAACCAATGGTTGAGATTGGTATTTTTACGCTCAGAGGAATTTTTTCTATAGCCCAAACGACTTTTATGTAACTGAACAAATAGTTCTCTGCTCCATTTTGGCAATTCTTTAGTCTTCGCCTTATTAGAATAAGAGTGTTGAACGATCACCTCCTTCTTATCTAGTTTTCAGATACTGACTGAGGTCCGCTGTCTTACGTGACGAAGTAGATTATTTGTCTAGAAAGTTCTAAACCATTGCTGTCACGTAAACCACTTTAAAATGTTCGAAAACTATTTATTATTGCTTTAAAACTAATTTTATGGGTGTGTTGGATACTTGTTGAGGCGATAAATAACATTTTTCAAAAATATAATATAAATTCTTAACTATTTCTGTATTCTAATATCGTATTTGTATTCAATGGACAAAGTAGATAAGATTTTCCATTCCACTGACTTATTTCTAAAATTAAAAATCTTGACCTTAGTGGAAAAAAACTGTTAAGCTTCGACGTAAATATTTTGTTCACGAAAGTACCGGTCGAGAAAACTCTCGATGTTTTATTGAGATTTATTCTTAATCTAGATATCAACCTACCTGTATCTCTCTCAAAAGTAATTAAATTAGTTTGCTTATGTGTAACCGACCCGGTATTTTCGGCTGAAGAGAGGTGTTTTGGCCAAAAAAATAGCCTAAGAATGGAGAAATCTGCTTCTTCTATTCTCTGCAATCATTTAATGGAAAACTAAGCAACCCACCTTCTACGCAGAATCCATTCAAATACACTTATATGATTCCTAATATGTAGAAGGTATCCTATTGGCATCGCCCTTCGAAAATAAAAATTTTAACGAACTTTTCCAGAACTTGAATTCAGTGCGCCCATCAATTAAACTCAAAGTGAAATGCAAACAGAAGTATTCGTTACCGTTCATGGAGGTAAAAATCCACCGTTAAAATAATTGAATACAAAGCTCTATTTATCGCCAACCTATCAATTCAAATGCATACATACATTTTTTATCCTTTCATGACAAATCTTTTATGGAATTCTGTATATTTAATCGCCGGCAATGATTATGACAAAACCTAAAATTTGTCAGACGGAAAAAAAAATTAGGTGCAGATATCAGAAGTTCAATTTCCTCCATCCTCCTTCCATATGCAAAATTATGACAATAGAATCGAATTTGAACATGCATAAATTATTTTTAAATCTACCAGGCAATGGCTTCGCCACTTCCCCCTAGAGGAGTAGCTTGCGCTTCGCTACTAAGGGTAAAATTTAAAATAAAAAAAGCACCCATGGTTAAATTTTCTGAACTTCACTATTTGTAATTCTTTGAGGCTTAAAAAATTCACAAAATTTCAATACCTATATTTATTTCTAAACTTCACCATTTTGTTTTTTTATATTATAAAATAATTATTAGAAATTACTTTCAGGAAAATTCGTGGTTATAACCAAACTAAGATGAAATTGTTATTCATATACTCAAAAAATCCCCTTCTTAAATTATAGAGTTAGTGATGAGGATGATGAAAAGATATAGAAAGGATGATTGCGCACTGAATTATTATTAGCAAGGTCGATGACTTTAATATTTCTAAAGGAAAATATAAATTTAACAAATATATCACGAACACTGTCGCCCAATCCATTTATAAATCACCAGAATCATTCAATTCGCAGGATTAAAAGTTGCTTCCCCATCCATAAAGATATTTATATCTTTCATTATATTTCCATTGATTTTATTTTGTTTAGTCTGATTTTTCGCATTTATATACTGTAGTCGCAAATCATACCTTAAAATATACTATTGATATTGGCGGAAACAGAAACTAGTTTTGTTCGTAAAAAAAACCCATATATATATTGATATATATATATATATATATATATATATATATATATATATATATATATATATATATATATACATTGTTTCTGAGTTTCTATAAATATCATTTTTATTGAGATAGTCAGGCAAGCACATTTGTTCTCCTAGCTCGTAATTCATCTATATTTCTACGTTTACTAGAATATATACGCTTTCATTAGAAATTATATGAAAGTTTTGTGCGGTGCATCAATAATTTGGGGGTTGTGAACTATTTTTCCGGCAGTGGTCATAGTTTTGATCTCCCTTTCTTTAAGTAAAGCCATAGTTACTTAGATTGGTTAAAATAAAGAAGTGATTTTAAAACACTTTAAAACCAGAAATATCAATTTAATTAATTATTTTAATTGCCCAAATAAAAGAGGCGAATCATGCTTCTAGAGAGTATTAACACAATAAGTATATATTGTTAAAATTGTACCAATATATAAATGGCGCACGTAGTATATAATGATATAATTGCCTGTGTTTGTTTTTTCGTTTCCTGTAGGAAAATGAGAAATCATTTAACCAATTTCTTCCATATTCTCCCTTACTCCCATAAATAAACCCCCGTACAATATTTTGGCTGTCGTCCATTAACTCTCTTAATATTAGTTTCTAGGAGCATCATGTGCATGAAAATTGCTGTTCGAATCTCTTCTTAGCTCGCAGCATTTGGGACGAACGCCCATTTGGTAGTTAATGGTTGTATAATGCGTCAAAAAAGAAGCAAAGAAGCCATAATGGTTTGAAAACAGGAACATTAAGCCAATTCTTTGCAACTTTGGTTCATTCCGCTACACAGCAAATGACCAAATAGATTATAATGGCCTAATTTATATTTTATTAGACAAAACTTAAAATTTTGTTGCGTTTATAGACTAATGCGACGGGAAACTTTAATATATGTGCTATTGTTTTTTGGAGGTTTTGATCTTTTGAATAATAGCAAAGTGTTTGATTTTATGGAATGAATTTTCTGTACCGATGTTATTTGCAGATTGCCTTTCGTGTTCCTCTTTACCTAAATTATCCTTAACCACGACAACTAGAGGATAGTGTTGACTCAAAGTGGAGAGTCTTTATTAGAGAAGCTAATTTGAAAATATGAAATAATTACGTAAAAAACATGTAAAGTAATAAGGAAATAATAATGTTGACTGTCAAAGCCATCAGAAATCATTCAAGACGCCGGAAACAGACTTTAGCGCCGATAACGAAAGTTTAAATGAATCATTTCCCAAAATATTTTTCTCATATTTGTCTGCTGAGAGAGAACGTAAATGATTGTATAATGGAATGATAAATAAAAGACGGAAATATCGAGAGGAAAAAGGAAACAGACTCAGGTGCTTGTAGAAATATATTCACGCTTTCTCTTTAAGATCGAATGGGAAATCTAAATATCTTACAAGTTTCATGACGTTGATTGTGTGATTTCCTGTACACTAGAAAAAGAAAGGTCATCTTGGTCGAAGGAGCAAGTGAGGTTGTTATGTTAAAAAGGAAAGCATTATTAATAAATGATTTTTTCACCTTTTTTGAGAAGGAAATGATTAAAAATTTAGTGGGATGGCGGCTTGATACAGATTTCATACGGAGAAACACTGACATAAGTAGTCGGCTTCTGGACACAAATTGAAATATATAAAAGTTCGGAGCAGAAAAAACTAACTGATCGGCTCGAGTTAATTCCAGGAAAGTAATAGAAAGGACAAGAAATTAGAGTGAGTGGAAGAAGAGGTTATAAATTATAGATGTATCAGTCCTATGCAATTTTAGGTTTTTTATTAATATGATGAATACGCAGTTCCATTCTGGTAGGTACGACTGTCCTCTGCCGCCTAGTATGAAACCACTTAGTCAATACTTTGGGAGTCATTCTCTCTTCTCTGATGAAGTTTCTTCCCATGATAAAATTACTCAATCTGGTTGATTAGAATACCTAGGCTTAGAAAAATTTGCTTCACTTGGTTCGTAATTGATGTAATTAAGGCATAAGAACATAATAAAAGAAGGAGACTGCAAAAGACCATTCATGGCCTACACTTGGCAGTGCCTGTAAGGCATATAACGAACAAAAGAAAACATCTTATAGTGTCCACCTTGGCCCGTATTATATGTAGTTAAAAAAGATGCAGATTGAATAGAAAATCAAGCAAACTAAAGATAAGTCAAGTCATTACCAAATAAACTTTTAAGTTTAGGATAATAAATATTTTAAAACCAAAACACATATGTAGTAAAAAGTGATTAACAAAAGAAAAATGATATACCCTAATTGAAGTAAGTGCAAGAGGAATACGAATGTTAAAATGAATAAAATCTAGAGAAAATGAAAATTATATGAAAAAATATATAAATTTCTAACAGACAAAAAATAAAACATACAAAACAACAAGCGAGATACTATATAAAAAAACGAAACCTGCTCATATAGATCAGATCTTAAGAACACATAAAGGCATGAATGCCACATTAAACACATGAATGAGAGAGAAGCAGCCAAAGGTAAGAGAGATTAGGCAGTTTACCCGCTACCTCTTTGAAGTTGCCTAATTTCAATAAAATAATTTAAAAAGTTAGAAGGAACAGATCGGGGTAAAAATGGGTGGTTCGGAATCTAAGATAAAATCACTAGGTCCACAGAATGGAGATGCTTAATTCTATCAGATCCTTCTCTAATATGTAGATCAAGTTCGACTCTCTCACCCCCTTTTGCACATCAAATTCTTGTACTTCTCTATCTTTACTGGCTCCCAAAGATCCTTCCCATCTAAATCCGCTTGAACCATTTGGAGAAGGAAGGGAGTTTGATCAAGGGTCGTCAAGGGGACCATTCTCCACCATCTTTCTTACTCGGAAGAGGGGATGGAGAGGGGCCTGGGCTGGCAATAAATCTTTCTCATCTACTATCTCACCCGAAAAGAAGTTAAATTTAAGTAATTATAAACACTGTGTATAAAAATTGTAATAGAATTTTAAATGCTTGTCACTGGTGTAAGCTTCTTAGTTATTTAGTTTATTGATATTTGGATATTTCACATCTTCTAAATATAGAGTATTTCATCAATGATAAAGGAAAATACCAATATATGGTTTGCCGGACCCCAAAATTTATTACAGTGATATTAAGAAAAGTAAAAACAGGACAAAGGTTTACATACACAGAATAATATAATATACAATATTTTTTCACGAAATTTTTATAAATAACAGTTACCAAACGTTCGTCGTATATTAGTATCAACGTGCAGAAGTATTTAATAGAAAAGTTCCTATATTACCCTTTACGTTAGAGCCAGGCAAACGGTTTTCGAACACCTCGGAGATTTGAGAAAATTAGATAAATAAAGAGTGGTAAAATTATTATTTGCACTTCAACTTACTTACTTCCCCCCCTCCCCCAATACCTCTTTTTTACAAGGTGGGCGGCCAATAGGAAGGTAAGCATGCTTCCTGGATGGGTCCACAGTTCCCTAGAAGAGGATAAAATGTGTGTAGTGTTTGCTTGTGTGAAGTTAGGCAATCTATTTTAGCTGGGCTTTGGTTGCATCTGGTGTATGTTTGTTTTGGGTATTGTTGGAGTAAGGGGTACTATGGTTGTATTGTTGGAGTAAGGGGTATGGCAGGACCTAAGTTGAGCTTGGATTATTCTGTGTGTTTGATGTAATGATTTCTGAAATTGTTTTAATAATTGGTAAGTGCAACGTAAATATAGCACTTTTATCATATATCACAGGATTATAAGTTAAGGCTTAGTGGTCGATGTGGAAGGTTATTTTAGAGATGTTTAGTGGTAGTTTGTTTAAGTGTTTTGAAATGAAAGTAGTGTTTGATTGCCCCTATGAGTCATTAATTTTGTAATAATAATTTATTATCGTATTTTTTATTTTTATCAATAAATATGATATTAGGTTATAAAAGATATTTGCCAAAAACTATTATTCAATTGTAAGTAATTGCAGGTATAATTTATGATAAATCTTGACTGAATAGATGTAATCTGGAATGATTTTAGGTATCATTTATGATACATCGTGATCCAAAGAGGGCATCTACAATTAAAGTGTAGTGACAACTTTGACGTCATTTAATCCTTAGGTATAAGAAGGGAGTGGAACCCGTTTCAATATGAATGCCAAAGAGAATTCTTCTTTCTTCTGGGCTTGCATTTAAACATTTAATTACTTTTAGAAGGAGTATATAAGGATTTTTCTGATATGTTTCGAAGTAATTCATCCTTTATTGATTTGCTAAAATAATTATGAGGAAACTGGTTTAAAATTAAAGCCATTATCAGTTTCATCCAATGGGGCATTGGAAACAAAATCTTTTTACACCTAAGTGAATTTGTCCTCTCCTGGATGAGGTGTCTTATGTTATAGGGATCCCATCTTCATCTTCAGGTGATTAATTTTCTAATATAGTCAGTATTAATTCCTCATTAACTCTTATTGTAATGGCAGGTGTCTAAATATCTTCAGCTTTATCGGACAGATTCTTCAAAGCAGACAATGATCAAAACTCACATTCAATAATAGCTCGGATCTGAGTATCATTAATAGCATTCCTCTTAGTAATTTTGGGTTATAAATATATAAAAATGCTGTTCTTATGTATTATATATATCAAATAGAGCGAAATAATGAATTTTATATATTATTGTATAATATATTTAGTTAAAATTAAAATAACAATAATTAGTAAAAAAATATTATGCTATCCACAGACAAAATAAAATAATATGCCGACATAAACCGTCTCTTTTCCTTATAATGTATCAGATCTGATAAACTTATGAAAAAAGGATGCCAAAAACTTGTTAACCTATTAATTCAGTTAAGAAATTTCACAACTATAAGATGATCTGTAGAATTTTCATGATGTTTGCTCAGAAAATATAGGGAAACTCACTGTAAGGAATGATTCATCGCAAATAGATTGATCAGTGTGATGCTACTCACAGGAGAAAAAAAAACCTTTTACATGCAAGTGTTTCTAGGCTTCTGATTGCCTGAAATATTTGATACATCGTTAGTAAGCAAGCTAAACTTAGTTTTTGCCTTTGAACGTAAATATAACAAATTTATCATAAGATATCATAGGTTTATAGGTTAAAGTTTAGTGGTGGATGAGAAAGGTAATTTTAGAGGTGTTTGCAGTAGTATGTTGGGGCTTCTTTCTTGTCTAATAAGTGAAAGCTTGGCTGTCAGATACTGATTGCGGTGAGAAGGGCTCAGTGTTCTGATAAGTGTTGGGTTCTAATCATGGCTAGATGTATTTTAATTGTGAGTAATTTTGATTTAAGCATGGAGGTATGACGTGGCCGTGCTAGGTGTATATCCTGTGATTGTTCTAACTGTCTTGTTAGACTGGTTTTGATTTTTTACGTGAGATTTCGCTGTAAATATGAAGTTACGTTGCTTATTGTCCCTGAGTCCTCGAGAACAAGGTCGTTATTGGATATTTACAATGCAGTGGATCCTCTTCAATAAATCTGACAACGTAATATTATCTGCTACTTTTATATATCTTTGACGTAATTTTATTGAAAGACCCTCTGGAAGGTCTTTTACATAATAAAATTACGTCAAAAAGCAATAAACATAGAGGAGAGAAGTAGGAAGGGAAGGCTTACAGAGGTGGATGAAGGTAATTAAGGGGCGCAGAGAAAGAATTAAAAGGAATCAGGTAGCTGTCTGCTCCATACTCTATGGTGGCAGAGAGATCAAACAGGTCTCGTAGGAAGGCAGGTATTTTGATAACAAACTCTTTGGTAACCGTCGTTGGGGAGAGCGGAAAGTATAGGAATTTGACAGCTGAAAATGACAAAGGTATTATTTTGAAATAATCTGTGACAGATGCGACCTCGGTTATTATGGTGAATCAGGAAAGATATTAGGAGTAGCGTTAATGGCCATGAGAAATATTAAATAAGGTCATTTCCTAATTAGGATAGGGTCAAAGTAATTCAGAATGGTTGAGCACATAGAGAAGAATGATTGAAACAGCGCATATTATCGTCAACAGGTCAACCAATCACCAGGTTGGGTTCTCTCGGTTCGTCTAGAAGTGAAACGAAAAGCTTGGTGTCGAATAACATCAATCGACGAACTCGAAAAAGCCGACCGGGAACGAGAAGCTGTGACCCAAGATGATATCAATAAAGAGCTAGGGAGTTTTGGGGGATTATTACTTCCACCGCTCATTTCCACACACACACACACACATATATATATATATATATATATATATATATATATATATATATATATATATATATATATATATATAAATATATATATATATATTATCTCTTATGAACGCGAGAGAATGAGGAAATAAATTTAAAACACCGCAAGTGAGTGAAAACGGAATAATGATTTTCTTCGGAGATACTTATTTCCTAATTCGAAATATTCGAGCTTGGGTGTAATTCGAACCAAGCAACGTGAGGCACCGAGCAACCGCTCAGCTATGCGGAAGACCACACAATCTTCCAAATAGCCAAGCTTCTAAGGCAGCTTTGCAAGTTAGTTCAAGACTGAGAAAGAGATGAATTAATTAGGAATTCAAAGGAGTAATTGAGTTAAATAAAATCTGTCTATTCGAAAGATTTTTTTGTGTTCCGTGTCGCCGAGTAGTTAAAGGCTCGGTTTAATTGAGATCAAAGCAGTTGCTCGCTGGTTCAGTGCGCTAGTGTGGATCTCACCACAGCTCTGATATTTTCGAAGTAAGAAATAAGTGTTTCCGAAGAAAATAAATTTCCATTTTCTCTTTTATGCGGTGTGTTGGATATATATATATATATATATATATATATATATATATATATATATATATATATATATATATATATATATATATATATGAATCCAATGTCCCGCAGGAAAAAAATGAAAAGGTGTTTCCAAGTACTTTCGAACTTTATTAAGTTCCTTATCAAGGATAACTACAAAAAATAATATTATAGTAGAGGTATATATACGAAAGAAAAGTATGAAAGACCGCCTTGGAGATAGCCTAACGAGAGGGATTATAAGACACGATGAGCAAAAGGGGGGAAAAATACAATGTACAAAATAGAGCAGTGAAAATTAAAAAATAAAAAATAATAATAAAAATAAATATAAAATAGGGGTCACATAACTAAAAAATGTATATAAAAAACTAGGAACGAAAGACAAAACTAATTTCTTTGAGTATTAACCTTTTAATTATAGCATCTATTTTATATAAGCCAGGGGAAAGATTAAAATTATCACATTGGCTTATAAAAGCATATTCAATGATATTCCTTTTTATATGGTCATTGGAACGATAAACAAATTTGGCCGAGTTCCAGTTAATTAGATGGTCCTTATCTGACATAAAGGACAAAGAAACCACTGTTATCTTCCTCTCTTCAGACGTTATATTTATGTTGATTTATGCGAACAGAAAGTTGTTTACCTGTTAGTCCGTAATATTTACTTAGACAACCAAAACACTTAACTGAATAAACTCCCCCTTCCCTCCAAAACTATTGTGTGTTCTGGTTGTCTAAGTAAATATTACGGACAAACAGGTAAACAACTTTCTGTTCGCATAAATCAACATAAATATAATGTCCGAAGAGGGGAAGATAACAGTGCTTTCTTTGTCTAAATGTCCATATTTTCTTCTGATGACAATCTTTAACGATCGATCTGCTCTTCAACAGGCAGAAAGACCATGTGCCAAGCTTCTGTCAAGATGTCTTCGACGTCTTCTACGTGTCCACGACCCGGAACTGGGCTTCGTGCATTCGAAATTAACAAAGATGCCGGCGAGTGGTTCGCGGCTGGTTACAGGCTCACCGCAGCCAATTAGTAGGACCTCTTTGCCCTTAAATATCTACCGTAGTTGAGAAAGATCACGAAGAAGTCGGACCAAACATGAAGTTCTAACCAAAGAAGGAATTTAGAACGCAGCAGTAGCCCGACCTCAACTCGCTTGACTAAATTATTTTTTTAGATACCCTGTCCCTTGTGTAAGTTGTAGGTGCGGTAAGTGTGTGTTTTGATAGAGTGAAAGTTTTTAGGTTGAAATGGCAGTAAGTAATAGATTTGCTTAGGATTGCAATGTTTCCTGGTGGTCAGTCTAATCTCTTGCAGTCCACTTGAATACAAAATGCGTGATCATATTGTGTGTAAGGTCGGCAACGTTCACCACAGCAACTTCGACGAGTTAAAGTCCTCCATCAACCGCGTATGGGCCAATATGTATAAGGACGTCGTTCAAACATTTGAGCGGTCTTCATATCTCGCAGAGGGTGTGCTCACCCTCCAGAAGACAGTGCAAATATATATTTGTTACAGAAATAAAAATGTGATGTACGGCATCACAACAATCATTGTATTCTTTGTTGAGAGCGTCGTAACTAGTCTAACAGGACTTTTTCAATACCCGATATATATATATGACTCCATAGATTATGCTACCGCATTAGATTTCTGATGACGTCACAAAAGTGAAAGCCTAAGAACGACCAAACTTTTCCACAATAACTGAGTTCTCACTTTGAACTCAAATCAGGTGATGCTGCCCTAAACTTATATGCCAACTATAGTATTGACAAGAGATCTGTAGGCCCTATCTAAGACCATTCAAAGTATGAGAATATTTTTAGGAGGGTTTAATATTTCTTTTCCTGATCACCTAACTTCTCCCTTTATTCGTTTACTCAAACTAACTTCCACCTAACTTAACCTCTTCCATAACTTAACCGCTCCCTTAATCTAACCTCTCCTTTAAAATAACCTTCCTCCTAACATAACATTCCCCTTGCCTAAACACATTTTGGGTTTATGTTTTGGTTAAGCAAAGCTAGACCCTTAGATCTTTTTGGTTTGGCGGCAGGCGGATGTTTTGTACCTAACTTTCACCAATAATGCAGTTTTGAGTGCTGAATATAATAACGTTTATTTTTTTGGAAAAATGAAAGGAGGTATTAATAAAACAACATTTAATGCACACTGGTTTAGAATATTATTCTAGAAACAATTATGATTATATACTGGGGCTGTGCCCCATGACTCCCCCAATTGATTGAAACTCAGGAGCATCGTAGGGGAGTCCTGCCGCAGTGCTAAACCCCCTACGAGCAGTCCCCTTGAATTTACTCCATAAAGGTGAAACATATTGGAGCACGGTGGTACCCACCGTGAGATGCTCGATTCCTACTTATGTCAATTTATGTGGCGAAAACGCAATAGAAATGAGAATTTAAAAAAAATATTATGGGATACTTATATCTAAATACAATGAATGTTTGAAGAATAAATAAAGGGAGTGAACAATAATATTGGGAAATCATATGGCAGTTTAAGTGCGTTTCATTTCCATTTCTTTTTTTCAAAATGTATCAGACAAACCAAAATTTAAAGTTTGAAATTTCTTTTTTTTAGATATTTCCTTTCATTTCTCTCCAAAAGAAATGTTATATTCGTATTTACTACTCAAAACTGCATTATTATCGAAAATTTGGTACAAAACTTCCTCCTGCCGCCAAACAGAAAAGACCCATACTTTTGGTAATTGTGTAAATAATATATACAAATTAAAACATATAGAGTAAAATTTGACTTAATTATAAATCAACTTTACATTTGGTTATTTGCTTAGTGAAATATATTATTGCTTTATCATATTGAATAGTTATCGGTTAATCCGCGTATTATTAATTTCAAATACTTTTATTCATAATTAAGATCATTCAAATCTATCTGTTGACATTGCTAGTGTAATCAGTATATTTGTACCCATATTACTCCTAATTACATTAAAATTTCTATAGGAACTGAACTAGGTACAGAATAAGACATTAACACATTATTGACGAGAGTGTTGTTACTATTCCTCTATTCTTACAATTTCTGCTTACTATAATAATTAGCTTGGCCATTTCCTATTAGACTCACATTTACTGGCTTTTGAAATCCACTTCACATTACTTGTGTTCGTTTTTAATTATTTTTATCATTATTTTTGATTGTATATATTACATATTTAAGTCAGCACTGCTGCGTTTTGTAAAATATGTTATTACTTTGGTTTCATGATCATTAAGCGGTCTTTCAGTTTTTTCTAGTATTTGATTAGGTTTTCAAGTTCCTATATATAGAGAAATAAAGAAGGAGCAATGCAAGTTCTGCGGGTGATAACAAACACCACAGGGCTTTCGCCATATTTATTTTTTGCCTTTCAAAACAATTTTGAAAACAGAAAGAGAGGGGCAGAAACTTTGCATTGCAGACTATATAACAATATAGTACAAAAAGAGAAATTGGACGCAAATGAGCAATGAGACAAGAAACAGGAGTTTTATAGAGGTAAAAGAAAGGGAGATTAGAAGAAGACTAGAATCAAAGAGAGCAGAGGGCGGCACAATGAAGGCAATCCTTTACCGAGAAGACAAAAATAACGCTAGGGGAAAAAGTTTGAAATTCCTGGCCGGAATTCGAACCCTGGTCTGCTGATTGCCGGTCAGATGCATCTGAGTTCAGATGCAAGAGAGAAATAAGTGATAAAGCTGTATATACTTCTTAGGAAAAGTCATAAACTTGTGAATGAAAAAGTTTCTAAGTAGTGTGGAATAAACTTGTAAAGAGAGAATACGATAGTTTTTTTTAGGTTGGGGCTAAAGGTTGTACGACCATGTAATAGGCGAGATGATTATGGGAATTAATATTTGAGATAAAAATTGCTGGTAGGAGAAAAAGTAATGTTTAGTACAGTTATGAATAGAGGTGATCTGTTAGAGGGTTTAATGGAAGCCTTCCGTCCGAAATTGACACCTGACTGGAAGAGACGGCCTAAAGACAGTAGTATCTTATTATTTAGAAGCTCCAATATATGAGAAGGCGATTGCGATGAGAAAACTATTGATTACTTTTTGGCTATCCTCATTTTGTTCCTTCTTATTAGCGAGCGTTTGTAATATACTACTACTCTCTCCTCGTCGCTTCGAAATGTTTCAAATTATCTGCGCATCTATTCCTAGAAATTATAAGATGTCCCTACCTGATATTACCCGACCTCTTTCTTAAAAAAAGGTTATTTATATTTGATTCTTTAGTGTGTTATCGTGTTTTATTTAACTGGAAATGGAGAAAATATTTTTTATTTATTGTTTAAACATTGAATAATAGCAAAAATCGTTAGTATTTATTATCGGAGGGTATTTCCTGGAAATTCTCGAAATTACCAACCAAAATCCCTAATCACTTTACTTTCATTTACTTAAGAATTTTATATGATAATTTTTAATCTGTTGAAGAATATTCTTCACATTTCTCATTCTGCTGAAGAACATTCTTTATATTGTTCAAACAATTGAAAGTTATTTATGTCTCATTCTTGTGAAGATAATTGTTCATATTTCTCATTATACCAAAGAATATTCTTTATAATAGTTTTTTTAGTTAGGTGTTAATTATCCGAACGTAGCTTTTATTCGTGGCGATGTGCCTGATTAGATAATAACAGTCACAATAAAAACAACTTGATTTAAATGCAAAAAAGATATTTCTAAATTGAAAGTAGAATGTAAGAAACATTAATATTTGTAGTAGAAAAGGATTAACAGAGAATGATTTTTTACCCCAGTTAATTCGAAAATATCTTCTAAGCTTAATAAAATGTTTATAATTCTATAATGCTTGTCAAAATAAAACAAAACTGACGCCATGGATTGAGTTTACGAATTTTCTCTGGAGAGAAAATTCATTTGCTATATCCAGGCCCAAAACTATAGTGCTAGACTATCTCAAAGATGCCCGTAAACGATTGAATGTATATAAAGTTAGTAGATCTCTTCATTAACTGAACTAGTAAAAGGTAAAATAATTCTGCATTAGGAAATAAAGAGAGGTTAAAAAAGACAACCTACTACCAAATTGGCTAATAGCTCTTAGGAGCAAATCGTCTTTCGGCGGAGTGCGATTCTGGTTCCTGGGCAGAGGTAGCTGCACCCACACATGCATTTACACAGCATGTAATAGCACCTTTGTGTAAGGAGATACAATAACTCAGCACTCATGCAATCTGACGTGGAATGACGGCAGTCCTATGATCTGAGAGTTAATCACTTCTTGCTTTTCTGATTTTGATGTTAGTTTTATTTTCAAGGCAAGAGTGCTCGTCTGCAATTAAAAGGGAACAGATAGCGCATAAACTAAATATTCAAAAGTGCATTGGAACGATGTTATCAAATTTCCGTTAACAGTTTTTCTTTACCTATGATTAAACTCTTAAAGCTGTCGTTCGAATTAATTCTTGACTTTCACTGACGAATTCAGTATGATCTACAGTCCTCAGGTCGATGAGTTATTTAGATTACCTTAATTCCCTAGTAGTGAAATTTTAGGATGCTAAAAATCTTCTAGATATAAGGAAAAATTTTAGCGAGATAGTTTCTTCCTGCATTCTTTCCGTTTTATCAGGTTTTCTGCTTCTTTTTCGCAATCTAATTTAGGCTTACCAATTTTGGTACAAGTGTTCTCTGGTTTCGATAAGAGGCGATATATTACTTCATTGCAGCTTCAATGATTTCTTTGTCTTTATTGAGTCAATTGTTCTCTGATATGGTAAAACGACAAGATATATTGCAAGCTTGTACTCTTTGTCACAAGATTTCTTTTTGCAACTAGGTATCAGATGCAATGCTGGTGCAGGATTAATGACAACTCATTCTGAAGAATTATTTCTCCTTGGTTTTTGGTAAAAAAGATGACTTTCTAAGCTCTATAATGTCTAATTAATAGTTTCTCCATATATGAGAAACTAAGAACGATCGAAATATTTTACTATTGTCTCGATCCTCTGGAGATAGAGCATGATATAGTGTGAGAAAGAGAGTGGAAAAAAGTGTGAAAGAGTGCGAAAAAGAGAGTAAGATAGAGTGTTAGAGAAAGGGAGAGAGAGAAAACGTAGGGATAGTGGGTGAGAGTGTTTGTTAGAGAAAGTGTGTATTTCAAATTAGAATAAAATACCTCTTTAAAATGATGAAAATGTACTTCATAATTTTAACTTATGTAGGAGTACTTCTATAAATAAAAATTAAATTACTGCTATTCTTAAGAGGTTGAAAGCTAAACATTATTTAAAGATCTTCATATGTTTTCGTAGTTTTAAAATTTCTCATAATATTCTTTCATGCATTATCATCTCTTAGAATGCTCCTAGTAAATAATGTTTTTTTTTATGAATAGGGCTCATTACCTAACCACCTACTGCTAAGGTTGAAATTATTATAATTACATTTACTATCTTCTTTGTGAGAATAATTTTAGTTGTTTTCTCTTAGTTATTTTTATATTATAATGATTATGTGTTTTTCTCCACGCTTAAAAAGATTACTGGTTCTGATAATAATTAATTTGTCCTATTTCAAACTTAGATTTACTATAACTTAAAATTTGTAATTTTATCAGTCAAGAGTTGCTGGATTTATATTGATTTAGGATAGAAAAACGTCATGTGTAAGGATAATAGTTCCTATACTTTATGATCTTATCAATTTCCTGTTAGTAACTTTGTCCAGACGGTAAAATCTTTCACAAATACATTTCTTTTATTAAAAAGCAAATAATAACTGTATAAATATCTAAGACTAGAAATATTTACTAATTTATTTATTTAAAATTTTATTTAACATTGACACAGTAACTTAAAGAAAGCAACTATTATAGCCTGGTAAACCTTTAATGAAATTCCATCTCAATTTAGTTTTTTTATTACATACTCACGACTGCTTAAAATTCCCTAATTAATGAAAACATTTAGATGAGCATGTTGTTAATATTAATTAAGCGAATATATATTCCCTTAGTAGTGAAACTATATGCAAATCGTAATTAATTTGTGTTAATATTGGGAAAACGTATCCTATATTTTAATAAAAATTGATAAATATGGTAAAGAAAAGGGAACTGTTATTAGTTCTCTACACATATAAATACCGTCCTAAATCATTGTTTTGCGACTACTATATTTTCTTCAATAAGAAAATAAATATAACTTATTAAAGGTTGCAAGAAACAAAGGGGCCTCATGAAACAAAGTTGCCCTCGTGGCGAACAGACGTGTCGGCCCGTGGCTCCTTGCTCCTAAGTATATTGAGCAGTTCATTGCGGCCGTACCCTGTTTTACATTTCAGAGAGTAACTTTGTGGAACATAATTTTCTCAATCTCTCTCTCTCTCTCTCTCTCTCTCTCTCTCTATATATATATATATATATATATATATATATATATATATATATATATATATATATATATATATGTTCTTAAATACCTGTTTCTACTTACCAACTGAGTGTTTTTAAAGTGGTTAGTTAGTGTTTTAAATTAGTTAGTTAAATTTGGATATAGTGCTGAATTCAACTGTCGTTGTAAACTGGTTGATTAAATTATCATACAGTGCTAAGCACAGCTGAGTCTATTTCTTGCAAAGATAAGTTTTTCCTTTTACCTCGTTCCATATTTAAGTGAATTAACTTTGATCCCGTTGTTTAGTCATTGACTGATCCGTTCAGTGTACGTGGATTTATCTCTACGCTGCTTCTCTAATTTAATACAGTTTTAGATTCTTTTCCCTGTTTCCTCTACATTCCAGCCTGAAATTTACATCTCATTCATCTTCAGTATCATTATTGTACACCTACACATACATGTTTGGTCATCCCTCTTTATAATCCGAGGAAGCCTTCAGTTTCTTTGACCATGTTAATAGCCAAATTTCGCTCCCAAAATTTTTTAAGGAATACTCACATAATTAATTAAACTTCTACTGCGTGGATTAACGGATCGTTTTCATTGCTAAGATTGTCTCCTTTACGTGTAATACTCTGCAGTAATGCCACCTAAAAAGCCAACTTGCTTTGTTTGTTTTGGCGTTTTCCTGGATGCCCACTTCTTCTGAGCGAGTGGAACCTGCAGAGGCTGCGAAACGAGAAAGGATTTGGAAGTCAAAATAAGGTCTCTCGAACGGAAATGAAGGTGTTTCGATTTGATGTTCAGTCCTTGAGGAGGTAGCTCGACACCCATGTAGGACAGGGTATGTGTGAAGATGGCCGGGCAGATTACCAGCGATCGTTAGCCTTGTTTGATTCAGATACTCATATAACAGAAGGTCCACCTCGATATGAGCGATGACCTTCGACCGCGCCTCTCCAGCCCCTCGAGATGGCCTGCCTGGCGAGTTTAGTGTAACCAGGGCTGATTTTTTTTTTTGACGGTTCTAGGAGGATTCCCTCCAAGAGGGCTTAGTCAGAGACTGCCGATAAACGTGGCTAATATATTTTTCGTTTTGGGTACTTAGCAAGACGATGAATCCGATGTTCGACTTGTAGGGGATTCTATTATTAGGGGCTAACTTGAGGAATTCTGCGGCAGAGAACCAACCAAACGGAGGAGATACTTTTGCCCTAGAGGAAGGGTTGAGGATATTGTCGATTCAATCGAAGATTTTGCAAGCGAAAATACTCAAGAAACAGCTTATATTATACATATTGGTTCTACTAATGTTTTATCTACAAGTTCCGCGGAACATCTAGCAAGGTACCGCCAACTGATGAGGAAGCTGAAAGAAGGAATTGGAACAGGCCGTTTACAGGTATGCTTACGAGAAATAATGCGGCGAATGTTTTCCTTGGAAGAGCAAATAAGTATATAAGCGTCACAAGTGTGAACCATCCGAAGGCAATAAGTAAATTTACGTAGCCCAAAGAAGGGAATGTCGGAAGGAAATACGAAGTGCTAAAAGAAAATATGAAATTCAACTTGCCAAACAAAGTAAGCATAACCCAATAATTTTTTTCGATTATGTATCCAATAAAACCAGATAAAGGAAACAATACGACCTATCAAAAATGACAATATCGTATTAGTTTAGGATACAGAAAAGGTGGCCAATATATTAAATAACGTTTGCAACGGTATTTATAAAAGAAGAGGAAAATAATATAACTTTTTAACCGATATCGAATTCTTCGAAGCAGAAATATATCTGTATATCAGGTAATTAAAATTCAGGAAGTCTCCAGGTCCTCATTTAATCTATTAGGCGCATTTGAAAGAAATTCGAAACCTGTTAGTGGGACCAGTATCGATTTTTTTATAAACATATATTTAGAAAAAGGTGTCGTGCCATTAGATTTTAAGCTTGCGAATATAACTCCTATTTTTAAGAAGGAAAAAAGAGAACTTCCAACAATTATGGCCTCAAAAGTTTAACATCCATCTTACGTAAATTAATGGAATCCATCATTCGCGATAGGGCGATCGGTGATTGGGAACGGCATAATCTCATTAAATGATAGTCAACACGGCTTTAGACAGAAACGTTCATGGTGGACTAATCTTTTAGATTTGTATGAGAGCACGATTATAGGCTATGGCCAAAGTATATCTTTGGACATAGCTTACTTAGACTTCCTATAGCATTTGACATCGTTCCTCTTAGGCGAATACTAGATAATTCTTTTGCACGTGGAATTAGGGTAAACCTCCTATAATGGATAGAATCGCGGCTATGTAATCTTAAGCAGAAAGTAGTTTTAAACGAGGAACTTTTGGAAGAGAAAAATCTAACTAGTGCTGTAACCCAGGATCTGTGTTGAGACCATTGTTTCTCCTTATTTAGGGAAACAATATGGACACTTGCCTACTCGGTAGATTATTTAAATTTGCGGACGACACAGAAATTAAAGGCCAGCAAATTAATTTGGCGGGAATTAGATAAAATCTTCGAATGCTCTAATAAATGGAACATGAAATTCAGCTTAGACTAGTAAAGAGTTTTGCACGTAGCTCAAAATAACCAAAGTTTTAATTATGAAATAGGTTCAAAATCTTATCTTCGTGGAAAAAGAGAAAGTTTTAGGGGTGCGGGTTTCAAAAGCTCTTATGTTTAACAAAAAGTGTGACGAGGCGTGCAAGAAGGCGAACCGAATGCTTTAATTTATTGCGAGAATTTTTCACTACAAACAGCAAGATAGCATCATACTTCTATATATAAGTTTAGTAAGGCCAAACTTGGAGTACGCAATACAATTTTAGTCACCTTATACATGTAAACATCAATAAAATGAAAAGAGTTCAACGACGGGCGAGTAAACTAATTCCTTCAATTAGAAATAAGTCGTATATCGAAAGATTAAATATATTAAAACTACCAAATCCCGAAACTAGGCAATTACGAGGTTAAATTATCGAAGTATTTAAACTTTTAAATAAGTTTCAAATAGTAAATTATAAAATTTTTTAAGTACGATCAAGGTATCACGCGTAACAACAATTTAAAAGTGAAAGGACGGATGTTTCAAACGAACAGAGCTGAAAAAGATTTCCCTTCTAGAATCAGAGATAAATGGAACTGAATGCCCGGAGAGGTAGTAAATGATAGTGTGTGAATAGTTTTAAAACCAAAATTCACAGTTATTTTACAAATAATGATATTGCTTAAGTGCGGACCACTGATATGGATTAAATATCGAGTAAGTCACCTAGGTGGCGACAACGTCCAAAAGAGGACTACTAGGATATTAGTATAAAAGGGACTAGCCTTTAAATGGACTAAGTAGTTCTTGCTGGCTCCCTGTAGCTATGTAACTATTATGTTTTTATGATAATTTAAAGACGAAATTCACAAATAATTAGAGAAAAACCCATATTATTAATAAATACAGTCATTGGATTCGCAGAGTCAATATTTGCAAAATTGTTCTTTCGTATTTACAAATTGGACACAAAATTAGTGATCGTATTTTGAGTAAGCTTAATCCAATTTTGTTTAATATTCACCCACAAATGCTCACAACTGGATAGTTTGTATTGATTGATTACCAGTGTGATTAAGTCTCGCAAACTCTGTATTATGTTAAAATCTGGCAAATTTCAGGGCCAATGTCACAAAAGTTCGATGTTATTTTGATTAAAATTGCAGTTGATAAATTTTTTAAACGGTATGAATAAATACCAGGCCATCACTGCATTATGCTATACTCCACAAATATGTTAGGCTACTACAATATTAGGATTGCAGGAAATGGAGATGGCTGTAGCCTTGCTCTCCAAAATATAATTTAGCAAATACTAAGATAAGAAGGAAAGTTAAAGTTGGGTAACGTTGTCAACGTTTTGACCACATAGCACGATAGCCACAGGTGCGGAATGTTAAATGAACCTAATCCTCATTTTGTACCACAACAGCATTCTCCTAGAACTCAACTTCAAATTTCATAACATTTGCTTTGAATGACTGTACCACTAATTCAGGAAGGTAATACTTTAAAATATCGCTGAACCAGGTGCCTATGTCAGTTCAGGGAAATCGATATCCCACCCTAAAAACAGAAGCCCTACTCGGTCACCACAAAGTCTTGGCGTTAGGCAGTGTAACCCGATTACTTACCCCATCCCCCTCTCTCCTTGACCCGGTGGCCGCCAGACGCCTCTTCAGACCACGAGAAGTACGAATCGTCAGATTTCTGTGCCAGCAATGATAACAATCCGATGGGGAGGAGACCAGGTGCAATAACATTGGTTAAACAGGCACTATTTTCCCTAAAAGTTAGGATCTAATTTTGCGACATAGACAAATTATAGTAGTGGCGACCAAAAGCCAGAAGATGCCTTTAGGGCTAAGTGAAAGACGCTTAAAGAAAGGTAGTTAGAGTTGCGAGGCTCAATTCCTAAGCTTTCATCCCTCCTTCCCCTACCCCAGAGGGTCAGTGAAGTATATAGGCGTATAACTGGAGAAGAACAGGACGATAGAGTTAGACATCGACACGACGAAGTCCGGCGGCAGTGCCCGGCAATCAAAGAAAGGAATGAGAAGAAGCTCATGCTGAGCTGCTTTCTGGTTGTCACACCGAAACTTAGCTTTTTTTTGTATTGAGAATCACTCTCTTACATCTCTCGTCAAAGAAACCCCCTATCTCGGTTTACAACAAAAACCAGATTTAGTCGTCGCCATTAAGGAATACCTAAAGTGAACTCCCTCCCTCCCCCCATTCATCAAGGGATTCACTTGTTTGCTCATCGCTCGTCAGTACGAACCATTCCAAGATTAACCGGAAGATTGGAAGAAGCTTACCTTCAAAGTCCTGTTGTTTAAATCATCTGACTAAGACAACGTTCTTAACGCCATCCCTCGCCTCACCGAAATCACCTGTTGCTTCAAGCCAGTCTTCTCAGCAGTCAAACAGCTTGGTGTCTGTGAACACGCTCACGCGCCTAACCGCAAAATCATTTTTTCGTCTACATACAATCCAAGGCCAAGTTCATTCATTCTTCAGCCGGATTCACGTGTGGTTTTCAAAGGTAAAGAAATTCAATTAGTTTTAAGTGTCAATTAGCGTTCAATATTAAAGTGAGCTTGGGGTCTACCATTACTTTATATATATTTGGTTTAAATTAGTAATTCTAACATAAACTTGTTTATTCATAGCTGTATATTTTTTTTGGGTGTAGATTTCACTTTTTTATGTTATAATTAAAGATATATTTTTTTGAAAGTATTTAATTCAATCCTCGAAACGCTGCACATGGCACTATAATTGCTTAAAGATTAAATAACGTAAAATAATATAGCACTCTTAGAGAAAACGTAATCAAGGAGTTATTCAAGTACGTAGCAAACCCACGTACGTATACTACCACTCGGCCATTACAATAACATGACAGTTAGTCTTCATCCTCTATTAGTGGTAGATGTATAGAGTGCATGTTTATCAGTCAGTTTCTTGGATCAGTACTTAAAATTATAGGGAATTCATAGTTCCCTGAATCACATTTTAAATATTGCATTAGTTTAAACAATTTTTGTGCAGGATTTTATTCGTTCATATATGAGATTTCGGTCCCTCCTGGGTTTATTTTTCTTTATTTTGATAAAAGGAGTGAGTAAGAGAATGCAAGAGGCAGTGAACGATATTAGAATTAGAATATCAAATTTCTTATGGTTAATGAAGTAAAAAATGCAAGTAAAATAGGAGATATATTCTATTATAGACCTGACGGTAAAGTTATAGTTCTAAAAGTAACATTAAGAGTATACAAATGTCACTCAAAAGAAAGAATCAAAAGAATTACTTTAACATTGCGACTATTTTAGTTATTCAGAGAAATATCAGGAAAAGATAAGAGAAAATATATATGGCATTAGTGAAGATGCCACTAACATACTCCCCAATACCATTGAATACGATGCCGAAAACAAGAATAAAGGAACTACAAATAGTACAGAATGAATCACTAAGATTAATTACATCAATTGAAAAAGACAATTGAGAAATATGAGACATAATTACAATCATTAAAAAAGATCCTCATCAAAAGGGAAGAAGACTTCTGGGAAATAATGAACCAACTTTCACATTGATTTGCAGAACAGATCTATATAACGAATGAGCAATGAAAAAAAACTTCAATTCCAAAGGTAAAAATATCGCTAAAGAGAGAAGAGGAGAACATATATGCGTGCTAACTCAGGAGGAAAAAATATATATAGACAGGGAAATGAGAAAAGAAAACATGAAATATACATGAAAATCATCAAATATCTAGTAAAAACAATAACACTGAAATAGCCAATACAACTGACTGAAGCTAAAATAAAGAAACAAAAGAGCAATTTCGACTAAAACCTAAATAGGAAAAACGAAATTAAACAGACAACAAAATAACACAAGCGACTACTGGAAGGAATTCCATATATGAGAACCAAAAATGAAACACTAGAAAGGAAAAAAATATAATGAACAAAGAAACAAGAAAACTAAAAACAAGCTAATGAAACATACCAGAACACATATCGAAATAAAGATAGTTAAAAGGCATGAATGCCATTAAACCTTGAAAGATTATTACAATGAATGTTTATAGGCGCGATGAAATTGTCCAATCTCCTGATTCATAATAGCCAGACGAACTTAGGTACTTTGAGTGTAAGAATAAACGTTTGAGAAAGTGTGAATGATGTATGGTGGTTCGGGTGCTACATTAATCACTAGGTCTTCCATTTCTGAGCATGAGGATTACTTCCTTCTTCACCGACGACTAACGTGGTTGCCCATCATGAATTTTCTCAAAACATTAACTTTGTTTATTTTTACACTATTATTCACTCCATAACAAACAAAAAACATTTCTTTTGAAAATTATCAGGTACAAAGACGAGTGAAAAATTATGAAAAAGAATGAAATGTCTAGATGAAATGATTAGTGACCTTCAGAAAGCTTGGAAAAGTGATGCTCACGCCAACTTAAAAAGAATTATAAGAAATTACGTTTTTTTGGCTAATATATACCCAAGTTAGTGGTCGGTAAGATTTAAACTGGGAACCTGAGGTAGCCACGGAAATCGTTGCAGAAATGTATGAAATATTTATACGGTCATTATTTGAACATAAACGTTTTAGTGCAATTCAAACCACGAAATTGCCAAAAAACTAAATTTGAAACGGCTATAAATTAAGAAATATAACGAGCAATAAAAGTAAGCAATGTTGAAAACGTCATATTTCGGAGATTATTAGGGTCAATAAACTTTCCAAACAAGGCTAGTTTAAAAACTGAAAAAAGCAATGAAAACATAAAATTGGACTAGTGAGGGTAGTTGATACTAATATTTAGCAAATTATTCATACGTAAACATCATGAAGCCAATTAAAGAGAACATAGGTCCACTAAATTCAAGAGTTGGTCCACTTGTACTGAATAAGTTAATATATCGCAAAAGATCTCAACGACCACTTTGCCAGCGTTTTATTACCTAGAGAGAATAAATAAATTAAATCCTTCCAAATCCACGACTCAGACAAAATCTACGCAGTCCAGTTAAAGAAATTAAATACGAATTGTTTGAGTTCGATTTGCCAAAATTTCCACCAAATTTTAAGGGAAATTATCGTACCAAGTTTATAGAGGGTAACTTGAATCCACTTCTTAAGAAAGGCTCAAAGACCAACCAAAACAACTTAAGATCAATAAATTTGAGATCTATAATCAGTAAACCACTCGCGACTATCCTTTGAGATCAAATCGTTGCTAACTTAGAAAATCAGAATTTAATAAAATGTCGTCATTATGGGTTTCGATGCAATCGTTCATTTATTAGTAATCTTCATAGATTTATTTAACAATATGATAAATTTATATAATAAGTTTAAAGCTATCCATATCATTAAGTGGGATCTTCAAAAAGCTTTTGACATTGTCCCTCACATAAGTCTTTGCATAAAACTAATAAATGACATATTGTATAAGAGGAAAACTGTTTTCAGTAAACGTCTGTGATGAATGTATTAAGTTGTTTTCTGACTATCGTTTTATATTTATACCCGGATGTCCCGCAATGGGCGTTTAAATCGCCCATCAAGATAACCGGCATCCTATTGTTGAATAGTTCAGTACAGTTTTGCATCGGCAATTAGGGGGCAGAGGATGGGGGGTGCTAGTATGGCATATTGCCGCAATGGTTGCCCTTATCTCAATAACATCAAACCTAAACCACGTAATAAATTACGCCTAGCTTTTTTATTTTTTTCCTTTTATAAAAAAAGGACAAACAGCCTACATATTTTTTTATGTTCGAGAAATTCCATTTATCTTTGGTGAATTGCAAAGTAAAAATTTGAGACCTTTGCTAAATTGCTTTTAAATAATTGATTCATTAGTGCGAATGATAATAAAACAGCAGCTTTTAGAGCTTATAGTGAAATGTTTGCGATAGAAATAAGCTCTCAGAAGAAAGCTCCTATACATTCCCTTTATCCATTGACACGAAAGTTTTTAAGAATAAACAAACTACTATGTAATATTCAGGTTACTCTCTTCAAAGGAACTCTTTAAAGCATTCAAGCATAATGCCAAAGTGGCATTGCGTTTCATTAATAACAACTGCAAAACTGTAGCATGGAATTTGAAAGGTAGGTATACTTAATCATATATCATGGCCTAGGATAGGCCATATAGGCTAGGTCGATTTGGTCCGGGTATTAACATAATCCTAAAAAGAAAATTTGAAAAGCAAAAATGTTTGAAACTACTATAAGAATATCTATATTTATTTTGCTCTGTGAAAATTAATAGTTTTAAGATAAACATACTTCATAACATAATTATTTGCACAGAAAATTAAATACCGAACAGTGCAGCAGATATTTCTGCACTAAATACTGATAAGATAAGAAGTATAAAAAATATATACGTCTAAAAGGAAGAAAAATCAGCAACCAAAAGTTAAGGCCTAAGCTAGAGGTAACATTACAAAGAAAATAAGATTCCGGAATAATTAATATAAATATAACATCTGCTAAATTTATTAATAAATTATATAAACTGAAACCCATGGCACTTATAAGAAAGAAAAATGTGCCCCTTTGAATAGTTGGAGGGCTTTGAACGAGTTAATGGGGACGGACACTTCTCTGACCATACAAAATTATGGTCACTGGAAGTGACATCTATGTACTGCTTCCATATAATTGTTAAAGGGCAGATTGAAGTTAGACAGGCAAGTAGCAGAATTTGGAGCAGACTATCCTCGTAGGTATGTGAAGACGTTTGGCCCGAATCTTGGCAGAATTCGTCTATTAATGAGTGTAAACATTGGTTTCCAACTAGGATTATATATATTAAAGCAAAAGGCCATGTTGTATGCACGTTCTATTGAAGTCCACAGCTGTGGCAGCGTTATTAACTTTAACTTGTATTCTCCTAATATTTCTTGCAATTTTATTAAAGGGGTCTTCGAAGGAAGAAAAATAATCATACGCGAATGACTTTCTTTATTCCTAGACGTCTTCCAACCATATTAGGTCATCTTCAGAGAATGAACAGAAATGGAATTATTCAAAAATTGCTACAGTATATACAGTAATACTACGCGAAATTAAGTATTACAAAAATTGCCCAATCATGGCGAGGGAAAATTTTAAGGGGAAACTAAGCGCTACAAGAAACATATAAAATTGAAAGGCTCAGATTGTCTGACTATTGACGGACTGAATTTGGATTCTTTTTTTTTACAAAGGAGAGCTGTGAGCGCGCTTAAGGAAAAGTTCACTTTTTATTCAAGTTAACGTTAACTTCAAGAAAGAATAAATATATGCGCCCTCTGGACTGATAGGAGATTCCTCCTGTTTCCATTAGGCGGGATGCTTACCCCAAAGTGGTAATTCATCCTTAATTTCTCCTTATTCCACGCTTTGAGTTCCACCTACTTAACTGTTTAAAAGCGACATAACGCGACCGCCACTGCGCCAAGAGCCACGTAAAGTAAGGTATAGTAAATCCCGGAAGGAAGGCCCAATAGGTGGCGCAAAGAAGGGCGTTCCTTTAGACCACGAGCACAAAATTCTCTGGAGGTTGTTCTTAGCTTAGACCTATTTTGTTAGAGTGGTCGTGCTAAAATAAGTACGCAAATAGAGAACCATAAGCTGCTAGGTGATAGGGAACGTTTTCACTATCTTTTTTACAGATTTAGAGAGGAAGAAAGAAAACAAACATAGGCTTCGGAGATAGGGAAAAGAAAAGAGCGCCTAGGCGCTTGACTATAAAAAGGATGAGGGATCATCCCCGTCTTGGGAAAGGATGCAGCCTGGAATGCCTTCGAGTACCTCTACGTACAATCGCTTGGAGATAAAATCAAACAAAGGAAAACTCTGCGAGACATTATTTGGACAGATGAAAGTAGCCCTCGTCAAAATTATCGACATTACAAATGGCAACGTGGTAACTGCAAGTAAGGAAAAAGAAGTAGAAGGATTAGTGTCCTAAGAAGAAATAGAGACACTGAAGTAAATAGGACTAACGCCAAAAATCCCGCCCAAGATAAGTGCAAACAGAAGTATCATATGCAGGAAACTCGGCGTTTGGGAGGGTTCCCATGACAAAGAAGAAATGAAATAAGAAATAGAAAAAATCATGAATGCATAAAAATAAATGAAATAATTCAATTTTACCACCACAGAAATGTTTTAAAATTGTGTGTTCAACAAGAGATATGACTACAAAGATACTTCAACGAGGACTGCTCATGTTTAACATGAGAATTCCACCAGAGAACATGGAGCGCAGGAACATATCAATATTCAAATGCGCTTTCGCTCCTATAAGATCGAGGACCACTTGACGCGTGATTGCACTGAGAAAGATACAGTATGTTCTGAGTGCGGACAGAAAACCAGGAATGGAGACAGTACAAGGAAAGTACTCAGAAATGCGTGAACTATCATGGGCCACATAGGACTATGGCATTGGCATTCTCCAAAAGAAAGGAGATAAAAGTACGAAAGTAAGGACAAGCGAGTAACAAAGAAGAAACTAGAAGAAATGCAACATACGCAAAAGGGGCTAAAGCACTTGTGAAGCAAATGCAGGAAGCACATACACATCTAACTGTGCCATAAGGGGCATCATCAGAACAGCTCACATGCATAGTCTATGCACATGTGATAAATATTGAGAAACCGCGCACCTTCGCTATAACACTCAATATAATGCTAGAAAAAAATGGAATGAAAAAGATCTGGTTGCTTGACAACCCCCCTTCATCTGAAATCCTTAAAATCAACGTCGCCTCAGCGTCGGCACCAACGAGCAATGAGAAACATACTACTGAAGAGAACGCAATTTCAAACATGTCCGTGCAAAGTAATGAAAGAGACAAAATAGTATGCATGGAAGCACAGGAATTAAAACTTAAAGTCTACAGCGATGAATGCTCCCCCCTCCCTCCGGAGAGGCAAGAAACAGGACAACATCATCAAGGCAATTAAAGAAGGAAAATGCCAATGGGCATTCAAAAAAAAGACAGGAGAAGAAGACGATGAACAAGTACAAAAACTCTTAATGGAGAAGAAAATTCAAATATACCCTAGGGACTGCGTTACTCTCTGCCATTCTACATTTCAAGTATGAAGAATGGTACGTTTAAAAGCAACGAAGCAGAACCCAAAAAGAGATTGACCCGCCATAAGTCTGAGATCACTAGACGACCAAACTTAATAAACAATGAAACCAGTGGAGAAAATACAAATATATTGTTCGATTACACCGTCATAAACGCGCAAACCCTTCAAGTGAGCGTCATGAGGGGATGGCCATAGCAATAATAAGAGAGCTGAAGTTCAAAAAGTTAATAATTTGGTTAAGGCATAATTGGCCGTAAAAAATGAAACGGAATTAACGCCAATAATTGTAGCCACGGAATACCAAGCACCAATAAAAAATTACCTTCCCCTGCAAAACCTATTTAAAATCCTTGGCACAGGTTTTTCAACCATCTTTATGGGATATCTCAATGCCAGGTGCAGTGCAAATGGATATTGCTGTCCAGAAACAACAGAGGAGCCAACATAGAAATGATGTTGGAAAGAAACATTTTCAAAAGAATAGGTCCAGACTTTGCAACGTATGTCACAGGCAATGCAGCTAAAAAACCGGACGTCGTGCTTAATAGCCTCAATATGCCATACAACATACACATGCTACCAGTTACTTTTGCATGTAACGATTATGTTGTAAAACATTTGCTCATGAATTAATACCCGATACAGGTATCGGTAACGACGAGGAAGGATTGCAAGAGAGCAATCTAGGCATGAAACAGACAAAAACTTAGTAACTTCGTCAAATATTATCTCAATGACTTCAACCTGGTAGATATTAATAAAGATAACTCAAGATCACAAGAACCATCATTGAGGCGGACGATCGATGTATACCAAAGACAAGATACCGTACTCTTCCACATCCTCGATGGACAGAGGAAATGAAGAGAAAGATTAGGCAACTTAGAGGAATAGTAGAACAAATAATTCTCCATGGCCCAAATAGAGATCGATACGAAGGAAGCAGAAGACAGAGAGAAGAACTGAGTCATCTCATAGAAGAACAGCAAAGCCAAATATGTGATAGCCTAATAGAGAAACGAGTCGAAGAAAGAAGACCAAAAGAGAACTTGAGACTTATAAATAGACTTAAAGGCGGACCCCCAAGAGAAAAGATAACAATTAAGAATGAAAGGGGACGTTTGATCTAAGAAGAGGACCACAGAAGAACTTTTTTGTAATTAATGGTATCAGTGTTCTCCATAACACCAGAGAAGGATGAAGACTTCAATCGAGAGATAGATGAAATATTCCACACAGTCTTGCGAGAAAACATAAACAAGATTACTCCAGCAGCAAGTGTAGAGCGAGAAAGGAAATTCTGGGTGCAAGGGCCTACATTACAACGGAAAAGATCAAAGGAGTAATATAATCCTTCAAACAGAAAGCGCCAGGCACCTCAAGAATACCCAGAATTAATCTTACTGAGGCATCTAACATAATCACCAAAACATTAAAGAATATTTTTCACGCGTGCTTAAACACGGGTTTTTCTCCCTGATAATTATAAACTAGCGTAAAAGATATTCGTCCCAAAGCCAGGAAAACCACCAAAACACCTTAGAAGTTACCGGCCAATATCGCTATTGAACTTCATGGGTAAATCTTTGAGAAAATCCTTAAGAGAAGACTAAAAGAATATCTTGAAGAAAATGACCTTTATAATGATTATCAGTTCGGATTCGGAAGAGGCAGAGACACCACAATGGCACTTGGCATAATAACAGAAAAAATTGCAAAGGCCAAAGCAAAGAATAGCAACATCGGTCTGGTTCTGAAAGATGTAGATAAAACATTCGACAAAATCTGGCTCAGAAGAATGGAATATAAGATCTTAAATTTCTAGATGAATAGCAATCTCGAGAAAATTCTCTGCGATTATGTAACAAACAGAAGAGCATCTGTGAAAATCAATGGCTATTCAGGACTAGAATTCAAATTGGAAGCCGGACTCCCGCAAGGCGGCTGTCTCAGCCCCACGCTGTATTCAATATACACCGCAGACCTGCCACAACCAATAATCCCTGGTTGCCTAAACATACAGTTTTATGACGACATAAGCAAACTTGTCGTCACTCATTACAGGAACGTACGCTTTCAGGCAAGGACAACAGCTTTAGAAATCAGCAATGTCAACAACTACGAAAGAGATTGGAAGATACGGACGAGCAGGAGTAAATTTACAATAATCCCAATCCCAAGAAACAAAACAGCTGAAATTGTAGTTGAAGATCAGAACTACAAATATCATAGTAAACGAGAAGTGCTAAGACTTAGAAAAACAAAAAGAGGCTACAAACAACATATAACTGACAGGAAGATCAAGGCGATTTCGATGCTTAACCTATTTTGCAATCTAAGAGGGTTAGGCATGAAAAATAAAAAAAACCTATCTTGTACCAGGAACGGAGGGTACTACTATACCCGCCAACCCCTATCAACGGTGAAACAAGGGAAAACAAATTATAATTATAATTTCAGAGAATACAAGATAAAGCTCTCTACCTATTCACCAACACACGGAGGAGAGAGGAGAAGACTAGGGGATCTACACCAAAAAGCAGGATTAGAAACCATCAACATTAACATCAGAAACAGAGCGGAAAAACTATAGAAGAACATATACGATCAACCTCCGATATTTGCAGAGCACACGAACACCAGAGCTGGAGTCCCCTTTTACATTCGACTCCCCAGCAGCAAACAACAGCTTAAAATCGAGGAGGTACCCATGTTTACTTAAGTATGAATTCAAAAAGAGAGAAGGAACAAGCATAACGATAAAGAAATTTACCAGACTATAGCGGGTGTCCCAGAAAAAAAGTCAACTTTAATTTGAATTAGTATACCTCAAAAGCTTTTGGAGATTTTGATGTCTTAAAAAGGTATTTTATTTACCAACTATTTATCTGTCGATTCTGAAAATTTCTTTAAATTCACTTTTATGATACTGATATACTAATGGGTTTAGTGGAGGCTATAAAAATACGTTTGCTCATGCAAGTAAAATAATGAAACGAAGCCTAGGAAGGCTAAGCCACCGTGCACTTTCAAAAGAAGCGTAGGGAGCCTATTTAGCCAGGGTCACTATGCAATTCTTCAAGCAAAGTCTAGGCCATATTAGAGGGGTTTTTCAGCCACGCTGTGGTATGGTTTCGTCATTATTGCTTTCTAAGTAAGCAAATCAAAGCGTTTCTGTGTAAAAGTTTACTTCCATAGAACCTTTTAATCATGCAGTTAACAAAAGATTGACGCATATTTGTAGTCTAAAACTATATTGAAACTGGCAGTACAAGATTCATTTGAACAACGTTTTCCAGGTAAGCACCCACCAAGCAAGCCCACAATTTGAAAAAATGTTCGCAAATACCAACATGAAGGAACATGCTTAAATCGAGAACCATAAGAACAACAGAAAATATCGAAAATGTTCAGATGACACTTATTCAAAATCCAGATGTATTAGTCAGAAAGAATGGGTTACAATTGTCAAAGTCATCATTTAACAGCATTATTAAACATGACTTAAAATGGCATCCCTATAAGATGCATGGAAGACACGAGCTTCTTGAACTATATTTTTTGATTTTAAACTTCGAAGCTTCATTATTTTACTTCCTCGCGCAAAAATAATTTTTATAGCCTCTACTAAACATATTAATCTATAAAAATTGTAAAAAGGAATTTAATTAAATTTCCAGAAAGGACAGATAAATAGTTTTCAAATTTGCTTTGTTTTGCTGGACTAAAAAATCTGTAATAGGTTTTGAGTTATACTAATTCAAAGTACGGTTAACTTTTTTCTGGGACTCCTTGTATACAAACCAACCAACGAAATAACCAACCAATAGACCACATTGATACCCTAAAAAGACAACCAAATTTAAACAACCAAAATAGGAAGAAACATCCTACTAAAAAGACAACACAGATAAAAAGTGTAAACAGAAATAATACGAACAAAATGAACTAAAAGTGTAATAAGTGTACTATTTACGGGAATAGCGACGAGAATAAGAGAGTTATGCATGCATACAGAATCACATTCGCGAGGTTCTTTTTCTTGTTGCGCTTCCTTGTTTTGTTTGTATTTATTCTTTTTACATTGTTTTTGTTGTTATTTTTTCTTTGTGTATTGTTTTGTTTATATTACATTTTTCTGTCTGTTAATTTGCTTTTCCTCTTAGCTGTTTTCCTGAAGCTGAGTTTTCATGACAAATCTTCTACTTCTAGGGATTTGTAGTTCCCCCTGCAATTTGGAGTCCTCTATTTGATCTTCATTGCGTTCTGATGAGGAAGGACACTTCTAAAGGCCGTTCTCTATAACCTATAAGATTTGGGGGTTGCAGGTTTATTGGGGGTTATTGTGTTTGGTATTGTCGAGTTTTTGGTTCATTTTCTTTCTTGTAATTTTTGATTCAGTTAGATAATGAATAGCGGCGTTAAACATTTTTAGTTTTTCTAGGATTTCTTCGAGTTCTTGGTTGTCAGGGAATTTATTGTCTTGCTTCTTACTGGTCTTCTTAACGACGCTTGATTTGCGTAATTTTATTTTACTAGTGGCTTTTTAAAGGGTCTCTTTTTCTTCTTTTTCTTTGTTGGTTCGTGGGGAATTAACATTCCTCTTGAATTTCCCGCTGTTTATCCTCGGGGTATCTTTCAGGTTCTTCTTTTGGCCCATCGTCTTTTCTTTCTTTTTGCTTGTCTTGGTTGGAACTAGTAATAGGTTAACACAAAAAATATGGTTTAATAACCTCTCTTTAATTTTCAATCTGTGTTGTCCATATTTCAGTCTTTACAATCCATGAATTAATAATAAATTATGGTTATGAAAGATAAAGTCAGTCCTTTATCATCTGTATTAGCCCACTATTTGATAGGAGATTTATGGGTCGATCTCAAATAAATTGCTCTTCTCGTTTTTGTAATCCTCTTTTTACTGAATAATGACCATTCACATTCCACAATTGACATTTACCTAGGAAATTTATATAGTGTAATTTGTCGAAATAAATGTTGAACAATTTGGAACTTGTCATTGTAAAACCTGCCTTTTCTGGTGAGTGATTATATTCTATTATTTGAATTATTTTAATGGATAAATCTTTCGACAGTATTTCTCACAGATGAGAGAATAATCTAAAAATATTTGGAAATTGCTAACCTAAATTATCCTATTGTTAGTTGAACAAGTTTCTATATAATTGTCACCAAGCCTTTCACAATTCAAAGATCTTTCTCTAATGTCCGCCCCCTAGATGATTTGTATGGTGTACTATTAAGCCCTTTTACAACAGGACTTTCTTAATTTTCATTCTCTGATACAGTGTGAGATGTTTGTTTCTTTTTTAGGGGTAGATTTTCATCTTATTCTTTGATGTTCATTAAACTCATATGATTTTAAAAGGAATTATTACATTATTTCTTTAATTGTTTCCCTGTAATTCTGTTTTCCTGCTTGTTTTTGCTCTCTAATTCTGTTGTTAAGTTTTATTAAATGCTAGATATGCATTGCTTTCTATGCTATTTAGGTACTATTTTTAATATATATATACTGTGAGGCTTCTTTGATGAGTTTTAGTTTTGAATAATGAGTTAGTCTATTTGAATCTATCAGTATTTTGCTGCTACAAATCCCATTTGACTCTTCGTATCGGAAAATATCTGAATAACACCGTTTATTTTTATGTTATCTGAACTATTTTCAAATTGTTTTTTTACTCGGCACAATCTAATTATGATTTTAGTGATTAGTTTGTCGGGCTCTATAAAATAGGTATCTTCAATCTTTCGTTTAATTATTTTTCTTTATTTAATGTTTTGTATCTTTTATGTTCAGGATCTATTTTCATCTTGCTGAAAACTGAACTATCCTTAAAAAAATCTTTTCGCTCCTGACAGAAAGAAAAATATCAATTCCCGCCCAAAATACTTTATTTAAAAATAAAGATATGTGGATATCCGCGAAAATGAAGGAGGAAAATAAAATAACTAGTAAAGTTAAATGCTTTATAAAACATTTAAAAGAATTACCGCCTTTTTCTTGGGATATATATATCTCTCTCTCTCTTCTCTTCTACCTGAGTCCGCTAACCAAGCAAGCAACCAAAACATCCAGTCTTCTTTCTATTAATCTACACGCGTAAGAAAATCTTCTAGAGCAAGACGCCCTTGGTGCTAAAATAACAAATAAATAAAACACTATATTACTAAAATAAGCCTTAATTGACCATTAAATTTAAATTTATCCTATTATTTAATGCAAACAATTATGTACATTTACAATGATATAAATTCTTTTTCGGTTACAGTAATGCGCTTACTACTACTTCACAAACGTTGTTAGTAGAACTTTTTGTACTCAACTATCCATAATTTTGAGGTGTTTGTCAATTTTAGACTTTTCTCATTACAGAGTGATGGATAAAAGTTGGCAGTGCATTCATCTCATTCGAAAATAATTAAATATATATATATATATATATATATATATATATATTTATCATGTATCTTTTATTTATCTTCTAATGGTTTCTGTATAATACAATAAATCATGAAAAATTTAATTATCCTCGAAACCTAAATTTGAATTGTATAGCATCACCTAAATTGTAACCACGTTATTGTTATCATAGAGATAAGTGTCTCTGAGTGGAGGGCATTTACCACCTCTTAGAAACCAACTCTCTGAACACTATGGATGTGGACTGAAAATCTCGACATGATTCTTAATTTTGCTTACATATTTTACAGCCAAAGGAAACTCGTGCACTACTCTTTGTTTTGCAACATAATGGCCTCTCGGATGCATAAGTTGGTACTTGGACTAATAGGCCTAACAAAACCGTGTTTGGGACTACAAAGAATTTCTAAGAGACATTTGCAATGACTTCATATAGGCTTTCTCGAGCTCAGTCAGCTTCGGAAACCTATGGTTATTTATGGCAACAGGTGGGGGTGTATCAGCATCGAAAGCACGGTGAAACGAAGAAATCTGGATAAGAGTCTCGTGATAAAGACGGCAGCAAAGAAGCCACTTTTTACTATGAAGAATATCAAAGATAGGTTTTCGTTAAGCATAAATTATAAGAATTGTAGGGAGGAAGAATGAAGCATGGTCTCAAACATCAACCTTTTAATGAATTCCTGTCTTTCCCTAAATCCATATTGATACTACAATGAGAGGAGGGATTAATCTTTCACATTACATCACGGAATTTTTCTTGTCATTATCATTACTACTGCACCAAAATAACTTTAAATTATATTCTATTAAAATCAATAAAACTTAATCAATAACAACAGGGAAGATAAATTTCAGAACTTTGCCTGAATGAATACAGACCAGATATTTTCTGGTGAAAATAGTTTATTGTGGATAGGAGAACAAAGGTACTGTAATCGATTTATCGATAGGGTGAATAATACAGTAATCATTAGTAAGCTTCATAAAGGAGCAAATATTTACATATGAATTCCATATTCCAAATGAGGCAAAGGAAGTACTAGGATGGGATCAAATATAGAATAAAATTAAGTCTAAAATTCATCTACAATACGAGTTGGAGCAATTGATTGAGAAAATAACAGTAACTTAATATTAAGTAAAGATTACTCACACCTTAAATGCAAGTAAGTAATAGATATAAAATAAGAACAAGCCAAACTCCATTTTATTCCATCAAACACGTTTAATAAGTTGGAGCAATAAAAGAGAAATGTTAGACTCAAAAGAGAATGAGATTAAACAATTGAGAAAGAATCCATTAGATTGCAAGTCGATATTATTATTGCTGAACGATTATTAAAAGAGCATAAATTAATAATAAAAACGAGTTAAATATAGGACTGATGTTATAAAAACGGTACGACCGTTGAATTAACAAATTATAATCGGCTGATAGTCGATGACTACTAGAAAAATCAAAGGAATTAAATCTCACGTTAAAATTTATTTAAACGGTCTAAAAGCTCTAAAAGTTATTTTACCGTTCGTATGGAGAATAGATACAAGTTATTAGGTTCTCAATTAATGAAGATGACATTTCATATTTAATGAAATACGAAAATTCTCCACGGAATTTAATAGACGATAGAGGGTACTGTGCCAAAAGTAGATGGTGTAATACTCGACCATATAAGGCTATCCAAATTATCCGTCAGTACTCATTAAAGATAGATTCAGAAAAGATTAGGAAAAAATACATGTCAATCTATCTTTATCAGTATAAAATAAAATACAATATCATAACAAAAGATTAAAACACAAACTAAAGCACAATTCTAACATAATTCAACTGATGACAAAAGTCAGTCCTTAAACTCCCCCACAAAGGTTGCGTCCGAAACACAGATTAAAAGGGTATTACTATCGTGGCTTGTCAACAAGTAAACCCCACAGTTACAATACATGATATTAATTGTATATACAATTTAAAAAAACAACAACTAGTATTCACCATGAAAACTCACTGCGTCACTAAAGATTCTTTCATGTACACTTGTGATTGATAATCATCCCAAGCTGTATCAGGTGAAATGAGAGAGAGTGAAGGATATAAGAATAGCACACACGTGGTAAGATTTCCATCTATCAATGTTTTTCGTTTTCCTTCTCTACCACATATATGGTGACTCTCGTTGGAGATAAGATGCCAGAAGTCGTGAGTGAGTCGTTGCTCGCCGTGAGTGGCGACATCTCATCCAACCAAAGAGGATTGATTCCGTTTAAACAATATAAGAGGCCCTAGTCTTCACTCGTTAATAAAGAACGTTATGGTAGGCAACAATCTCGAATTGATAGTTTGGAAAATGATAAATGCCTTCCCAAAGATGCATTGAGACGTAGTGTCTCCCAAATTCTTTTCCGAGTTAGGAGCTAGGTTTTAAAAGAGATGAAACGTAACGTGAGCATTTAAAGATAGGTAGTAAGTTTGATATGAAGAATGAATTGGAAAAGAGGCTGCACGATGGATTCTAAAAAGGGGTTGATTGATTTGTCCGTTGGTTAATGAAGCTAAAGTTTACTTGAACTAAAATTATTTGCAAGGAGAAGTTTTAACCCTCCTAAATTATTGAAGCTAAACACTTCTTTATTCGTGAAAATAGCTTAAAATAACTTACCGTTTATTAAAAAAAAACTTTAAAAATATTATACTTAAGGGTAGAGAACTTAATTGAAAAAGATGAGATGAGATTGTTAAAGAAAACTGATGCCACAGTTCCTTTGGCCTCTGCGTTAAAAGAGGCGCACGTCAAGCATGTGTGCTCTTTCAATAGTAGCTCTTGGCTCTCTAATTTTGAATATGTGTATCTGTTTAAGAGGATCCTACTTAACCCCACAGTAAGGGAGGACAAGATCAGGGCAACAGCTCTAGTGATCTCACGTTTTCACAATGAGCATCCAACACCCGAACTCCAATTAAGAAATGAGTGGCGTAGCTCCGTTAAGAATCGCCCAGCTTCTGCGAAATTGAGAAAACACAGGCGCGCTCTCTGCTGATTACTCTTTTTTAATTTTTAAAAACAGAATTACCAAACACTTAGGGCAGGTACATACCAAGAAAAGGGATACCCAGACACATCCAAAATAGACAGACAAATAGAGTTAAACGAAACGAAAGAATAGCAGATAGACAAAGAATGGTAATGGAAAATCCACAATCCACAGATCGAAAATATTTTCTAACAAATTTTAAATGGATCAAATTGAACGAGAAACGATTATACGGCAAGGCGTTCGTTAAACTCGGATATTCCCCCTATTTTAATTTCCGTATTAGTCTTCCTTTAAGGTGCTTTAGCTTTGCACACGTATTTGCACTTCACGGCAACCTTTTGAAATTTAGTGTGTCCTCATTGAATTATCTTTTGGAAAGAAACTATTGTCCCCAAATAGTGGCAATTTTTATAGTTTTAGAAGCGAGCGACAGGTTTGGTAGGCCTTTCTTTCCCGTCCTCCCTCTTTCTCCAATTTAGAAGGAAATACACTACTCAAAATTCGGCCTTGTGTTCCGGTGGCTGCAAGTGCTGATAAAACCTTTAATTTCTTAAAAGGTCGTCTATTTTGTCCAAGTAGGTCGTCAAAGTTGCTTGCTCTAAGGAACCATGTAACCTCTCCGTATCTCCGTTTTTATTGGAATAACCTAATAGGTTGCGATTTTTTGAGGAATCAAACCAAAGCCAGCGGACGAAAAGGAGCTTTCCCACAAGTTATAATAATTGAAAACATCAGGTGCTGATTGAAATGGACCCTGATCAAATAGTTTATTTCCCCATTTAACTTTTCAAATCAAATTGATAGTAGAATGACCTATCTCCGAGAGTTACTCACTCATCCCTCATAACAAATTTTTCACCAGTGTTTGAATCAATTACAAATTAGGCCGCTATTTTCTCATACCCTTCGCCAGCGCGATTATTTTGAGAGCCGAATAAAGATTTCTTCTCTGACTGTAGCTTTCCTATGTTGGTAACTAGCGAAGTAGCTCATGATTCATACATAGGGAATATTTGATATGAAGTTTTGATACGAGCCTTAGCAGTACGAGCTACCTCACCAATCTACGGTATTTAATAAAATTAGGAAGCAGATACGTTTGATTGATTTTAGCAGGAACTGTACAAACCTTAACAGATACAGCCACATACCTTATGAAGACCCATTTTCTCTTTTTTTTAGCCAGAATTTTGTCATTTGATTGTAGAAGAACAGTTGACAAGATAATGCGTCTACGCTCTGCAATATCTACACTGGTGAGCTGAATGAAAACGTTCTGCGGGACAAAGGGACACCAAAGACTAGCGTATTGTGAACACTTCTCCTCTTGAATGTGAGGATTTAGAACCATCGTTGGAAAGGTAATTGGTATATGAAATTTTAAATATACCAGATTCTTTACTCAAAATCGAAATAGTTGAATTAACAAACCGAAAGTCAGTTGTCTTCTTCTGGAGAAATTGACGTTTTAGGTCGAGCTGAATCGGGAAGGTAAGCATAAGAATCTGAACTGTGCTAGTAAGTGCATTTAGCTGGCAGTTTCGGACCAATTTTGCTCAAATTTTCGGTAAGTTTCAATTTTAAAGGTGGGAAGGAATTGGTAGCATTAGGAGAAGTGAATCTATGTCTTCTCGAAAGATCATTTAATTCAAATTTACTTTGAAGGTGAAGTCAAATTCAGGCGATACTTCTTGTTCTAGCAAAGCGTCATTAACTCTGTCCATGTGGAATAAAATGTAGATCTGATTGATTTTTTCCTTTTAATAGTCCAAAAATCAACACTATTAAGCAATTTTAGTTTTTAATTATATTAATACATTGAAATTAATGTTAAGCGATAAATATTTAAGAAACTTTAAAAGTTGGAGAGAAGTAGAGGAAAAACCAACAAGAGAATTTCCGGGAAAAGTAAATGCTCTCGTAATGACTACTATTTTCCTAGCTTTAAAAAAGCCAGCAATTTTGAAAGCTTAACAAGTGGAGGATGACCACAACGGGTTAACGAAAAAGAAGTATGAAATCCACTTTGATGGAACTACTTCAATTTGAGGAGGAGGTAAATATATATAATCACTTCTTTATGGGACGCCTCGGGCTACCACTTTATAAGGCAAACAAGCTACCTCTTTGGAGTGATCACGGTCACCCACTTTATTCCAGGAGGTTTTTTTTTAGGAACCCATCTGGCGACTGCCTTCTTGGGCACAAGTCGCCATACTTACCCACAACAGGAAGCAGGCTCGATCGTCGAGGCGAGGTCCGCCTCCCCGCGTCGCAAGGACGTTCGACCTACAGAGAAAACAACAAGAAAACTCCCACCTAGTTAAATAAACGGGAGAAGGAGGGCCTCCCACAAAAAGTCTATAAGTCAGCCAGTCAATGTACACGAACCTGTCCCGAGTACAAGGGACAAGCTGTTGCGAATCCGCCCATCCCGGAACCGGGACAGGAAAAATGCACGGAGAGCGCCCAGACTGGCACATTCAACAAAAATGTGCTGAACAGTGTGAGGGAAAATGCAGTCTTCACAGTAGGGCGTCGGAAAGCGCTCCATCAAATGGCGTATTCCTGGAATGTAGTTGGTGGAAGGAAGAGTGAAACCCTACACTGGGCTCCAAGTCCTCGCGGAATCTTTGGCACCCTCATCATCGCGCTCATTCTACCGCAATTGCTAAATGTCCAGGAACCTAGAAAAAGATAATTTCAACATCCGCCCAGCTTGCCAAAACCGTGGCGTAACGGATATTGCAAACTAGGGAATGCGGAGATTCCAATACCCCGAGAGCACTGAGGGCACTTTGAGAGTCGCTATGGTTCACAATCCGGTCTTGTTACTGGGCACGTCGCGTATTCTCCCGTACCGAGTGTTTTATGCCACCAGCTTGGCCATGAAGACAGATACAGCGCCTGTAAGAGCTCCGCTGACTTAAAAGGGAGGAAATACGATGTGGAATACGAGCTCCTCTTGGGACATGGAGCCATCCGTATACACTGGCACGGTTGCAGCCTTACACGTTTTGTGCTCCTAAAATGTCGACCGCAATACTCCTGGCGCTGTAGAAGCTTTGGGAGCAGGGGTGTAGTGCGAGTGGCATCTCCCCAGCATCGACTATTGGGCCCTCATTGGGGGAAGTGTGGAAGACACCAGTCGCGATGAGAAGGCTGGTGTAGTAGATCGAGTCAACCTTAAGCAATATACGCTCAGCTGCGGGTGCATAAAACTCGCATCCATAATTGAGCTTCGAACGGACAAAGGATCGATAAAAAAGTAACGCAGTTGACCTATAAGCACCCCAAGCGGTTTAACCTCACGGAACGGAGAATATCCATAGCGCGGGTACATGAGACACTAAGACTGCGAATATAAGCCTCCCAGGTGAGGCGTCGGTCGAATACAAGACCGAGGAAACGGTGCGATTCCACCACATCCAGGCGCACCCCATTAAGAAACAAATCTGGGTCGGGGTGGAGTCGTGGCTGAGGGCAAAAGTGCACCACTTTAGTCTTGGCCAAGGAAAACTGAAACCTCTGTGATTGGGCACATAGCGAGAGATGCGGTTCAATGCCTATTGGAGTCTAGGCTCCAGAGTTGGCATCTGGGCTGCGCTAAAAGAGACTTAAAAGGTCGTCCACGGAGAGCGTAGCGAGAACATCTTTCAGCAGCACCGAGATGATGGCGTTGATGTTCAGGGCAAAGAGTGTGATACTGAGGACATTTCCTTGCGGGACAACCTCTTCCTGCTCTATTAGGCCAAAGAGGGCTCCCCCACCCCTACACGGAATCGACGATCTCTCAAAATTCAGATCTAATGATTGGGAGGCGTCCCATCGGCCCCATCGTGTGGAAAGTCTCCATGACACCGTATTGCTATGCGGTATCATAGGCCGTCCCAGATCGAAAAACACCGTAGCGTAGTACTGCCTACGAAGGAAGGCCCCACAGACTGCATATTCCAGTTGGAGCAGAGCATCCGAAGTGGAGTGGAACTTGTGGAAGCCGCATTGTGCATAAGACATATGGCTCCGCTGTCCAGAAAAAAGGCTATTCTAAAATTTACAAATTTCAAAATCAACTTGCACACGCAAGAGTTGTTTGCGAAAGGCGGACACAATAGTGATTCGCCAGGAATACGGGAAGAGAACCTCCACCCAGATCCTGTTGAACAAATCTAACAGAAAGGCCATGCCTCGCTAACCCAGGTGTCGGAGCATGGCGTACGGGATATCGTCCGCACCATGGGCGGTGTTTGCGCATGAAGCAAGAGCGGAACGCAACTCACTCAAAGTAAACCTGTCGTTGAAGGGTTCTGCGCCTTTGGAGGTAAAGTCCAGCCGGCAGCCTTCAGCGACATCACGACGTGCATTGAATGCTGGCGTTGCAGCATGCGGGCTAGATAATGCGGAGAAAGCGGACGTGAAGGATTCCACCACGGATGCGGGGTCCGAGATTGCGGTCCCATTCTCCTGGAGAACGGGAGGTGGGTCATGCGAGAACTTGCCCCAAATTCTTTTGACTGCTTCCACCACTTTGCTATCGGATTATTTTCTTTAAGTGAAGATACGTATGCCTGCCAAGAAGAACGGTGGGCGTACTTCAAAATATACCAGAACCTAGCCCTAGCCCGACGAAATTCACCGACAGTGAAATCGTTCGGGCAGGGCGCTTATATCGCATGTAGTCATAGTGCTTCTGCTTGAGGTCCGTCTCACACTCGGATTGCCACCATGGAAGTTGTCTGCATGCAAAACGGCCAGAACTTCTACGAATAGTTGCTAGGCCCGCGGCGATTAGGTTTCCAGAGAAGAATTCAACGGCCTCATCTACCGACCTAAAATCCTCGACTGATATAGAGAATTCAGTTATTTCCTAAAATTCAAACCACCACGCCCGTTCCAAGCACCACCGGAGTGGGTTCTCGGGGGGCAGCGGGCCAGGAAATGATATTTGAATGCGAAAGTGATCACTACCATAAAGGGCATCGACCAACCCTAATCTAAATCATGCTGAGCATCCAGAGAGCACAAATATAGGTCGAGGAAGGAAAGAGAAGCGTTTTTTAGGCAGTGATGAATGAACTCATCCCCTTTTAAGACACTCATCTCAAGCTCCTCGATCAGGTTGGCAAGGGTTTGACCCCGGGGATTTTGTAGAGTAGTCGCCTCAGAGGAGGTGTCTACCATTTAGTCCTCCGAACAAGAGAAAGGGCCTCCTCAATTGTGCCACGCTGCGGTACAGCTGCACAGCTACTGCCTGAAAGGAGGTATCTAAAGCCAATAGAAAAACGGAGACATCATGCCGGGTGTAAATCGCACATCCTCCAGCTTGGCCCCATTCCATGGTGGTGCGGTCGCAAAACCCTTATACCTGTGGAGGGTGGGTAGGGAGCATGCGCCTAGCATGGACTCCGCAGCTCTTCCCAGTTAGCCAGGAGTCCGCGGAAATTCAAATAAAGGAATATGCCTTCCACGGCAAGGTAGGAGGAGACGTGGGGCCTCTCTTCGAAGAAAAGAACCTCACAGGAATGGCTGTACAAATTTCGGGGGCAGAACACCAGGTGCTGTTGGCAGGACAATCCGCTGAAGCGCTGGTTGGCCGGACAAAGGACTGAAGACGCTGTGGCCTTCGAGGACTTTTTGTGTTAGGTTTGGCTCGCCATGTGAGTCTTTACCTCCCTCCGTCTCGAATCCTTAGGTGGGTGAGGGAGCTTCGTTAGCGGGGGACCGCTTTTCGAGGATCCACCGTCTTCGAGTTACCCAGCCCACCAATGGGCGTGGGCCCAGCATTGTCCTCCTCATCGAAGGCAGCTTTAGGAACCCCGGTAGATAGGCTCGCGACCAACTTAAGGGGTGTTGCCTCCTGTGAGTTTAACGACTAAGGAGTCAGGAAGAGTGTAGGGATGGGTCTCAAGGCCCCTCCCTGTTTTCTTATCACACATTCGACCTTGACTGCCCCATGGTCGACCAGCCCTAAGGTGATGTCCTCTATGGAGTAATCCACGAGTTCCCTCGCATAAATTACTCCTTTCACAAAGTTCATGGTAGACTAAGTCGTCACACTCACAGGCTTGCCATCAATTGACCAAAGGGCACTAATCATGGCCGCCTCGGTGGTATTAGACTCAATCGCCAAAAGGCTTCTGTCAGAGAAACGGGTCATCTTCGGATATCTAACAATTAGACTAGCTAACGCTCTCCTCTTATGGATCATACTACACTTAGCCAACTTTCTTCTATCAGTGGAGAGAATAACCAGGAAGCGTTTGAAGCTAGCGGGCTCGAAAACGTCAGGTAGTCTCTGAATGAAGGGGCCCCGTTGTTATCGAGGCTCCGCTTTGCGCGCTAGCACTTTTGGTCTTAGTCAGGGTCTCCGCATCCGGGGAGGGGACGGAGGGGCCAGATATGCCGATATTAGCTTGGTTGCTTACTAAAGCGACAGCAGAACCATCCATCCCCGCATCCCTCGCGGATGGAGAAGAGCCCCGTGTTTTGGTAGTCTTTTCTTGTTTTTCTTCTCTTTAGGAGATGAGGGCAGGGAATGAACCCGCTACTCTTCTGCGCTGGCTGCAGCCCCCTCGGCTAGATGGACCAGCCTCAGCAAGGTCTTCTCTGAGATGGAGAAGGACCTGGCCGCCGCAGGGGCACCAGCCGGAGGAGGAGATCCCTTCCCACCTCGCACTGCCTTGGAGGCCCGGGCCGTTTGAGAAGGACCTTGTATAGGTGCGGACTCGAGTTCGGTTATTGGCACTAAGCATGGATTCGCCCCCATAGAAGGCCTTAACGTCTGAGGCTGAGTTGCTTCAAGGACCATGTCTATCTCGCGGCAAGGGGGTTCCAGTTGCCCACCCCCCCAAGACATAACTGGTTTTATTGGAAGTGGTGTCACCACTCGAGTCTGGGGATGCACAAGCCTTGACCCCCGCTAGGTTTAATATTCTAGCGAGTAGGTCTTTTGAGGGAAGGGATCCATGGGGCCTGGCTTCCTTCTTTCCCCTAAGGTGGTTTGCCCTACCGAGCCGCTTCAATCGGGAGCGGTCAGCAATGGGCTCCCTGCTGGCTTTCTTAGCATTCTCCTTAGAAAGAAAAGGGGGGACGGCCGCTGGAAAGAGTGAGGTGCCTGAAGGCACTTCCAGAGAAGGGAGTGAGGGGGAGTCACATACACCCGTAGGCGAAGGAGAGGAGTAAACCTCTTCTCCAGCTAAAGAGATTTGGAGTCTTCCTTGTGAGAGCACATGGGGGGAACCTTCATTTTTATCTGTTGAGCTGCCTGAAGGTGGCTCCGTTAATCGTGAGGGTGAAAGGGGAAGATATTTTTTGGGGGGATTTTCATCATCGGGCGTGGAGACCCTATTCTTTCTGCGGGAAGAAAACACTAATCACCCCTCGCAGTGGCCCGCTCTGTGAGGGGTGCGTATAGGCCTGGCAGATCCTCAGGAGAGGAAGGACCTCACCAGTTTAAAAGGTTAAAAATGACGCGGATATTTTGGAGAGGTCCCTCAAGTTGCACGTTAATCCTGTATCTTTTTACCAAGATACTCAAATAATATACTGGCTTGACTAGGCTTGTGATCGAAAAAAGACTGAGAGAACTGACGTTACTAGATAAATGTTTAATGCCAACAAGCCAAAACAAGGGTTGGCTCACGTTTACACAATTGGTCAGGGAAAATTTCACTACCGGTCAGGAAAGCGATTGCAACGGCGATTCGCTACGCTAAACGAGCCATAATTATTTTTTTACTAAGTCTGCATGAATATCCTTCTCTCGAATTCTCCATTTTTTTCTATAACTAGTGTAGGAGTCGTGGTCTCTTTTCATAACAGAGTCAGACAATGCTTTTAGCTCCAGCCACTTATGAAGATTTGCTAATTCCATTTTACAGAAGGTCATTGGTTTAAGGCACCTACAAATTAATGGTTTCTTAATATCAATTTTGCCATATATATATATATATATATATATATATATCCGCTATTAAATTTGTTGCAATGCTTCCTATTCCTGCGAGGCACTTTTCCTGTGCAATTTTAGTGCCAGGAGCTGCCTCCACATAAGTAATCAACTGGTGAATCTCAGAGGAGACAGATTATCCAAAATCATTCCGATTGTGTTTAAGTTTCCCCAACTTGTTCATTTAGTCGTTTAAAAGGAAGTTATTTAAAAACCTGAACAAGTTGTAGAATGTTGGTGTCGGAGGAGCGTAATAAAAAGGAGAAATAACTAGAGAATTTGTGGAGAGAACGATTATTAAAAAATTATTCGGAGAAAACTTTAACTTTTCCAATTGTAAGCAGCAACCATTAGTGATGTAAGGAATGGTAGTCCTTACTAGTTCATAATTTTTTGTGGTATTAAACTCACTCGCATTGATAGAGTTGGTAACGCATATGCATTTCCTGTGATGACTTAAGTCTGAAATGGTTTCCTTAGTTGGTATTTGGTTGGAGAGAGGGCTAAAAATTGCCCAAATGATTGGAAATAAGGTGCGTAAGTTTGAGTAGAGGAATGAAATTAAAAAGAGGTTCACTTTGGCATCTGGTAGTGACAGTAAGTTCAATTAGAGAGTACAAGGATAAGGCAATGCAAATTAATGAAGCTAAGTACAAACATATCTCCTGTAAAGAGCCTGAACAAACCTATGTTAATTCATAAACTCTTTAAAAATAATATACTTAAGAAAAGAGAACTTTATTGCAAAATGTAAAACTGGAATTTCGAAAACAAATGAAAAACACAGTTCTTTTTCTCTCTTCTTTAAATAAATGTTGCCTAGTAAAACAGGGGGTTTTGTTTCAATTACACATTTTCAAATGTGTACTTGAGTGAGAGGACCCCACGCATTCCTATCTAAGGGAGGAGTGCATGATCGAGCGCATGTCCCTCTTTATACGAGAGTTTTAAAATGTGCTCCCCGCTGAAACCATAATTAGAGGAGCAGGAGTTGTAACCCCGTTAAAAATTCCAACGGTCACTGAAAACAAGTAAAAGCGCTTGCGTTTATCGTTTCACTGTTTTAACAACAAATTCACAATTACTCACTTCAGGACCTCACACGTCCCTGAAATTATAGAAACAAAGAATGGTAGACAAATGAAAGATTGGCATATAGCCGAAAGCGGAAAAGCGGAAAGGGGAAAGTTTGCAGTTTTAAAATGATTTTCTAACAATAGGTAAGCAAAGGTTAAGATCGTAACCTGCAACCTTTCATATCGCTTTGAGCGGATCTTTAATGACCTGTGTGTCCCAAGTAGGACAGTAGGCTGTGCGAATTATATTCTCTGTTGCTGTTTGAGCGCTGTGTGATTTTTTAAACTGTGTCCGTCGTCCCGCACAATGCAGTCTTCTATTTATCTAAGGATCAAGCAACTACTCTGTGTAACAGGCTTCTCTGCATCTTTTCCATTATTGATTTAAGTGGAGATTGCTTTTGACTGTAATGCAACATGCAGCTTAAGATGCCAAATAGCAATAGATTTGAACAGTAAATGAATTTCGTGTAATAGTTTTACAGAATAGCTTCAGTGAAATTGTTTGACAAATTCGGTGAGCATTTAAAGTTCTTGGAAAAAACGCTTGTACTAGTTCAGAGATCTTCCAGGGACTTCTGTATTTTCCGTAAGCTTTAATTCCTGAGCTTTGACCTAGAATTTTCGGAGGCGAATTTTTTGGCCATTGATCTCTGAGGGACCAGCTCGCCAAAATTGCGATAAAAATTAGTAAAATGACTACACTGATAAGATTTCGCTGTGTTTATGTGAAGATGTGTTGTAAACATAACATCATTTTAACTCAGTGAAGATACTAGAATGAAAGATACTGCAAACCGAGATTTACACACTAGTGCAATTGCCTAAATATATTCTATTGCTAAAGAATCACGGACTGGAATATCTTTAATTCTCTTTGCGTATCTATCGAGAATAGATATGAAATTGTTCAAGTTATGTAATGAAGGTAGGGAGATGAGATCTTTATAGAGAATCTAGAGAGACAAAAGTTTGTCTGGTAATAGGAATTGCTGCTTGCAAAGGGGAAGGGGGAACTTTTCTTTTTCTGGTACATGTTATGATATATAAAACAATTTCTCGTAATATTTGTGTGAGGGGATGCCCTTAAAGGACCAGCGTGAAAGAAAGCCCCCCTCGGAATAAATTATTTCAGCGCCTTTCCTCTAAACTACGTGCACCTTGGCGTGGGAAGTTTAGAATCTTCGAGAAGGAATCAATCCCGCGCTGAGTCAACCGACCTAGCTGTATTTGCTTTCAGACGCTCCCCCGCGATAACGACGAGTTCTCACCCTATGCTTTCCAGGCATGTCTAGTACCCCAAGAGCGCAGCTGTACTAACCCTACCCCATATGATGAGTCAAACTTCGCTGTCCGATCCGTCTCGTTATCTTGAAGGAAGTTTACATGGACTGACTTCGAGAATCCTCTAGGGACGGCCATGCACTGGGGCTATCTATTAGACCAGCCACATAGCTATTTAACCCTGAGTCCACCATTCGTCGAGAAGATTGAGAGTCTACCAGTTCTTCCCACCACACCATTTTGTCTGTTGCTCCGCGAAGTCTCGCAATGCCTAATCGAATCGTAAATTGACGTGAAGATCTCACCGACAAATCTCCCTTCGTGAAGCTTTGGCCCCTGCTCATAAAAAAGCTATCGAGCCACCTTCCTCCCGGAGAGCTGTGCCGTCTTCTTCTTCTCGGACTCCCTTCAAGAGTCCCGTTCCTTCATTTCTGAGACTCTTTGCCGAATCGCAGAACAGTCTCATGTATGAGATTCCACATATCTCGAGCAGAGAAAATCTAGTTCTTGAACAAGAAGTACTCAAAACCCCGATCAACGAATCATCCTTGTTAGGACTCCCCGAAGTATCTTCTCAAAGACCTCTGCCCTTGGTCTCCTACCCCCCTCCCTGAGGTCACTACGAGTCTTAAAGAAAAAGTGAGGTGGTCTTGTAATCCCAAGATTACACCCCGTCAATCTTCACCCGCTTACACTTTTTAATTGACTTCTCGCTCAATCGTAATTCATATCTCTTTTTCGAGGTGACGTTAATTTTTCTCCTCCGGCTTAACTCTGTCATATTATAAATTGTCCCAATCCAATTAACTATCTTTATCGAGTAATTTGTTCCCCTTTTTTGTATATATATATATATATTTATATATATATATATATATATATATATATATATATATATATATATATATATATATATATATTGCCTCATTTATTATATATATTATAATTATATTTTAGAGCCTTTTTCTTTATGTATCCTTTGAACTGCAACTTGGCAAGAGGTTAGATAAACTCCGGTCAACCGTAAATCGCACTCTGTATGAAAATCGAGGAAGCTTTGTCCCACTCCTTTTATTTCCCCAAAGCATTTCGCAGGTGGCCTAGGATCGGCTATTTTTCCCTGTGCTGTCTTTGTGTCCTTGGGCCGAGTGAGTCTTCACTGGCATACCTCTATAATTTGTCAAATCATTCTCTCAGGATTATCCTTTCCGTATCGAAACGCTTCATTGCAATAATTATCGTAGAAAAGTGTATTAATTTCTTATTACCATCTTAAAGATACAAACCTTCAGTTTTCAATGAACTTCGGGGTTTATTCACGAGTGGTGAATAGAAAATTAATAATACAAGACTAACAGTGGATTCAATAAAACCTGCCATGTTTGACATAATTATATAAGAGAAGGTTTGCTACACCACCCTCCAAAAAATCAGAAAGTGTGCAGTTCTTTTTCTAAATCTTCCCTAGCTATTGCCAAAGACAATGCGTATGGAAATATTTGTTGTAAAAGGGTACAGGTAGAAACTACATTTAGGGAGAGTTTATTCAAGTTTTGATAAATAAAACGAGCGTCTTGAGTAGATAAGCAATTTACTAGAACAACAAAGTGTCCAAACCGATGCTGTTTTCTTTGCAGATCGTAAAGCTACGCCACAAAGAAGATCTTTCAATATGAGCCATAACATAGACTCTCAAGCGCTTCAACTTGCCTTTCATAATATTCTCTCGACCCATGACAAAAGATATTTATATAGGACTAAAAAAAAACCTGTAGCGCATGGAGAACGTAAAAATTGAACTCCAAGCTAGTTGAGAACTTGTACGAAAAAAAGAGTTTGAAGTTTGCCAATTGACTAATTGTATGTTTACTGCTTAGAGTGAATGCGAAAGTGTATAAGAAATTGCTGTGACAGCATGGTGTTCCCTATCTGCAAACCTTCAAAGCTATACCTGCAGCCTTTACCTAGACGATGAGTACATGAATGTTAATAGTTGGTTTACACTAAGTCCAGGCCTATATCAAAATGAAAATGTGTGGAAGACACTCGGAGAGATGCCAATGTGAGGAATCCGAAAACAGTTTATGTACTGCGCACGAGTGTTAACATTCGGTTGTTCTTGTGGCATCCAAAAAATAAATGCTAATGATGTACTCATAACTTTTATAAATTTTTTTCACAGATTAATTATGTAATCGTTATATTTCCGGGGAAATTTGATTCCGCTGTCGTTCGGATAATTATGTACCCATCCTTAGTTCTCATTAGTTGGCTATCTGCTAATAACTTTCGTATTATCCATGCCAATTTTCAATAACTTTATCCTTACGTAGCTCAAATTTGTTGGTTACCTGGTGCCAATTTTGGAAACCTTAAATATACTTTGGGAAAATTTATTTGTTAAGGGATGGACATAGGGACGTTATGTACATATAAAATGTTATTGTATGTATTTGTTCAATTTGGGCACCCATATTTCTCGGCCGATTAAGATGTAATTTACAATAGAGCTAAGGTTCTGTAATACAGAGGTAATGAGCCATGTTAGATTTTGAAAATTCGATGCAATGCCACACCAGATGCGATTTGAATAATATATTGAGTCTCGCAGATAGAATGAAAATAACCGAATAACTTATTCTTCATTTTCGATTTTAATTTTCATAATATTCTATAGATATAAAGAATATCAAAATACCTGTGAATCAAGTCATGCTATAGTCTTATCTAATTTATTTTAAACATTTTGGAGATAGAAACAAAAAAAGGGTGTTATTGAAAAGCAAGAGCTTCAATTTCAGATGGAACATTTTTTTAACTTACGGCCGTATGCTAAGAAAAATGTGAAATGCACTTTTATCAGATTTAGTGTAGCTTCACAATTATTTATAAATTTATTATATGCAAAAGGTTAAAATGTAAAGTACATAAAAAAAGGTTTTTTTGCTCCAAAGTACATTTCACATTTGTTTTAGCATACGGCCGTAAAAATTAACTCAAATGTACAGTTGCGTTTCGGATAAAAGGAAGTTAAATATGATATAATTGTTAACTTATTATATTTAGTCAATTTTTAATTATTATCATAAAAATATTGGCATTAAAAATAATTTTTTTAATACTATAATTAATTTTCCAGCCTAACGTGTGAGGAAAAATATTATTGGTTGGACATATAACACAGCAAATTAAACTAATATAAGTTTTTTTCGCACGTTAGGTTGGAAATTAACTATAGTGATAAAAATAGCCTATTGTTAAGGTGAATAGTTTTTTGATATCTATGATTACAAATTTAATAAATATATAAATCTAAATAGCTAAATAAAGGCCACATTTGGAAACATGCCACCCCTGTTTTGGAACGAATCTTTTTAAAACATTTGAACAATCCTGCTTGAAATATAGCAAAATTATCAAAACCTTCCCTGAATTTAATTTAGTTTACAGTTTAATGCCCTATTTAGTTTATTTAGAACCAAATATAGCCCAATAATGTCACATAATGTCAAATAATGTCATAACGTACAAAATTAATCGCAAAGTGTAACATGACTATTTGGGGTAACTGTACATTAATATAAAGGAAAATCGTAGAATATCTTAATTTCCTTCATCGCATATACATCAGACCCCATCATCAAATGAGTAAAAACATATGAGTTTTATAAACTCTTAAAAAAGCGAGAATTTCAGGTAAATTATCAAGTCCGAAACTTTTTATTACTATTTGAAAATCTGGAACCACACCAGTTCAAATCCTCCGTCTGAGGCCATTAGAATCAAGCTTATGAGCTAACGTATCTAGTGTATTAGCCTTGTTTCAACGACGTACTAAACCTTGGTGCAGATAACAATGGGTGCTTTTGTCATAACTGCATAGCCGTGGATCAGCAGCGTCACGTAGGCGTGGCCGATGCAGTGCAGAAGCGGAAAATCATTCATCCTTTAACCGTACTTCATAGCTACATCATTACACTTATTTTTTAACAAATAATAATATAAATCTATTAAATATAAACCTTTACTCAGACAAGGCCAGCTAAGTTAGTTGGTGGGTGATAGATTTTACTGGTATTAACGATAGTACTTTGGTTATTTGGAATGCAATGTTAACGTTAGGCGACTATGTCAAATCAGATGCCTGGACGCCTCTGATGTTTGGCTCTTTTGAGAAAAGAGGTCGATATTGTAAAGTTTTCTCCTAGAAATTATACTAATATGATTCCACGTTCATCTTCTTCCTATTCTTAGGACGCATCCTCTCACCACAAACATGGATTCGAATCGTCCACATTATTCTTGTCTGATAAATATTTTACGCAATGGCCCAATCTGGGAAGTCGTATTCTGAGGCTTATTTTACATATATAAAGATGTGCAATTAAGGATTTAATTCTTTTATCTTATTAGTTTCTTCCTAAATGAAATGTGCCCATTACTATTTGAGAACATTAATCTTGCAACAAGATTTTTTCAACGATTAATCTAATAAATTATTTTTCAGAAGTCTTGATAAATCTTAACATGTTTCGTTGTATCGTTCTATGAAATGATTACAATTTTTGCATGTTTTATTTTGTGTTCATGTTTCAAGTTTCTCTTCCATAAGTAAAACACATAATATGCATTGATTAAACATCTTGCGTTTTAAAAATTGCCGTATTTCTCTTGGGAAGACGCAGCTAATCCTCCTTACTGCATTCAAGTTCTTTGAATGACCCACTAGCTGTGCTAAATATACGTATTCTTTATCTGGCCTAAATTTGATCCTCTATAGTAATCGGAATAACTAATGATCAATATTTTCGTCATTGAAAGTTTCGTTTTTACAACATCTATAGGAATTTCTTGTGAAAATTTTTTTCGCTTTGACAAAAGGAGACCAAGTATGACATCAATGAAACAAAATGGACTTAAATAACTCATTGATTCTACTTCGCTTTTGTTTCTATTTCAAATTCTTAAAATCTCCAGATAAATGGCAAAGTTGCATGAACCATTTTGTAAGAAAGGGTCAATTCACCGATGCAAACCCTTTTGCCCTTAGTTACTAGCCCTCATTCAGGAGATAAAGAAGAGATTGGGGGATACAACTTATACAATTGAGAGGATAAGGGGTTCACACAGTTGCCATTACAAAAAAATTGTAATATTAAAAAAATTGCTAACATTAATAATTTTAAAGGTCAACGAGAACGAACAAAGGTTTATATTGAAATTCTGTAAGTAGGAGATAGAGAAACGTTTCTAAAACATTCTTAGAGTCATAATTAATTGGTTGTAAGAGTACCTTGGTACTGTTAAATCCACATGATACCGGGATAAGAGAAAGAACTAAGTAAACGGCCAAATTTTTAAATTTGGATGATTTGACTTGCTTTGCAATCTAGACAGTAGAAACAGGGTTGTAGACGAATCTAATACTGCAACCTCTATCCATCCCTGATATTAGATAGAAAGAAACCCCTCGAGATCTTCGATAAAGATTTGCTTGATACCTTCGTATTCCGATGTGAAAACTGAGCAATGTTGCTTGTGTCACAGTTAGAGTTGCTTCCTTCGGTTGATATTTGTTTCTTTCTTTGCCTCATTATCAAGGTGACCTTAAATTTATGTATATTCGAATTAATTTTCTAGCAATTTTACGCTGGTTATTGATGTTTATTTCATTCTTAAGCACTTTTCCGAGAAAAGTGCTCACAGAAATTGCACCGCTAATGAAATTGTGTGTTGGGCTTTTCCCTGTTTATTCAAGATCAAGTTTGTACTCTTGAATTTCCTGAGAAACATATCATGTTCAAGTAAGCATTGAATGGGTTGGCGACTGATGTAATACTATATATTTTGTGGGGGGTTTCATAGATCGGTTTCATCAGGCTAGTGTTGGCTCTTAGTATATTAGTAATAATGGCGGATGAATTCTTACTGCACCAGTTGCAGCAACATATACTAAACTCCGACTACTCTTAGAGTGAGTGATATTCTATGAATGATTGTTCTTATGTGTGTTTGTACCATTTTCTCTTTTTCCTGTTGAAGCTTTAGTTATATTAGTGATAAACTACTTAATTCTCTTCGAGTTTACTTTAAATTTTGCTGCTCTTGTTTTCATATGTTGTACTTATCTAATTTGTATTTCCCATATTTTTTTTTAATTTTTATCCTCTGCTTGAGTGGTCCTCGGTTAAATCTAGTAGAGACTTCTTTGGTTTTGCGCTGGTTTTCTACACCTTCCGACTTTTATAGATTTCAGGCATTTGCGCCCTTGCTCTTATTCAGTATTTAGCAAACAGTTCTATGTTGTTTGTTGGGTTGTTCTATTTATGTTCTTTATATATAATTTTCTAATAAACTTCTTGCATTATATTTAATTTCAGATCTCAAAGTGAAGGTCGGTCGTATTTTATACATAATTATAGGTATGTGCTTTTATCAGTTTTGCATAAAAATTTCACCTATTTTTTCCTATGCATTTGAGTCTGTATTTATTTTCATAGTATATTTTTTTATTCTATCCTATATGATTTCCTAGGTGGCGTTAGGAAATGTATTGGGTTCTGGATTATGGTAAACATAAATCTTATGTGATCACTGCATGGGACTAGATCTGCTGCAATATATATATTATATGGCATTTGAGTGTTTAGTAGTATTATGTTTGCTTTAGTTGCCGAATCCTCTGTAATTTACGCTAGAAAATTTACTGCTACTCTTTTGACGACGGTTCTATCCATGAGTACTTCCCTATTTTCCTTAATTAGTTTTTTACTTCCCTATCACGATTCTTGGAGCCGGGCAGTATCCGTCCAACGAATGGCTAGCTAAACTTCTATTAATGATTTTCCTCGGGGAGTAGATCGATATGTAACTCCCGGGTGATTTACTAGGATTCAACTATTGTAAGAGGAGTGTATTTCCTTTTCACAATAGTAGCAGTAGAAGTACTCATGGATAGAACCGTCGTCAAAAGAGTAGCAGTAAATTTACTGCTACTCTTTTGACGACGGTTCTATCCATGAGTACTTCCCTATTTTCCTTAATTAGTTTTTTACTTCCCTATCACGATTTTTGAAGCCGGGCAGTAGCCGTCCAACGAATGGCTAGCTAAACTTCTATTAATGATTTTCCTCGGGGAGTAGATCGATATGTAACTCCCGGGTGATTTACTAGGATTCAACTATTGTGAGAGGAGTGTATTTCCTTTTCACAATAGTAGCAGCCTGCTAAACCCATGCCGCAATTAAATGAAGATCAACTCAGTGACAAAAACCTTCCTCACTAGCGACAAATCTATTTGCAAGGCTAAATGACAGGATCCTAATGTCGGAAAGCCAAATAAATAAAGAAATACAGTAAGGCAGAATCTGGAACTAGTCTTTGAAATAAACAAGCTCAGGCGAGTAGGACAAATTTTTCTAACATATTTATAGAAAAAGCAAAACCAAACACAGGTAAATTAGTAACAAGTAGTCAAATGCATTATAACACAGGGTAGAAAGGCTTTTATTTTATTGCAGGGATTCGGTTGATATAGAAGCTTGTCAATAATATTAAGTGGAGGATGAAAAGGTAAAAACAAAAATACCTGGAAGTTAAAGATATTAATCAAATTTAAGGAATGATATAATTTTAAGGAATCTAATTGCAGATTGATGCAATTGTTGGTCGAAAACCATACCTCGAAAAAATCTATGATCTTTTTCTTGGCTAATCGTCCAGATATCCCGTATCCTCGGAATCATTTCATTATGTTTGGCGTTCTGGTGAGATGAAAGTTATTAGTATCTCAGACATATTCGCACTTTTTTGTTCATCCTTTCCTATCGTTAATATTCTCCTCCACTTTTATGTAGATCCTCCCAAAATTATATTACGTGGTAGTACAATTTTTCTGTCCATTGGTACATCTACCTAATCTAATAATTGTGCTAGAAAGTATATAGATTGAGGCCAAAATTTAGGAGACGGAGCTTAGCTTTACAAAAGAGTCATTCCCCAATCAAAGATCACTCCACTAACAAACCAGCTCTATGGTTAATTAAGAGAGGCATTTAGGGAAAGAACTGGACACTCAAACAACAATACTGGTGGATTTTTATTATATTTGTTAATACACTATAGATAACCTAGCATATTTAAGGAGGCAATGAAAGATCGTATTATAGAACTACAAAAAGAATGCCTAACCAAATAATTGTTAAAATCGATAAGACGCGATTACCCAATGAAAACTGTCATCTCATTAACCCTTAAGTTGTGTCGTGAAGTAAATATTTACCCAGCACTCAGTTTTTAGGTTAAGCAATTGCGAATTCGATCTGCGCAGCTGTGGTTTTCGGTAACTTCAAGTAAGAGCTGACTCTTGCTCCATGTGGTTTTTCACCTGTGTTTGTTGTTTTGAGTCAGGTGTTTGTTTGACCCTATATTGTCCATTTTTTACTACACCATTTTATATGAAATTGGTGATGGAGCCATAAAAAATTATTAGACAGAGACAGTGGAGAAGAAATATTAGGTTCTGATAAAAGTGAAAGCGAAGTAACCTCACACAATGTTGAAGACCGTAATTTTTACATGGACACTGATAAAGTGCTATGGAAAGTGATGATGATATTTCTGTTGAAATTGAATCATTTTATTGGGAATTTTTTTATTCTTTACCTGGAAATTAACATTTCTGTAATTATTTATTATTATTTAGCCAAAATAAATTAATATAATTCTAGTATAACAGAAAATGACCAAAATATAGAAGGGGGAATTTTTCCCCCACGCCCCCATATTTGTATATTTTGCCGACGCTATGAGTAAAAATTCACCATGAGTAAAGAAAAAATAAAATAGAAAAAGGGAAACAATTAATAATAAGTGAAAAGTGACATAGAAGAAACGTTTGGCCTACATTGATAAAGTGTTTTCTCTATTTCAACTGAGGAAAGTAAAGTTTAACGTCGACATGGAAGCAATGGTGCACGAAAACCTGACACGTGAAATGGCAAAATTAGCGCCAACACCAGCAGTGAAAAAAAAAAAAAAAAATATCAGCTCCGAAGCCAGAGCAATCATCAAAGTAATTTAGAATGCAATAGGAACATCTAAGCAGAAAAGACTAGGCTCCAGGGGAATAACAAGAAACTCACTGAGTTTGCAGATCACCGGATGATTTAAGGATGGGATTAGAAAAATACGTGTTAGCTTATGTTTTAGCACGGAATACATTGCCAGTAAGGTCGTATAACGGTAATTTATAATTTGCAAAACTCACCAGTCAAATCGTTGAATCACCATTCCAAAAGGAACGATTAATTATTCAAGGTTAAAAACACGAGAAAGAGAGAAATGAAGAAATTTAATATAAACTGTAGCAAAAATTGTATAGGAGGTATTTAAAATTATTCGATTCTTCACTGATGAGTTGTCAGACTTCAGAGTAAAATGCTACGATTAGCGGTTACACAGCTCATGTAACAGACAGGATGAAAAAAAAGACCTCATAAAGAACTTATCAGGCTGAACGGAATCATCCCATGAGTTAAAACTTAGGATTAGATTAGCTTTCAACAAGCAAATAAAAGTAGGTATCTTAAAAAAAATTAAAATATATTTAATATATTAGGTAACAGCATAAGTAATGCAACATTATTTTTTATGTTTAGCAGTATTTATGAAAAAAATTTACATAACAAATTCGTAAAAATTTCTATATTTTAGAATTCATACATTTTCTAATCGTTTCATACATTTTGATTTTGTAATAAATGCTTTTAACTATATAAAATCTAGTGCGTTTAACACTACGTCGTCCTGAAAGTTGCACCACCTAGAACAACCGAGCGGTAATTTTGACTGCACTTTCTCTCTTTTTTTTGATACACTTCTATTTATATCTCGGTTGATATATCAAAGTCATATTTGCAATATGGAATAAGAAAATAATATATTTTTACTCAAATTTTAATGATATATTTCATAAATTATTGATATAATTATAAAGTAAGGAAAAATTAATTTAATAAAAAACTAAATGCAATTCCTTTAATGTCAGGAAATGGTATTCCTTTTCATTAAGTGTAGGTAAATACCTTTTTGATTCAAACATTCTTATACATAAAATGATTTTTCCATAGATAGTTACTTGTTACAATTAGTGCAAAGTACTTTCTTCATCACTTTGCTTGTACATTTCGCACATACAGATCTCTAAAATTTGTAACAAGTTTCAGATGTTTTATTTTTATTGCAACTTCCTACTTGGCATTGTTTTCTCTTCCTAGAAGTCTCTAACGATTCATCGTCATCGCTACTATTATCTACAGCATCAGTATTCTTGAAGTTTATCTGCAGTTCTCTAGGTAATTGTAAGAGGAATCTGCGGTTGGAAATTTTCTGTCCAGTAACTTCTCTGTACAGAACTACTGCATTGATGCCAACTAGATCGAAAATAATGTAAAAAACTTGCACTGGCCATCTCCGCGAAGCAAATTTTGTGCTGTAATATCTACACCTTTTTTGTAGAGTTATAAAACGTTACAGTTTCAGGGATTTTCTTTCTATCATCCCCAATTGCAACAGTTTTAAGAATGGAGCTCAGTAAGAGTACATTTTTGGTAGGTTTACCTTGATACACTGTAAGTGTGCATTAATTGTTGTTCAGTATGTGTGAATTGTACCGGTTTTCACGAGTTTTTATAGTGGTCTCTAGAATTTCTCTTCTAATACGATTTACTGTACCTACGATACTCGTACTTTTTGCTTGTAGTTTAACAGCTAATATTACTGGCATAAAAAAGTTATCAGTCTTCACATTTATACCTTTTCCCATGTATGGTTCTATTAAACGGAGAACCACGTATTCAGAGAGTGGCTGATTTAGAGGACGAGCTTTATTTTTTCCAATGTACGGGAATTCATTCACCAAGTAGTTAGACTTTACATCAACTGCTAACCAAATGTTGATACCCATCTTATCAGGCTTGTTGGAAATATATTGTGTAAATGGGCACCTAGCCTTACATGGGCACAACTGCTCATCCACTGCTATATTGCCGCTTGGTTTATAGTAATAAATGCAGTTCCCAATAAATCTTTTCCAAATTTTGGATACCATAGCAAATTTATTTGTTTTCCATCATACAGATCGTGTTGACCTTATATCAAATCTGATGAATTTCATGATTTGTTTGAAACGCATTCGTGTCATTAATTTGCGGAAGTATGGAACACCCCATTGTTTTGAGCAGAGATGTTCCAATGATTTTCCTTTATCTAGAACTCCTCGGTCAATCATGATGCCGGTAGTAGCATAAAATTCTTCACTTGATATAGTGTAAGAGCCACATTGCAGTTGTCTGCGAGCTTCAGTTTCAATACAGTTTTGTATGTGCTTGATAATGAAACCATCAACCTAAAAGAACTCAGAACATTACCTTCAATAATTTGTCGTTTTGCAAGTGGTGTAGGCCCAAGTAATTCCCCAAGAATATTTTGAGCTCCAAATCTTCCTCTTTCATTTTTATTTGATTCAATAATTTACCACTGTGTATAATTCTTGCTGGTGAGAAGTGTCCCAATTTCTCCTAATCCTACTGTTGCAGCACGTTGAATGCTTTCATTCGTTCCACATCCTCTTTTCTTCTCTGAAAAAAACATGGGAATGATTCTATACGTCTAAAATTATAATTCAGAATATTTCTATATTATATTAAAACAGAAGCTGTAATAATAGCATTAAAATATATGAAAAAACAAGTTTTTAGAACTGTATACGAATAAAATATCGAAACAAACAAATAAATCTTATTTTCCTAAAATAAAGTTTATTACTATCATTTATAATAACTAGTGGATGCTGCCTTACTGGCCCTATCTGCTAGCTTAGGAGTAATGCGCTATTATATAATATATACGTACCGTATAATATATTATATGCACTATATATTGATACCTATATACTGTATATGCTTGACTGGATTTGCTGGTATATATAGGTACCTATATGTTACTAAATACACGTATATGTACACATAGGTTTGTATATATGGCAAAATGCGGACAGACAGACCAACAAATATCGGCTCCATTCTGTTTACGTGTAAGCTGCTATTGAATTGAATATATTTAACTCACTCAAAACATGATTAACCAGTGACGAATGTCCTACGTGCACAGGAGTATTTGAAAATCTTCCACGTCTTTCCAAACTTTCACTATTTGGCATTTCATCATCTTCAGACTTAGACGATAAACTTTGAATAATATATGGAGTATACTCCTCCTCACTGGTGTGAGATAAATTATCAGCTTTAGAGTAATATTGAGGAATTGTTCTCAAAACATTTAGAATTTCGCCATCAGAAAAAGTTATTTTTTTAGACGTGTTTGCAGCACGAGAGTAGAGCAAGCAATGGCTGTGAAGCTGTCACGTAACCCTTTGTATCAGCGTTGACACGTTTCAACAGGAGTTAGCATGTTCCTACAAGTCTCTGTACTGAAAAGAACATTCGGTCAAATTGACCGCTCGGTCGTTTCAGGTAAAGCATGTTAAATACCAAAAGCTATTGGAGTAATTATTTATTATTTCAGCTCAATACACTTCATCATATATCAGGAAAAGTCAGTTAATCTCAATTTTGTTGAGGAAAAATATATATGAGATACGTGCATTTAAAAATCAAAATGCGGTCAAATTGACCGCAAAAACGTTCTAGTGTTCAATACCACCTTTTTTGAGAAGTTTAAACTCATTGTACTGCATAAAGAATTTCGATAGCTATCGAAGGCGAATTGTGTTCGTCGCATTGTAGATCTTTGGGATTCAAGTAATTCAATTTGTAAGTAGCAAGCAACTCGAAAAGAACAGTTCACTGCTGCGAGATGCGACATACTTTACTTATTAGATATATTCGAAACATTAAATATACTCTATATCAGATAGATTTGGAACATTGTGATTTGATATTCTGCAAAGTGTTTGTTACTTTTTCTTTTGCTAAACTTGAGCTGTTCAAATAAATATTGGACGTCATGCATTACTGCAATATTCATGTCTAGAATTAATTAGCTATAAGCTGCATTAAGATGATATTTTCTTTTCTAGTGAACATTTAATAAACTTACATAAAGATATCAAATCTCGCTTTAAAGACTTACTGGAAATCAATTTAGTGGTCTGTGTAACAATTACTTTTGAATTTGTTGCCACTAATATAGATATTACCTTGCAGGAAAGTCTTATTGGAGTACTTACTGAAGACGTAGCTAAAGCTCGATTCATAGGCATAAAACATAATATATGGAAGGACCGTTACATTACTATGAAATATTCATTTGTCTAGGTAAAAGCAAAGTTGCATGCTATTGCTTTTCCAACATCCTTACTTGCATAAGATGGCTTCATCCGTGTTTTAAGTTTGCTGTAAAATGCTCGAGACCCACTTGATATAATAATGGGTTGAGAAATAAGTTCTTGAGGGTTTATCTAATTTATTCATTACCATTAACAATATGCAATTTAATCAATAATGTATTCACCGTTGGTATTTACGACATCTTCCCAACGTTCAACTAGTTTTTTGATGCTTCTGCAATAAAAATCTCTGGATTTTGACTCGAAGAATTCGTCTAACCAGGTTCTTAATTCCACATGAGTATTGAACGAAACGTCGCGCAAATTGTTGGAGAACGATTAAAATAGATGGAAATCAGATGGAGCCAAGTCTGGCGAATATAAAGGATGCGGCAGGAGTTCCCAAATAAGCATTTGGATGGCGTCTTTTGTCATATTGGCAATGTGAAGACGAGCATTGTAGTGTTGCAGAAGGACTCCTTAACGTCGATGAGGTCGCTTTTCACGAATAGCTTCGGCGAGTCGATACATTTGTTGAACGTAGAGTTCTACATTGACAATCACGTTGTTCGCAAGGAGCTCACAATGATTGATGCCTTCACAATCCTACCACACACACAGCATCGTTTTTCGTGAATGAAGTCCGTGCTTTAATCGCGGAATTGATTTTATATTGGGGCTAAGCCATTATTTTCGATGGTTCATGTTGATATTAACACATCACATTTCGTCGCCAGTGATGATGCGGTTAAGAAATCTGTCCTTATATCCACAAGTAGCTTTGTGATGAGCAAGCAAACCTGCGACAATCGTGGAGCGTTGAAGTTTGTTGCTTTCGCTCGAAGCGTGCGGAAACAATGCACCGAGTTTTTTTAACTTTCCCCTTCGAATGAAGGTGATTCACTACAGTTTTCTGATCACGAGCCAATTGTACAGCTAATTCTCTAGTCGAATGACGAGGATTTTGATAAAGAAGATCGTTCAATCGATTTTCATCCAACTTAATAAGGCGACCAGAACGTTTTTCTTCATTAAGATTGAAATGACCGTTTTAGAAACGTGAAAAACACCATTCAGCTGTCCTTTGTAATAAAGCATTTTCTCTGTACACAGCAAAAATATCGCGACGAGCTTTGGCTGCGTTTGCATTGTTCTCGTCTCGATTGAAAATGAATAACAACAAGTGTCGAAAATGCGCCTTTCTTTCAACTTCACATTCCATTTTGAGGGTACAGAACAAAAATTAAATTACGACAACTTTTAAATAAACCGCAATGACTTATTACTCAACTTAAAGACGTAGCCTAAGCAAAAGTCTAATAGTCTAAGCTGTTAAAAGATGTAGCCTAACCTTTGCAAATTTTACTCTTATTATTTATTATTTTTTTTTAATATGTGCACAAATCACGTCAACAAAACTTAAATCAACACAACATTGAAAAAAACGCAAGAACCTATTCCTCAACCTACTATAAAAGAGCGATCTTTCTCTATCATTGACAATATTCGAATCTGATATTAAAACAATTGCCGAACAACATCAGCCACAACATCAGAATTGCCTTCTTTCCCTTGTAAACTTTCTCTACACTCGCTACACAGCCTGCGTTCTGGGAGGGCTAACAGCCCTGAACTGTTCATTATAAATACCTATTATTATTTTTATTATTAAATAAATTATGTTTTCATTTTTGGTATTAACGAAATAGTGTAAAATCTCTCAAATATACAGTTAATACAATAAATCTTTTAGCTGGTTTAATATTTAAAAGATTAAATTTTGCAATTTATTTGGAAATATATATTTTCTCTGTAAATTACAAAAAGTTTTTTTTTGTATGTAAATGACTATGAATCGGCCACCAAAATAATTAGCAAATCAAAGTGGGCTATGGCAATAAAAAGGCTAAGAATCAGTCATCTAAAGAGTAAAGATGACGGCTATTACCGGAAATTTTAAAAAGTAAACAAGTAAAATATAATTAAATGAACAATATTAAAAATAAGACAATGTATTGAATCGAAAAATAATAGCTAAATCAAGGATGTAAAATACCGATTATTAATCGAAAAATGTAGTAAACGATCTGATATTTAAACACTAAAGTATCCTCAAAAAACAACTAAATTATTTAAGTATATTGTTGCTTACCGACGAATTCCGGTGAAATCATGAAGTGAAGAAATTATAATTGGATATTCTTGAAAGAGATAAGTGTAAATAGGAAATAAGAACGGATTCTAAAATAATTAGAATATATTAATTATTAATGCGACCAATTATTTTAAAATTGTCAAAAGAACAATCTATCTTACATTATATTACCTGATTTCTTATAACAAATGTTTCCTTCCTAGATAAAATTCTGCCTGTGGCATGGCTTATTTCTATATGAGAACTAAACCACTTTATCAATGAAGGAACAAGACTTCCAATATCGGTTACTTGCAGAAAGCTTTTTGTAAAGATTATTTATCTGCATTTATCTCCACAAAATCCATTTTGTCATTATTCAAAATGTTAACTTTTAGTATTTTACTGACTCTGGTTTTTAACATTTAAAAATGAATCATGATTTATGCATCGATTTTAGGTTTAATAACGTTTATCTAGCCTATTTAAATTCTTAGGAGAAACTTCCCCTCACGAAGGATGAATCAATAAAGATATATTCGGTATATTGCAGTAAATTTAATAAGGTGCATAAGTGTGTAGAAGCATTTGAAAAACTTTTGCAGAGATAATTTATTTGTATTGATCGCAATAAAATCCATTCCTCAGTACCCCCAAATTCAAAACCTTTAGCATTTTACTGACTCTCATTTCTATCATTAAAAATGAATCCTAATATATGGTTAGATTTTAACGCTATGAACCTCTATTTTTTACCAATTAGATAAAAAGGTGAATGGAATGAAAAAATCTTTGCACTGGAAGTTTTCTTTTCTACCAAGTTTAAAGAACCCAAATATGATCAAAACTTATTAACTTTATTCCTTACGAAAGGAAAGGGAAAAATCTTCAAATGTTTTATATTCACTGATTCGAAATAATTGCACGCAAGGCTGTTTTACAGTCTGCATAGCAATCAAATAAAATCAAAGAGTTCCGCTGTAATAGTAAAAATATAAAGAAATGCTTTTTTGTGTCCAACAAATACTTGGTTTAATAAAAGATAAATAAAATGTTGATGCGGAGTGTTCTAAATCGAATCTTATTCTAGGTAATCGAAATATAAGGAATGCGAAAATGAAATAAAAGAAAGTGCTAGGATGGAATATTTATCTGCCCTTAGTCTCACATGCTCTTCGCAAAGTCATTATTTTAATTCATTTACGAAATACTCCATAATTTAGAGGCCTAGTCTCTTAGTTGTTCAAATAGGATTTTGCTAGACCAGAAAACAGCTTGCTCTTTCACTCCTCCTGAATGCTTTTTCTATTACCGTTGAACAGTTTTATCCATGGCCCTTCTTTTTTTAGACCTATACTACTTACTCAATGGAGATGAGCCGGTTTAGCATAAGTAAACTTACCACTTAATCAATGATACCTGTAGGGAAATGGTCACTTCCCCCCACCCCCCACCCCCCGTCCACTCTTGGTCCAGTCACAATGCGGTTACCGCAAAGACATCCGTCGAAGGCATCGGCGGGTCAGTGCTTAAACGCAGTGTTGCACAACTCAGTGCCATGAAAGACCCTAAAGGTCAAAATGTAAGATCTCCCCCAGGAGAGTGAGATCCAGTTTCACGTCAAATAAGAAATTGGAGACGTGTTTCTTCCAATCTCGAAGGCTAACGAGGAGCCGATGTTTGACTTCGTGTGAAAAACCGTTTGGAAAAAGAACTCTCCTGGTGCCATCCTCAAGCCCCTCTTCCCCTTACCACTCCCTCAGTGGGGTGACGAGGTATAAATGAGGAACTCTGAGGAAAATTGAGGTAGTATACGTCAGTCTCTAGGTGACGAAGTCTTCGGATCAAACCAAACTACCGACACTGGAGAGGTAGTGTACTTGGCTCGCCAGACCAAGAAGTACCCTGCAAGAGAGGCAGGGCTACCTACCTTAAGGGGCTAAGAAGAAGCTCATCCTCGAGCTAAGTCCCTGGTTATCAAACCAAACGATAAGTTAACTTTGGTAAGTTTAACTTACTCTCACCAGAGAGACTCCTCATATCCTGGTGCACCTTAAACACCAGGGGTATTCCTCGTCCTTGAGGAATTAAGAAAAGAAGAAGGAAAAGGCTCCCCCTCGAGCTTGTTATTCGTTGGCCACACCAAACTTTAAGTAACTTATTCTTGCCAGAGAAACCCCCCTCCGTTATCCTCACCCTTGAAGAAGACCCTCCCCGAGTTCAGTCCTCGTCCATAAGGAAATAAGTAACGAAGGAGAAAAGCTCCTCCTCGAGCTCGTTACTCGGTGGTCACACCGCACTCCAAGTTAACTTGATTTAAGAACCCAGTTCGACTCACTCTCGCCAGAGAGACCCCGACTGCCTAGGTGTTGCATAAAACACCGTATTGGTTCTCGTCCTTAAAGAACCCCCCCTCCGGAAGAACGTGTGGACCCCCCAGCTGCCACCCTCGCCAAAACAACCGTGGAATTCCGCCCATCTACATCTGGACACACGGCACGCGTCGCGAGTCAACAACATTTCTGAGGCCTTTAAACTCCACATGAGTCCGTAAGCCTAATTCTAATATTATTGTTATGTGTAGAGAAAACGTTAACCAATTTTTGTGGGTAAACTAATTTAATTAATTTTTGTTTAGGATAATATTCAGAGTATTGCTGGAATTAATGTTTAGATGTTGTGTATTCAATGGTTAAAGATAAAATATAAGTTTATTTTGAGCTTAATGTTCGTTTCTCTTATATATCCTTACCTGTTTCGTAACGGCTCTGTTCTTTAAGATATTCTTATAATATCAATATATTAGGCACTCTTAGCACTCTCAGCATAGAACAAAAAGGGGGGGGGCATTCTACGACATACAGCAACAGGACGAATACCACCGGCCACCCTCCAGAAGTCACTGCTTGGCTAGGAGCATTTTTTTAGACTCGCCATAGAGCTACTTAGCCCAATTCACTTTCGCGTCTAGCAAAGGACACTCGTACGTCCTTAAAACTTGTTGACTTTGCAACGAGATTCCACTACGCAAAGCTCAGCTGGACTTGGTCTTTAATAAAACATGAATAAAAGAGAAACTCGTATCTAAATATACAAATACTTATATGAATATGTACCACTGAAGGAAACTGAATAAAAAAGGATTGGAGTTAGTACTTTCGTCTATTCAACATTTTCAAACTCAATGGTAAGAAAAATAAGACACCCAGTATTTTTTCAAACTACGTTTCCCCATGAGGTCAACATTTTAATGCTGTCAGATAAGTCGGATTTTAGAAAAAGTGATAAAATTGGATCTATCAAAAACAGCCCTGGGCTAATGTTGAGATTACTCTCCTTTGTGTGGGAGATTAAATCAGCTTCAAACAGATATTCTTTCGAAGGGATCGGTTACAGACACTACTAGGCACTCTCACCGAAATTCTAGGTTCATAATTTTCCTTTATCTTATAACTAAACAAGTTTATGTAATGCAGGCAAATCAACTGGTATTTCAAAACCCTCTCCCCAGAAGCTCTGCATCTTCCTCTCCTTATTTTTGACTCTCTATTTATCTATCTCTCTCCCTTTGTCACCTACTCGCTTTTGCACCCAGTATGCTCTTTGATTGTGTCAATCTTCCCTCTCTCTTGAATTCCAACCGAGAGCAACTATCAGCCTTCATAGAATCGAATAATTAGCAAAATCTAGTTACAAATATGAATATACTAAGAACAGGACAATGGCAAGGCAAAACAGCATAAATGATAGATGTAAATGCTATGATTCCAAACCTTTACAATCATAAAGGCAAATAGGATAGGTCAGAATAATTTTATGGACTCTCAAACGAAAAAGAAGGAAAATTAATTGGTGCTCTTTAAATGTATATTGTAAATTTTTGGAAAATTATGAAGCTCAATAATTTAAATTTAAATTTGGCTTAATTTAATATTGATATCTTGAGTTTTATCCTCGCATATTTAAATAAATTTATTTCAATTACATTTGGCTAAAAATTATCACCTTTTAGATAAAAGTTGCATATGAAGTTTGCCCCCATTAAACATCTTGTTATGCCTTTTCATTCTATTTAGAAACTTCACCATTATATGCAGGAAATCAGAGAAATGCAAGTTGCTTCATTTGTTAAAAAAATTCTAATTTATAAAGCTTTCAAAGTGAATCATTGTAAAAAAACATATTACTAGTAAACTATTTCACATATGATTATTTACGTGCAACTAAAAAACACTAATCATTCCCTTTAATCTTAATTTATAACGTTTACGTGCTATTTTTTTATATTAGTACCAGGCAATGGCTTCGCCCCTCCCCCCTTACGGGGGAGCTTGCGCTTCGGTACTAAGATCAAAATTTCAAATCTAGAAAAAAGCAGCCATGGTTAAATTTTTTTAAATTTCTGAACTTGGCCAATTATAATAATTTTAAAAAGGAACTTTAAACTAAATTTATCCCCTTTCAAAATATCACGTTGCAAAAATATAGTTATAGAAGAAGAAATATAAAAATAATTCTTTGTAATTCTTTGGGTTTTAACAAATTAATAAAATTTCGATACATATATTTATTTCTGAACTTCACCATTTTGTTTTTGGATATTATAAAAGAATTATTAGAAATACCAATGATAAAAAATGTAAGTCATAACCAAATTAAGATCAAATTATTATTGAAATACTCAAAAAAATCACCTTCTTAAATTATAGTTAGTGAAGTGATGACGATGATGATGATAATGATTAATGTTTTCTCGCATTATTTCGATTTTAAATTAATTAATACTCCTTTATGGGAAAATTCTTTTTGAAATAATTACTTTTTCACATACGAATCGCTAAATACTTAGAAGAGCTCTAAATATTGAAAACTTTAGGTTTACTCAAAAAACTGTTGCGTTGCGAATTTGAGCGGAGCACCTAGGTATATCTAAGTACTTAATATTCTGGTAGTAAATTGCAATCTCAATCTCTGCAATCTCAGCCAGAGGCCTCATCGGACCATTATTCTTCAAGGAATCTAGCGCGACAGTGACAGTCACCTAGAAGCGGTATGGTAAGGTCGAAAAACCTTGAAGAGGGAGCTGCAGACCCTGTTCCCGTCGCTTTTATGGAAGTTCTTGTTCCAGCAAGATGAAACAAGCTCTCACACTTTAAACCTATCCAGAGATTGGCTAAAAGAGAACTTTGAAAGCCGTGTGATCAGTCTTAAGACTCATTTTTACTGTGCACCTCACAGCGCAGAACTTTGCCCCCTAGATTTCTTTCGCTGTGGCTAACTTAAAAACAGAGTGTATACAGGGAGACCCAAGACCATCACGGAACTCAAGGAAGCTATCTGAGAAAATATTCAGAGCAATTACTCGGTCGGTTTGTAAGGACGTCATGGACAACTTTGTGCTGCACCTCAAGAAATGCACAGAGTTAAATGGAGGTCATCTCAAACATGTGTTCTAGAATCTAGAAGAAAAGTCCAAAGACACTCATGTTTTGATATGATGTTTTTAAGCAAAATAAACTAGTTATCAACAAAGTTTGATTCAATCCTTGCATAAAATTAGGGAATGAGGCTTATCGAAATTTGGGGGATGTATTCGGGGTTTACCCTTTTCAATTAAAATATGAGTTTCCTCTTGTTCAAAATTTTGCGGCCAGTCTTAAATTTTTTGAGTTGTTCTACATTACATCATCTCTACGCTCATTAAAAATGCAGTTGAAATTTTGTGTTTAGAAAGCTTCCTTATGAAGCATTACCACTGCCAGCTTCTTATTTTGAGTAAGAGAGATAGAATAGCCAATAAAAGTGGAAATGATTAAACACTGGTTGCCCATGCAATTCATTGATTTGTTTGAGCTTATATCAAACCAAAGAGAAAAAGAAGTAGAAAAGACTTATCTTTGATCTTTTATTTCATGAAGTATATATTATTCTACTCACAGTAGAATAGGTATTAAAATGTGATTACTAACTATATTTTTTATGTGCGCTACATCGTGCCAATTTTCTTTGTCATTAACAGCTTTGGTTACTACGTTCGTACCTCATGCTAGGAATTTTATAACTCTTTTTAATCCTAGAAATCATACAAACTAAAATAATATTATATAATTTATATTTGAACGAGGCTCCTGGCAACATTTTTTACGAATATTATGCATTTGCTAAATCTATATTCACATAGCTTAATCCTTTTATAATTCTAAATGTAAAAAAACTTCTTCCAACTGTAACACCTATTGATTTTGCATTATATTTTCCTTTAAATTTTAGGAAAAACAAGATATTCCATGCCAGATATTCTAAGGATGAGTTTCAGTTTCCTTAGACAGGATGAAACATCCCCAGTACTTGAACTTCGCTTTGAATTTTATTACTACGTAAACTTATGCTGAGGTTTCATAAACTAAATAGGTTATATAGAACCATCGTTTAAAGGAACGTCATTCATAACAATTATAACATAACTATGTTAAAATTTGAGATAACCTCTAATAGAGACCGAATTTGCTACTGTGAACCTGTCATTATATTTATCTTGTATCGTATATCTAATGATGTCAGTATAATGGATTATTAGAGCAACTTTCTCTTATTTTTATTTGATACACTGATATAAGCTGGATCAACTATTTTAAAAGCAGTAAGACATTATTTTAAGGGACGCACCTAATCTTAATTTATAGGTCTATTTTGCAGTTAGTAGCTTCACATTTTGTACACAAATACTGATTTTAATACTTAAAAATACTCTCCTTTTGTAACAACCTTGGGGATAACGTTAATTCCGCTTCAGAATAAATGAAATTTTATCCAAAATTAAGTAGGATTTTGTTTAGATGAACACGTTCCATATATTTCCTTTGAACAGCTCAATGAAATTGTCATAGTACCATCTCTTTTAATTGTTATATATAATATTAATATATTTCATTATTTGTATATTGTATTACTTACTTCTTTATTTAAATTACTATACATATCTTTAATTGTGTAGTCTTATACAGTTTGTTATTTAATGAAATCTAACCCTCCCATAACTTAAATTTTATTAACAATAATAGAATATCTTTACTCGCTTAAAAATCACACCTTAAAAAGAAAATAATAATAATAAAAATTGTAAATTTGCAATACCCACTTACTTGCTAAGGAAATTTAATGACTCCATTTCTATCTCATACGAGAAGTAGCGGAGGACCACATAAAGCAATAAACATTGGGGCTTTAAACTACGTATGTTAACCGCATTTGAATTAGAATCATAATGTGATTATTTTCATAATGGGAAGCTTTGCCTGCATATACATGTGTAATGCTGAAAAGTTGCACCTTTTGTAATCAGCTAGTAGTATGAACAGTTTAAAACTTAAAATAAGGTTTGAATTTAACTGCGATTGCCAGACTCGGTTAGGCGCTATAATTTTTATTGACTTCAGACAATATATTAGTCCCCACCCCTTCCTGAAATACAAATTAAATCCAAATCATATTTTCTTTAATATTAAATAATAAAACATGTCTATATCATATTTCACCTTGAGAACAAAATCCCTTTAAACTGAGGTATAATACGACATAATGCGATGTCAATTGCCAATATCACTCTTTATTCTATAATAACAATCTAAATTTATACTTACAAAAGAAACGGAAGTAATGAATTTACATAACCGTGATTTCATCGCATTACAGTCATGCTAAAGAAAAATAAGACCCTCTTAACTTGGACTACAACAGTCTTTATTTCTATTTCTAAGAACAAGGACGAGATTTTGTTATAGAATTCACTCTGAGTCTCATGAAAGAATTTTGTTGCATTCTTCATCGGAAAATTGCTATCCTTCTGATCGGATCACAATTTATCGATATTTGATACAGAAAATATTTCCAGTGTTGCGCTTATTAAAATTCACGATTGACTAATCTTAAAGTCAGTATATTTATAATACCCAAGATAAAAGAAGTTTCGCTAACACGAAATGCGAAGAAAAATTAAAGCCATCTTTTAGATACAATTAAAATTAATATACGTAGAAAAATAACCGAAAAAATATCCGGAGTTAAAAGAGAATGCTTAAATTACGTCCTATCTGGATTATTCATGCGATAAATATATATATTTTTGCACTGAAACACGATTATCATAAAAATGGTACAAATATAAATATTACCAATCTTTGGTTTAATTTATAGTTATAGAAGATATATTAAAATAAATTTTCAGACCTTCAACATTTATAATTTTGGGGGTTTTAAAAAATTCACAAAATTTCAATACTTATATATATTTATGAACTTCACCATTTTCCTTTTGATATTATAAAAAAATTATTAGAAATAACTTTGCAATAAGGCAAGTCATAATCAATCTAAGATGAAATTATTATTCAAATACTTCCAAAAATCCCCTCCTTAAATTATTGAGTTAGTGATGATGATCATTATGATTAAAACCTAATTTACATATAAAATGAATTTAAGGCAATATTTCTAATAACTATTTATAAATGAAAGATTCTTCTTTAATCTGTTTAATTTCATTTCCCCAACTGCAGTCTATTTTTTTTGTTGGGTGGAAGAAACCGTATATATATATATATATATATATATATATATATATATATATATATATATATATATATATATATATATATACAAGGTGTCCCCGAAAAAATTTAACCATACTTCGAATTAGTATAACTCAAAACCTATTAGAGATTTTGGAGTCCTGCAAAATATACAAATTTAACAACTATTTATCTGTCGATTCTGGAAATTTGATTAAATTCTCCTTTACGATATTGATACACTAACGGGTTTAGTGGAGGCTATCAAAATTATGTTTGCGCAAGGAAGTAAAATAATGAAACTTCGAAGGTTAAAATCAACACATTTATTTAAATCCACTTTAAACAAAAACACCTATTCATATGGGTAATACAAATTCATTTTTTTTAATTTTCTAAGAACCGTTTCCTTTGATCGCATTGATTGAACAACTTTATTTATTAACTTGTGATTTTGCCTAAATTCTATTAACTTCACGTGTGATACTATCTCTTAACTGGTTGATGCTTTGTCGTGGAGTAGAATTCATTTTATTCTTTGGATATCCCCATGAGAAATAATCGCACGGTGTTGAGTCAGGGGATCTTGGGGACCATTCAATTGTATCATTTAGCGCGACAGTGTGGTTGTCAAACTTTTCTCTTAGTTTTGTTCTTACAACAAGCTGTCTATGAGCTAGGGGCACCGCCCTGAATCCACCAAAGTCTATTGAATTAATTGCCATGAATCTGGTGGAGTTCCAGGAAGATCCTTTCATTGATCATGTTCAGGTAGGCAGCACCATTCAAGTTATTCCCCTAAAACAATGAGCCGACAAGATAGCCATTCCTGCATATTCCGATCCACAGAGACACTTTCTGTTGACTAATACGCGTGTCAAAGTTGAATGCTGGGGGGTGGTCCAGCAACGCATATTGCCGACTGTTATGGCTATTTACCTTTCCATTCATGAAAAAGGCTGCCTCGTCACCAATCACAATGTTTTCCAAGAAACGAACAGGTTTAAGGAGAAGCCATTCGACAAATTCTCTACGACGAGAAAAATCAAGTTCAAGAAGCTGGTGTCTTGCATGCATCTTATAGGGATGCCATTTTAAGTCATGTTTAATAATGCGCTAGAATGATAAATTTGACAACTGTAACCAATTCTTTCTGACTGATACATGTGGATTTTGAAGAAGTGTCATCTGAACATTTTCAAAATTTTCTGTTGTTCTTATGGTTCTCATACGACCCGAACGACCTTTATTTAGATTTAAGCATGTTCCTTTATGTTGGTATTTGCGAACAAAATGTGGGCTTGCTTGGTGTGTGCCTACCTATAAAAGAAAACGTTATTCAAATGAATCTTTTACTTGTTTAATACTGCCAGTCTTAATAAAGCTTGTGACTACAAATACGCGTTGATCTTTGTCATGATTAAAAAGGTTCTCTGGCAGTAAACTCTTACACAGAAACGCTTTGATTTGCATAGTAAGCAATAATGGCGAGACTATAGCACAGCGTGGCTGAAAAACCAATGTAAAATGGCCTAGGCTTTGCTTGAATAATCGCACAGTGACCTAGGCTGCCGACGCCTTTCTAGGCTTCGTTTCTTAATTTTAATTCCTTGTGCAAACATATTTTTGATAGCTCCACTAAACCTATTAGTGTATCAAGATTGTAAAAGTGAATTAAATAATATTTTCAAAATCGACAGATAAATAGTTATTTAATAAAGCACTTTTGGCAGGACCCCAAAATCTCCAATAGTTTTTGAGTTATACTAATTCAAATTACGGTTTACTTTTACTACGACCCCCGGTATATATATATATATATATATATATATATATATATATATATATATATATATAAAAATATATGTATATATATATATATATATAGAGAGAGAGAGAGAGAGAGAGAGATTCTAATTTGAGCTCTAGGATCTAATAGCTTTACCCAAAGAAAAAATCGGTAGGATAACGGTAAGAAAAGGGGAAACTTAGTGTCCTAAATAACTTACCCTTTTAAAGTTAAATGATATCGCGATCTACCATTTTCCAAAATTGGTAAATTAGACTGCATTTTGCCCTATTTTCATATGGTGAAGTTACGCCCATATTGTCCCCTTTCCTGTACCTTCTTTAAGTCATTTGGTTTACCCAGCATAGCGGTAAATTAACAGGCTGATATCCCATTGCTAAATACATGTAACAACCAATATATACAAATTTTCTACTAGATTTATTACAAATATTCAGAATAATTAAATAAAAGAAAAATAAATGTTTACAATGTTATGGAAAAAATTAAGCGATAAAATCTTTAAAAAAACATTCCAAAACTAAGAATACAAGTAAATTCTTGATCGTCATCAAGAAAATAATTATTATTACACAAAGTCGTCAATTAAATAAAAAACAGATTAAAGGAATAGCTAAAGGTGAAGCAGTAGTTCATATAATACAATATTTTATTGCAAATAAATACGTTGCTGTAATTGAGAAAAAATGCCTAACCAAGCTTATCCTAACGTAGCCTAACCAAACCTAGACAATCACAAGCTTTGTACCCCATGAAGAAATGAGGCTTAGAATTTTTTATCCTAGGTTTAAAAAATATTTTTCACCAATAACCATTTTTTTTCCTATGTTCCTTTGCACGGTATTCAATTCCAAATATCCAATATAAATGGAGGAGAGCTTCAAAAAAATGTGGTGAATTTTAACATTATTCTTATGAGAATTGGCTTACCATATGGTTAATAAATACATAAATAAATAAATATATATATATATATATATATATATATATATATATATAAATATATTGGTGATGGAGTCGTTCCTTGGGAACCTTATTCGTAGTAGGAATATGAAGACATATGCGATGGTTACGAACATTAAATTTCTGGACGTTTCGGTAATTAACGATGACCATCATCAGTGAATTCTGAATACAAAGAATTATTTTAATAAGAATAAAAAAACACAGCAAAAAAAATAATAAAAATAGGACAGTAATCGAAAATGATAACCGAAAGCAAGAAGTTAAAATGAAATATATAATCTTGAACTGTTGAAGGCAAAGGGGTGAAAATCTTTGATAAGAATTTGATTAATATCGTAAAAAAAACCAAATTAAATAATAATTCCATGAGTATAAAATATTCCTAATAAACATGAATTAAATTCTGATTGGAATACAAAAATTATTACTATAGCAATAAAGTCGAAAGCAAGGGATGAAGAAATCGATTAATAAGAGTGACAAAAAGATTATTAAATTATACCATTAGCAGCAAATTTGAATAATAAACATGAATTGAATTTTAAGTGGAATACAAGAAAGTCAATATAAACTATAGCAAGAAAGAAAGGGCAGAGCGAACAATCCAAAATAAGTTAGATCAGGCGCCCTGTAATCAAAGCGGATATTAATAGATGAAGGAGCAAAGCAAGTAATTCAATTAAGTTAAAATTTAAGTGATTGAACGTTCATTAAATATGAGTAAACTAACACACGAAAGTTTAAATATTAAATAAGCAATAATGGAGGGGGCGAATAGGACAACTAAGGCATTAAATTAAGTAAAAGTCATTTGTAAACTAGATCATTTGGATATAAACGGGATAAACTAAATTAAAAAAAAAAATTCTCTGTACAACCACTAACCTCATTTCGTTTTGTTCGGAGTATCAACTGATATTACGGACAGAACAAGGCAGAATGAAAACTATTAAGGGGAATGTGGTTAGTTGTACTTTTTTTATATAGTGAATAATTTGACGGATGATGAATAATCATTGAGATCCGGGTTTATTTGTTTAATGATAATTGATTAAAAAAAATTTAAATCCAGACTAAAGGAATCAGGGTCAAGTGGGTGGTGGTTTTAGTGAATGTTCTCGTATAGAGGAGTGTTTGGGTTTGGAGATAGGAATGTTTTTCTATATGATACTTCGATGCTTAGCGATCCTACATCTTGATTGTAGACTTTTGGGTCCTACATAGCGACTTTGGCAGGAGGCATAAATGAATTCATAAATAATGTAGGAACTCAAGCATAATGGGAGCGATTCTTTGTGTCGAAGGAAAGTATAAACACCAAGAGGATTAGAATTAATTAGGAGAAACTGGAAAAAATTAGAATTAAAAAATCTCCTAAGATATACTATTTCAGAATGAAAGTGAAACCAATTCGAACTGATTTTGTAACCTCTTTGTATACTGTTTATGATAGTGAAATGTTTAGAATTAATAGGAGAGCAACTAAAGAAGTGGGTGTCAAGTTTAGTGGTAGTGGGTTTCCTGTAAACTGAGGTGTTAAATTTCGAATCAATTTTTGAAACGGTAACATTCAGAAAAGAGATTTTATTGTTTAATTCTGTCTCCATGGAAAATTTAATATTAGGGTGTTGTTGATTTAAATAATTTAAAAATAATGGGGCATAGTTTTTGTGTTTAAGAATAAGGAAGCAGTCGTCGATAAATCCTTTAAACATTAATGGTTCATATTCAACGGGATCGTCCTTTAACCAGTTTTTTTCGTTGTAGGCTGAAAAAGCATTAGCAAAGCTGGGACCTAATGGACAGCCCATGGCCATTCCATCGTGTTAAATGTACAAAATTTCAATAAAAACCAACACTGTATTTGCAACAGGCAATTTTATTAAGGGAAAAAAAAGTAGACCTAAAATGCTATCATTTGAGTGAAAAAGGGTATCGGTTATGATTTTGCAGTGATTGAGGTAATAAAAGATTGGTTTAAATCTAATTGAGAAAAGTATCTATGAAATTCGAATGAATCTTTCAGAGTGAATTAGTTGTGAGTGAGAGGTTGAATTATGGAGACTAAAAACTTGGCAAAGTTAAAGCTAGGGTGTTAATGGCAGATAATATTGGACGGAGAGGTAATCCTACCCTGTGAGTTTTTAGTAAACCATAGATAATACCTGGCGATGTACCAGAAGCAAAGAGTTGGTTGTAAAAGTCACAACAGAGAATATTTTTCTGTTTAGCGAACGTAAAACGTTGTTTATTTGGCCTTCAATGTTCGTAACCATCGCATATGTCTTCATATTCCTACTATATATATATATATATATATATATATATATATATATATATATATATATATATATATATATATATGAGAAACTCACAAAGTATCGCATGAGTAGGGCAATAAATGCAAAAGATTCTACAGGAAAATGAAAGGTGGATTCCAAGTTCATTCTGTAATCGAGCTTTTCATCTTCCTTAGTCATAAATTGCCTAAATTTGATATTCCCTTGCCAGGAAATATTTTCCTTCAACTCTAAACTGTACTAAAAACTTATTTTCTTTTAATGGTAAATTTTACCTTCAAAAGTTTGGTTTGGCTATAGGAGATTACTTACCTACCTGTTCTTTCAAATCTATATATTTTGAATTTTTTTAAACAACCTTACTTCGCACCATTACCGATTTTGCACTTGTTTGCTACCTATATATGGGAGAAACGGATGAGGCAGGGGCCGTTATATGAATCTAAACGGCTGAATGATTTAAGTGACCTTTCCTTAACTGGCCATAATGTACTCCTTCGTTTACTTTTAAGTCCTGTGCTTAAGGGGGCGTGACCTCTTTTTTCTTCTCAAAGCGTGGGGGAGGAGCTAACGATAGGATACTCACTTGTTAGGTTCTCGGCCGACCGTTACGCGGAGTTCAGAGGTGTATGTGCTTCTCGAGTATTTGTGCACACTCTTAGACTGAGCTGGGTTTCTATCAAAAGATGACTGTTTCCTTTTCCTTTGGCACCTTCTCAAGACACAACCGATCTAAGCGTATCTCACTCTGTATTTGCTTGGCTTTCTTAATTATCTAGCATCGGTAGCTTTCCGTCCCGCAGCTGCTCCTTTGTTTATGTGTGTGTGTGTGTGTGTGTGTGTGTATGTGTTGCCGCGTGGGAACCAGTTATTCGATCGCTTTTCTTATGCATTTCTAACAAATAGAGTATTTTAATTAGTATTTCTCTATTTTACAATGGGTTATTATTTATTACATCTCCTATTACCTAATAAGTTAATATATGTGTTCTATCTTCGGATTCCATCGATCCATTGAGCACCCATTTGTAGGGGTTCCTCATTGGCTTATTTATCCTGCAATATGGATGGCATATGCCCATGGCTACTTTCCTTGCAGATTGGGCGCCACACCACAACTCCGACTGCGACCTGCCTGCCCTTAATAAATATATATACATATATATATATATATATATATATATATATATATATATATATATATATATATATATATATATATATACACTCGTATATATATATAAAACATTGATTATATATTAGTTCGATATTCATGAGTAAACGAGGTAGAATATATGATCAATCAACTATCTCAACGCCACCAATAGCGAAGGTTTAATATAAGATTCCTATAACTAAGGTCAAATCTTCTCTTTGCCTTAATCAAGACTCTTCAGCTTTTCAACTACTCTTTTCGAAACTCTTAAGAGAACCTATTCTGCGTGACTTTGTGAATAAAATTATCCAACCTAAGAGTTCTTTTATCTTTCCTGAACTGTCGGTGTGAAATATATCCGACCCATCTCCATTTTATTTCTTTAAAATGCATTTTTTTTCTATCAAAATGGAATTGTATCGTTAATCGCCAACGAAACCCTAATTACAAGCGATATTATATGCTCACTTGCTGTATTTACATTTTATGATTGCTTTTGCAACCGAAGTTAATAAAATGCCATAACACAACATCATGCCCATCCACACCACGCGCTGGCGTACCACATGGTAGCGTACTTGCACCCACACTCTTTATACTATACACTAACAACACCTCACGACTACCTGAGAACTTCTAACACTCCTAAACAGAATCCTTCGCTGACGATGAGACCATTCTCCTCTGCGCTCAAGGCCCAACCAGAATGCCGTTCCATGAATAAATTATTATTGGTAAAAAGACGGAATTTGAAGATAAGGAGTCAATAGCTACGAATCCTCAGAAGCCACAAAAGAAACTCCACGGCGGATGCTATCACGATATATAGAACATACAAATATAAATACACAAATGATACAAAAACCATATGCCCCCAACAAGAACTACATACAGACCTCAGACGAAAATTATAAGGACAGCATTTACAAGCTCCTAATATTTCACACACATCAAAAACTCACAAAAACCAGATCTAAAACACGAACAAGCTGCACATTTTCTATCCTGCCAGCTGTAAACTAAAAATCCACTCAAGGGACTATTCAGACATACGTACATACGCACAACTCTCACTTGTAGGAATAAGTCAAACATGGCAGTGGTAAAACTGCGTATTCAGAACTCTACTCTGAAACACCTGCATTAGCAGACTACCAGAAAACAACAAAGTAATAACACACAAAACATACACTAACTACCGTTTTACACAACACCACAGGTTGTAAAACTCGAAAAATACACACAATACGCTGTGATGGCACTAAATGACCCCCATCTACAGGCGACCTCTATCAGCCAATACCTATCTACTCGTAAGATACTAACAACATAACTAACGCAATTATACAACACGCGTCTCTGCTCCCACTCCCATCCTCCCGCTGAACTTGTGAACACTAAACACTACTTTAAACCAATAATAACATTAGGAGCCAAAATATTAAGTCTTCTTATCTCCACTAAAGATTTTTTACGATCCTTTAGTTCTCCTGATACACGATATCTTATTATCTACCACAGTTATCCCTCTAAAGTTATTTGTATTCACATAACTCGATTCAATATATTACGGAAGATTTATCCAAAGGAGGCAAAACGCTGAGCGTAATTGGCACTCGGAAGAACCATAAAAGATATAGGTCAAAACATAAAATTTCATGGATGAAAAAGTTCACATTTGTGCGAAAAAAATGGTCAAAATGTAGTGTTAAATATATTTTTTTTAATTTCCTGTGCCTGAACGATTTGCAGGATTCAGATATGTAGATGAGCATTTATGGAAATATCTGTATTAAACCTGCAATTTAAATTTAGATATTTGTAGTTATTTTATTCCAAAGCCTTTCTCTTCAAACCTGGATTCTATGATGAAATCTATTTACTGGTTCATGTCACTCCATCTACATGCAAGGGATGTTCAAGATTACCGCACAAAAAGGAGCCACTTTAATTAACAAACGGGGCTTTACAGGCTTGTAATAAACACAAAGGCTTGATTTATCGCATCTGTTCTCCTTTTCATTTCATATTATAATCATTTGTGCATTATCTATGAATAAAGCAATATCATGGCTCAATTAGACGATCCAAAAATATAAAAAAGACAAAGTTTGCTGCGGTGTATTGAATCCGCCGAGGGCTTAAATGCGAAGATAACTGATTGCCCTGCTGTCAACCTGAGGTGGTTGCAGATAATCAGGAAAGAGATGGATTAGCCAGGCTGTGATTAAGAGGTTAAATATACTCGGAAACCTCCCTTCCAGCGTTCTAATACGAAAAATAACCCCAAATTTCTAGTGGAGATGCAAGCTATCATTGACAACCATTTAAGCATGTCACCATTGTGAACAACCAAGAATAAAGGAGTGTCAGTCTGTTATCAGGCACTTACTGCATTAGGATATTTGCTACTATTCCTTTGAACTGTGAACGTGCCAGCCCAAGTCTCAGAAGATGATGGACAAGCGTAAGGAACGTGCTGCCAAACTTGTTAACAAAAAAAAAACATCCCTCATTTCTGGCAGGATTGAATTCTTTGGACAAAAACCGCAGGATTGAAGTGCCCATCCCTCCATTGATGTACCAAGAGACGCTGTCGATGTATACCTGTATAGACTAGCTCGGCACTCAGAGTCTTACACAAGTACGGGCAGACAGTTGGCCACAGACCGCTTGAGTTATGTCTGCGCGATAAATAAAGAGTACGAATTAGGGTTGACCAGATTTAGATGAATGGCTTGCCAAGCGGAGTTCAAAGGATATATAAAAAAACAATACCCCAAAATCTAATTTTTCATATAGGAAAAAAGGGACAATTTATATATATATATATATATATATATATATATATATATATATATATATATATATATATATATATATATATATATATTATATATATATACAAAAGGGGGAAAAAAATACTTATGGTGATTAAATCAATTATGGGAAGATTGAGAGGAAAGACATGGGGGGTTTCACGCTCTATACAGACTCGGACCCACAGGTATTCAATAAGGCAGGCAAGTCTCGGCTAAGGGCTTGGGTCCAATTAATATTCGACTATGTTAATCCAAGGTTGGCCAATAAAAGGGGCGAATCCAGATCGCCGTTTCATCTCAGGAGATATTGGAAGAAAGACCTCTTACAAAAATAACCTTTAATATACAAGTAAATAATAGAATTATTATTGGTCACGAAAACTAAGCAAATTAATATAATAATGAATCAGTCACCAGTTGTTAATACAGGTGGGCAAGGAATAAATTGGAATAGCCCGGGAATTGTGACAATCACTTGAAAAACCGTTATTAAACGCAGGGAATTAGGGGAATGGGGAAGTAAATTAAATGGAGGAAAGATCGCGGGACTAGGCCCTCGATTTCACATCTACAGTGGTCAATTCGATGAAGCCTTGGGGGAACTTCGTAGAGCGGAAGATGAGCGTAGATCAGGTTTCAAGTTATCCTCCAAATGGGAAACGCGAAGGGGGGGGTGGGGGAGTCCGCTCCAGGGACTGGTGTCGTCTCGACAACCAGATGGGAGTCTGGACGGAAGGACTTCCTGGACTTACTTTCTCTTGCCTCACAGTTGAGGTTAAGGTACACGGACCTTGTAGAGTGGAGGGAATGAACGAAGACTTGATCCCGGTTAGGCCTCCAAATTGGGAATATCCCAGGACAGTAATCCGTTTCTGACCAGAGAGATTACGAATGTAAGATCCGCTCACTGGATCACAGGCGTAGATACGGCGAACCAACGGGATCGTGACGGACGGACGTCGGAAGAAACTCTTTCTCACAATGAAAGGAGTCGCTCGCATAAATACGGCGGGTTTCTGCAAGGAATGGGGTTAGTGTGAAAGGCCTAAGACACCTGGCGTCCCATGGTAGAATTGGACTGTAGCCGTGTAAACAGTCCCAAGTCACGGGTGTCTCACAGCGGCTGATGAGGGGTAGTGGAACCATATATCAATAAAAATGAAGAAAGAAATATCATACAAAAAAAAAGCAAAGGACAAATATGTGCAAAAGGAAAATAAATTTTACATGAAACCATAGAACATAAACATACACGAAGTTCTAGAATTATAAAAACAAAACAAGCACACAAAGTCGATTATGTACACGGGAGTACAATGATTAACACATTTTACTTAGCAGGGGGAGGATCATCGACTGGATTCCTTTTTTAACAGTCTGCAACACAGTTTTCTGTTCCTTTAATGTACCTTATTTGGAATTGGTATTCCATTAGAGATAAACTCCAACGCATAAGCCTTCCGTTCTAGCTTGTACAATTCTTTAAGTAAGCCAATGGGCGATGATCGGTTTCAATCACGAAATCCTTACCTAACAAATATGTTTGGAATTGCTGTACACTTCATCAGATCGATAGAGTTTCAAGTTCTATAACCGCATAGTTCCTTTCGCGTGACATGAGCTTCCGGCAAGCGTACGCAATGGGGGAACTGTTGCCGTCTACTTCATACTCGAGCAAGACGCAACCAATGCCTTAATTACATGCGTCCGTTCGTATCCCAAAAGGTTTGTTCGTATTCCTGAGTCTCAAGATGGGAGCTGATGTTAGTCTTTCCCTTAGCAGATGGAAGGGGGTGGTCCCTTAGGTGTTCCATGTGAGGAGGTCCGGGGAATGTCAATTTATTAGAGCGCTAAAGGAGGACGCTAAGGCAGCAAAATTTGGACAAAACGTTGGCAAAAGGATATCTAAGGAGCATAAGTGTTTTTAGTACGCGAGAGGGGCATTTTGGCGATAGCCTTTACCTTTTCTTTTTGGGGGGCAATTTTATTTTTTAACAATGTGGAAACTGAGGTACTTAATAGTGTTATAGCCAAAATGGCACTTGATAGGGCCTATAGTGAGGCAGTTTTCACGAAGCCTATTGGGGAGCGATTCTAGGGATGTAAGAGCTGGTCCCATGTAAAGTGCTGATAGCGCTTAAGCATATTCACATGAAACAATTTGTTTCATGAGTCGGTATTTATTATGTAATCTTCGGGACCGTGGGATTCTAGGATTAGGAAAGGGCCTTTCCATTAGGACCTGAGCTTGTTTATTTCCGTGTGTTGGAGAAGCAGCACCTCTTTACCGGGCTTAAATCGGCTTTCTTTGGACCTAACTTAACGTCAAAAGAGGTCCTATATCTTTCTAAATTTAGGTTCGAATTTTTGTTCGCTAGATCGGTGCATTCTTCCAAGCGGTTCTGAAGATCTGGCATTTAAGAATACGAGCACTAAATCTCCTCATCCAGGAGGGGAAAGAAAAAAATTCATTTAAAATGCACTTTAATCCTTGTATATTTCGGGCATACCAGAGCTCGAAGAAGGCAAATCCCAAACTTCTGTGGGGGATTTCTCTGAAGGCAAACAGGACAACCAGCAGTTATCGATCCATTCTTGAAACTGGTATTGGCATAACTTTTCAGAATAATCTTCAAAGTGCCATTTAACTTTTCACAGACGCCATTAGCGGCTGGGGGAAAATGGGAGGTAAACAAGGGCTTGAGCGTAAGAAGCTTGACGACGTATTCCATTAGCTTAGATGTGAACTGTTTACTTCTGTCAGACAAGATCTCTTTCGGGATGCTGAAACGGGAAAAGATAGAAATAAGTGCCAACGCACAAGTCACGGTATCAATCTTTTTAAGGGGGATTGCGTAGTGGAATCTCGTTGCAAAGTCAACAAGTTTTAAGGACGTACGAGTGTCCTTTGCTAGACGCGAAAGTGAATTGGGCTAAGTAGCTCTATGGCGAGTCTAAAAAAATGCTCCTAGCCAAGCAGTGACTTCTGGAGGGTGGCCGGTGGTATTCGTCCTGTTGCTGTATGTCGTAGAATGCCCCCCCCTTTATGTTCTATGCTGAGAGTGCTAAGAGTGCCTAATATATTGATATTATAAGAATATCTTAACGAACAGAGCCGTTACGAAACAGGTAAGGATATATAAGAGAAACGAACATTAAGCTCGAAATAAACTTATTTTTATCTTTAACCATTGAATACACAACATCTAAACATTAATTCCAGCAATACTCTGAATATTATCCTAAACAAGAATTAATTAAATTAGTTTACCCACAAAAATTAATTAACGTTTTCTCTACACACAACAATAATATAAGAATTAGGCTTACGGTCTCATGTGGAGTTTAAAAGGCCTCAAGAATGTTATTGACTCTCAACGCGTGCCGCCGGCCAGATGTAGATGAGCGAGATCACACGGTTATTTTGGTGAGGGTGTCAGCTAGGGGGTCCACACGTTCTTTCAGGGGGGGGGGGAGGTTTTCTAGGATGAGAACAAATATGGTGCTATATACAACACCTAGGCAGTCGTGGTCTCTCTGGCGAGAGTGAGTCGAACTTGGTTCTTAAATCAAGTTAACTTGGAGTGCGGTGTGACCACCGAGTAACGAGCTCGAAGAGGAGCTTTCCTCTTTCGTTACTTATTTCCTTATGGACGAGGACTGAACTCGGGGAGGGTCTTCTTTAAGGGCGAGTATAACGGAGGGGGATTTCTCTGGCCAGAATAATTTGAACTTGGTTCCTTACCAAGTTAAATTAGGAGTTCGGTGTGGCCACCGAATAACACGCTCAAGGGGTAACCTTTTTCTTCTTCTCTTCTTAATTTCTCAATGATGTGGAATACCTCTGGTGTTTAAGGTGCACCAGGATATGAGGAGTCTCTTTGGCAAGAGTAAGTTGAACTTACCAAAGTTATCTTATCGTTTGGTTTGATAACCCGGGACTTAGCTCGAGGATGAGCTTCTTCTTAGTTCCTTAAGGTAGGTAGCCCTGCCTCTCTTGCAGGGTACTTCTTGGTCTGGCGACTCAAGTAATCTACCTCTCTAGTCTTGGTAGTTCGGTTTGATCCGAAGACTTCGTCACCTAGAGACTGACGTATACTACATCGATTTTCCTCAGAGTTCCTCATTTATGCATCGTCACCCCACTAGGGGAGTGGTAAGGGGGGAGGGGCTTGAGGACGGCTTCAGGAGAGTTCATTTGCCCAACGGTTTTTCCCACGAAGTCAAACATCGGCTCCTCATTAGTCTTCGAGGTTGAAAGAAACACGTCTCCAATTTCTTATTTGACGTGAAACTGGATCTCACTCTCCTGGGGGAGATCTTACATTTTGACCTTTAGGGTCTTTCATGGCACCGAGTTGTGCCACACCGCGGTTAAGGACTGAACCTGCCGATGCCTTCGACGGATGTTTTTGCGGTAACCGCCTTGTGACTGCACCAAGAGTGAACGGGGAGGGGGAGAGTGACCATTCCCCTACATTGTAGTCTTCTGGCAAATGTCATACGAGCTGCAAAACTCGGTACTTTCTTTGTAGCACCGGGGTAAAAGAAATAACGGAAGATTATCTCCGTCGTTTCGTTGTGACTGAAATAACCAGACATTAATCCAACGTGTGCGATTCGGAGGGCTTGGAGAACCTGGGACCGGGAAATACACAACGAGCGATTGGAGGTTTTACCCTCAGGCGAACTAGACCGATAAGGGAGTCCGTTGATAATGATGTAGGCAAATTCCATTTGACTACGTGCGGATCCACGTTCGTCACGTCTCGCTTTTTTCCTCAAGAACTAAAGAGTGGGGCATTCCTTTTGAGTGCTTGCAAATGTCTCGTTTTGAAGGTCTGCAAACTCTGGCGCATAAGGGGGTTCTAAGTACAACGGGAAAAAGGTGTCCTGTAGCACTTGGATACTTGTGATGATTGGCTGAGCGACTGGGTTACGGAAGAGCTGCGAGCTCTTGCTGATCAACACGGCGCAGAATTTAATGGGGGCTGGTATCACTTCTGCGCAACCAGTGAGCTACGCGGGGCAGAAAATAAGTTTCCAAATTCGGATATAAGGAAACGAGATATGAGGAAAAGTGTTTTATTATTTTTCAATATAACTACCCTCGACATCAATGCACTTGCACCACTTGTCCCTGAGGCTTCAAACTTCCGACAACCAGAAATCTCTCAATTGCTGTTCAATCCACTCCTGGACGGTGAGCTGGACATCTTCCTTATCCCCCAACTGGCGTACACGCAGTGCATCCTTGAGCTGTTGGAATAAAAAGTAGTGGCAAAGCGCCAGGTCTGGACTGAATGGGGGATGGTTGAGCTCCTCGAATCTGCAGTCGCGCAGGGCAGCTTGTGCAACTCTGGCCTTGTGGACTTTTCGACGTTGAAGTCGATCATAGGGCTGGAGGTTTCTAGGGACCCAACGGACAGAGACCTTGGTAAAGGCCAAATTGTCGTAGAGGATGTTGATAACACTTCCATGTGATATTCCAAGTTCTCGCTCGATTTATTCGACCTTCACCCGTAGATTTTAGAGGATCATCCTCTCCACACGGGGCACATTGTCCTCATTGGTCACGTCTGACAGGCGTCCTGGACGGGGGTCATCTTCAAGGGACTCATGACTATAGCGGACCTCCCTATTCCAGCAAGCGATGCGTGCATCGGAAGGGGCTGTGTCGGTGTATACTGCAACCATGCGTTCATGGATCTCTTTTGCATTCTTGCCTTCCTTGGGGAAAATTTGATCACTGGGCGGTGCTCAACCTTCTGAATTGTTGAAAAATTTTTGACTGACGATCTGCGATTAGCTACTGCTTCTTAAATAGACGAGGCAGGAGCGTGCGGCTGCAGGTCCTGGCTTGTCATAACTTGTTCTACCACCCCCGCAAAACAGCCATCCCCCTTTCTCTGTTTTGCCCTACTGATTTGCAAAACCTATTGACCGCTGCTATCTCGTATTCCCATTCGAGATAGCAGCGGACAACGAAAAACCAATTTACACCTCATAATTAGGCATGGACTACTGCGAATTTATCGTGGTAGGGGCCCACTGCAGGGAACAACTTTTCAGAAACGACGAAGCAAGTGCGTCAGGTGTCTCTTACGAGGGTTTACACTCGGCCACCATTAACACTTCCATTTTCGTACGCAAGCCCACCTGGAGAGCTTTGTTGAAAAGGAAATTACCTTGCTGTCCTGATAGACTGCATGTTGGGGGAGTTGTTGTTGTTTCAGGGCGAGCGGGCAAGTGAGAGTGTGAGGCACTTATTTGTTTGATTTGATAATTAGGAGCAGAACGAAATTCGGACTTTTGAGGACGGTAGGTCCTCCCATGGCCGAGAACTGTGCAAGAAAAAGAAATTATAGGCCTATGAAGATAAGCGACGCTGAGGGATTATTTATGAAGGGCTTAATATCCCCTGATTCCGGGGGGAAATGGTACTTGGGTTTAAAAGGACCAGGTATCTTCACAAACTTGAGTGAATTCTTCGGGTTAAATTTGGAGAGGTTACTTTTATTTTGGGGGGATAGGGGATGAAACTTTTGGGGGTCTTTCGTGTAAAAATGGTAGCTTGATCCGTGCAGATCCGCTTCATCGATGCATTCCTTGAAAGAAGACATGCCTCTGTACTTCACGAAAGCGCGGACTTCAGAGGGTAGTGCAGCCATCAATTGATCCTGTAGAACAAAATCAATTAGGTTTTCTTAGTTGCGGTTGACTTGAGGTGAGTCCAACCAAAACTCGAAAGTTCTCTGGAGGGTGAATCCAAATTGACGGTAGATCTGGCCCGGGATTATTCTTTCCTGGCGGAACTTTAAACTATATTAATCGGGATTCATATAACCACCGATAATAATTTTGACTTGAGGGATGAGTAGTCCAGAGTAGCCTTGGCCGGGAGTGAAATGAAGATTTCTCGGAGGTTAGTATTAAGGAGAGAAAGTAGCCAAGTAACTCCATCGGCTTTAATATCCCAGTGATTCAGTTTGAAAATTTCCTCAAAGAGAGTTAATTAGGCACTGAAATCCTCACCGTCCTTAAAAACTTGTAACTTTACCGAAGGGGTTTGGAGGGATATAATTCTCGAGCTAACAGAAATGGTCTACAAAGGATTCCTGTTAATCTCAGGCTCATGCTAATGAATTCAATATCTTTCTGCGGCTTCTCCTTTGTGCTTCTCTCTTCATATTCTGTCTATTCTCGTTTTACTGCCCTTCATTTCTTTCTTCCTCCTGAACAAATGCAACTAGGTTCTTGGCTGTCAACCCAAGGATCTCTCCTTGTTGATAAAAACGCTCAAATGAAGAAATCTTGTTGGTGTAAATGCACGTATGACCGCTCAGCGCAAAGGGCTAGTAGGGGGTTTTATTGGAGATCGTCCCCTCCCCCACAAAAAAAACACACAACGAAAATAAAATTGTTAAAAATGGTCACCACAAAAAATGCTCAATAAAAAAAAAAATTGTTCACATTCTTTGGATATCTTTGAACAAAATTGGCAAACTGGTTACTGAACAACTTCACTAGGGAAGGAAGGGGGTAACTTGAAAAGCAAGGAGGGTTCTTTCAAACAAAAATTAACACAAAATTATCGGCCACCAAATAAATATAATGGTATATATATATATATATATATATATATATATATATATATATATATATATATATATATATATATATATATATATATATATATATACCATTATATTTATTTGGTGGCCGATAATTTTGTGTTAATTTTTGTTTGAAAGAACCCTCCTTGCTTTTCAAGTTACTTCCTTCCTTTCCTAGTTAAGTTGTTCAGTAACCAGTTTGCCAATTTTGTTCAAAGATATCCAAAGAATGTGAACAATTTTTTTTTTTTTATTGAGCATTTTTTGTGGTGACCATTTTTAACAATTTTATTTTCGTTGTGTGTTTTTTTTGTGGGGGAGGGGACGATCTCCACTAAAATCCCCTATTAGCCCTTTGCGCTTAGTGGTCATACGTGCATTTACACCAAAAAGATTTCTTCATTTGAGCGTTTTTATCAACAAGGAGAGATCCTTGGGTAGAATGCCGGCCTTTTTGTTCTAAGAGTGCTAAGAGTGCTAATATTGATATCTTAAAGAAGAGAGCTGTTAAAACACGTAAGGATATAGAGAAACGCACAATAATTCCCAAAATAAACTTATATTTCAACTTTAAAAATTAATTGCACAAATTTAAACATTAACCATAGCAATAATCCGAATATTATCATACACAAGAATTAATTCAATTAGTTTGACCCTTTAAAATTGGTTAATTTCGCTACACGGAGCAATATATAAGATTTAGGCTTATGGACTCTACTGGAGTTTAAATACCTCACGAATGTTATTGTCTTACGACGCGTGGCGCCTGGCCAGATGTAGGTGGGCGGGATCACGAGGTCCTTTTAGAGAGGGTAGCAGCTGGAGGGTCCACACGGTATTCCAGGGGGTTTCTTAACGGACAAGAACAATTACTGTGTTTTATGCGGCACCAAGGTAGTCGTGGTCTCTTTGGCGAGAGTGAGTCGAACTTGGTTCTAAAACCAAGTTAACTTGGAGTGCGGTTTAACCACCGAATAACGAGCTCGAGGGGGAGCGAGGCAAGTAATCTACTTGTACAGTCTCAGGAGCTCGATCTTAATCCGGGTACTTCTTCACTTGGAGACCGACTCATTCTACGTCGATTTTCATCAGTGTTCCTTATTTATACGTCGTCACCCCACTGGGGGAGTAGAAGAGGAAAAAGGGGTTTGAGGACGGGCCGAGTAGGGTTCTTATGCCAAACGGTTTTTCTCACCAAGTCTTACATCGGCTCCTCGTTAGCCTTCGACCTTGGGAGAAACACGTCTCCAATTTCTTATTTGACGTGAAATTGAATCTCACTCTCCTGGTTGAGATCTTGCATTTTAACCTTTAGGTCTTTCATAGCGATGAGTGGTGCGGCGCTGCGATTACGCGCTTGACCCAACTGTGCCTGGGGCTGGATGTCTTTGCGGTAACCACCTCGTGACTTTACCGCGAGAGAACGGGGGAGTGACGATTCCCCTACAATATATATATATATATGTATATATATATAAATATATATATATATATATATATATATATATATATATATATATATATATATATATATATATATTTATATCTATATATATATATATATATATATATATATATATATATATATATATATATATATATATGTGTGTTTGGAAAAGTCACAAAAGGAGAAACAAATTACTTCTGGTGTTAAATAAATTATGTGAAGATTAAAGAGGTAAACTGTGGATGACCATACACGATCGCTTTACCTTCTAGCGCGTGCGAATTGGATAGAGGTTAGAAGACACCGGTACAGAGCTTCAAGAAGATACTTCGGAGAATCTTGTTTTCGAGGACTTAAAGTAGGCGTTTGATTACTTCTTGATGAAGGATGAGATTTTCTCTGCTCCAGAGAGACGTAATTTCAACTCGAGATGATTTTGCTGATCGGCAGGGAATTTTATTCTCGAAAGACGGGAATCTTGAAAGGGTGGTGAAGATGATAGGGCCGCACAACTTTTGGGGAAGTAGGGGGATCGATAGCTTTTCTCTGAACAGGAGCTAAGGCTTAACGAAGGTAGATCTGCTGATGAGTTCTTCAATGACATACCACAGCGAGTTACGGGGTGTCACGGGAAATGGACTGCATTCTTGACGAAGTGAATCGTGCGCTTTCAATCTTCTGAGAGATGGTGAGCTTGGCGTTAAATTACCTGGTTGCTGCCTTGATAGACGTTGCAGGGCCTTTCAGTCTCCAAGGGATTATTGGTGCCAGTCTAAGCAAACAGAATTAATTATAACGCGTCGTTCCAGATGATCAAACTTGCCTCACGTTATGGGGGTAGGGTTAATATGGCCTATTGACGGATATTTTCGCGACTTTCTAAAATTCCCACGCTGGCGCACGTTGTCTTGAAATAATAGAGGGGAATTTCCGATCGTTTCCTCTCCCGTTGCTCCTTCGAGAGAATTCCCACACAGTCATGAATGCCAAATTGTCTGTCTGCATCATTTAGTTTGCAGTAGTGTGTACAAAGGGTCTACCCTATTCTATTCCATTTCCTGTATGACGTGGGAGTCAGAAAAGAGAGCTATATCAAATGCCGGTGGGAGGTACTGTTGCATAAGATCCAAGATTTGCAGTAGGATAGTCGTATGACAGCTGCATAACTTAAGAACAGAGCATTCAAACACGAGGAAGAATTTATTTGGCTCAGGCAAATTCTTTGGTCATATTACATCCGAATAGCTGATCTCACATCTCCTCAGTCTAAACACCCTGTACTATTACCTGTTGTTTTTGGTTGAGAAAGAGATCAACAATTCTTGTTGTACCAGCCACGTGGAGCTTAGGTCACAGTAAATGACCACAGTTTTCATGTAGTTAAAGAGAAGGAGAGTAGCGAATGCATTAAGTAGGTTTTTACGCTGAATTGAACACGTGATGGAAGAACAAGGCGCATTTTCTATAAAATTGAATAGTACAATCCTTTAATTTTTAAAATTTAATGTTGTTAAATATAGATAAATAAATTAACTGTGTGTTATTTTCTTATATATATATATACACCGGGTGTCCTAGAAAAAAGTTAACCGTAATTTGGATTAGTATAACTTAAAAACTATTGGAGATGTTTGGGTCGTGTAAAAAATATTTTATTTAACAACTATTTATCTGTCGATTCTAGGAATTTCATTAAATTCCTTTTAAGATATTAATACACTAATGAGCTTAGTGGAGGATATCAAAATTATGGTTGCACTTTCAAGAGAAGCGTAGGAAGCCTAGGCAGCCTAAGTCACTGTGCGATTCTTCAAGCAAAGCCTAGGCCATTTTACAGTGGTTTTTCAGCCACGCTGTGCTATGGTCTCGTCATTATTGCTTACTAAGCAGATCACAGCGTTTCTGTGTAAAAGTTTACTTCCATAGAACCTTTTGAATCATGTAGTTAACAAAATATCAACGCGTATTTGTAGTCACAAACTTTATTAAGACTGGCAGTATTAAACAAGTACAAGATTCATTTGAACAACGTTTTCTAGGTAGGCACCCACCAAGCAAGCCCACAATTTGGAAAAATATTTCCAAATACCAACATGAAGAAACATGCTTAAATCTAAATAAAGGTCGTTCGGATCGTATGAGAACCATAAGAACAACAGAAATTTCGAAAATGTTCTGATAACACTTTTCAAAATTTACATGTATCAGTCAGAGAGAATGTGTTACAATTTTCAAAGTCATCATTTAACCGCATTATTAAACATGACTTAAAATGGTACCCCCATAAGATGCATGCAAGACACCAGCTTCTTGAAACTGATGTTCCTCGTCGAACACAATTTGTCGAATGGCTTCTCCATAAACCTGCTTGTTTTTTGGAAAACATTGAGGTTCGTGAGGAGGCAGCCTTTTTCATGAATGGAAAGGTAAATAGTCATAAAATTCGGCAATATGCGCCGCTAAACTACTCCCCAGCATTCAAATTTGACACACGTATTGGTCAGCAGAAAGTGTTTCTGTGGATCGGAATATGCGGGAATGGCTATCCTGTCGGCCCATTGTTTTACGAGACTATCTTGAATGGTGCTGCCTACCTAAGCATGATCAACGAAAGGATCTTCCCGGAACTCCGCCAGATCTACGGCAATCAATTCAATATACTTTGGTGGATTCAGGACGGCGTACCAGCTCATAGACAGCTTGCTGTAAGAAAATAACTAAGAGAAACGTTTGAGAACCGCATTGTCGCGCTAAATGATGCAATTGAATGGCCCCCAAGTTCCCCTGACTCAACACCGTGCGATTATTTCTTATTTAGATATCTAAATAATAAAGTCTATTTTTACTGCACCACAAAGCATCAACCAGTTAAGCGATATTATCACATGTCAATAGACTGAAGGAAAATCACAAGTTCATCAAAAAAGTTGTTCAATCAATGCGATCAAAGGCGCAACTGTGCTTGGAAAGAAATGGAGGACATTTCGAAGGAAACGGTGCTTAGGAAATTAAAAAACGAATTTCTATTACCCATGTGAAGATGTGTTTTTGTTAAAAATGGATTTAAACATATTTGTTGATTTTAAACTTCGAAGTTTTATTATTTTACTTCCTGGCGCAAACATAATTTTGATAGCCTCCACTAAACCCATTAGTGTATCAATATCGTAAAAGGAAATTTAATGAAATTTCCAGAATCGACAAAAAAATAGATTGTAAATTTGTTTTGCTTTGCAGAACTCAAAAATCTCTAATAAGTTAGATGTTATACTAATTCAAATTACGGTTAACTTTTTTGTATATATTTATATATATATATATATATATATATATATATATATATATATATATATATATATATATATATATATATATATATATATATATATATATATATAATATATAGATATACATATGCCTGTGTAGATGGATGAATGGATGAATATAGAGATAGTTCTAGATATGAAAATAAACTCACAACTTGCACGTGAGTCAAAATTATGATAAATATCATCCACAAGGAAAATGGAAAAACTATTTCGAGCGCTTTCGTCTTTATTCTAAAAGACCCCTTCATGGAATAATGTAGGTCAGGACAGACAATGTCTTAAATAGTAATGAGTGGGGGGTTAAAACGGTCATCTGCATCTAAACCCAACGTAGAGGGTACAAATTCTTTAAACACTTTAATTTGTGATTTAATATAATTGGATATTATAGGATCTAGGCTAAACAATCCAGAGCTAATATTAAAATTTGGTAAAGTATTATTAAATCACAAATTAAAGTGTTTACAGAATTTGTACCCCCTAGTTAGGGTTTTGATGCAGGTAGCCGTTTTAACCCCCCACTCTTTCTATTTAAGACATTGTCTGTCCTGACCTACGTTATTCCATGAAGAGGTCTTTTAGAATAAAGACGAAAGCGCTCGGAATCGTTTTTCCATTTTCCTTGTGGGTGTTATTTAGCATTTCTAGATACGTGTTTCCAGAACTCTTTATTCAATAAAACTTCATTATTACACACAATCGTTACTGCGAATAAATAACGAAAACTAAATATTATAAAAAAAGGATAATACAGGGTAGTTTGTCGCTATCTAGGTTTCTAACCAATTACTATCCGGGGCGATTTAAAAGCTATCCTAAATAAGAAATTTCCTTTGTTCCTATCTTTAAAGATTTGGGTCGCTATCTCTCAAACATGATAAGCCATGGTACTTACCTTAAAGCCTTGCATTACTAAGATTCTAAACACAACCTCTAAGGAATTAGAATGAATAAAATATACTATATAAAAGGATGAATATTAATGAATAGATCTAATACTATAAATTAATGGGATCAATTTAAGATTAGGCACCTAAAGTCACTGAATTTAAGAATAAGAACCTGCATTTCGTTCAATTCAAAATAACGCACTTAAAGTTGCTTTGTTAACGACTGACAAGGTGAATTGTAAGGGAAAAGAAAAATGTTGCAAATTACTAAGGAAAGTTTTAATGAATAGACAAATATTTAAGGGATCACATAAATAACATATTCGTCAGTTATATGATTACATAAGCTTTGAAATGGGTTTAATGAAAATTTAAACTGCCAAATAAATTGAAATAAATATGTATGAAGAACATCTTTTTTGTAACCTATCATTATTTTATTTTTTCGTTTCGGATTATTCCAATAAGAATCTACGTTTTATGTGTGAACGATAGTATTTTTATCTTAGTAAACTAAATTTAAGGTAAGTTACGATCTACAAAGAGACCTTCCAAATCTTTACATTTCAAGAATATGCACCTCTATTTCGATGAATTTAAGAATAGGCGGCACCTCAGGTGCCTAATCTTAAATTTAGATGAATAACAAAAATGAACAAATAAAACACTTCACTATTTAATAAATAAGCAAATGTATCTCCAGATATATAGAAATATATATATATATATATATATATATATATATATATATATATATATATATATATATATATATATATATTGATAGATAGATAGGTAGATATTTACCCTAGAACACTAAACATGAGCGTGGTATACCCGACGCTTAGGACGTCATTCACTTTGTTTAAACTTCCGGTCAAGGTAGAGCGTTGGCGCTCACATTACCATCAGTATTTGTTGAGACGCTTTATGGGTAGGGTTTTCGATCTCCGACAGGTCCACGAGGAAAACACGTGTTCGGGTGCAGTGTATCCTAGTTTGGGGGTAGTGGTGTATGACGATTTCGGGTCTCGTATACCCGAATTTAGTGATAGTTTTATACGTGGTTTATCATACCTGAATTTAGTGACTAACTAATATATAAGGGTTCACTGCACCCGAGTTTAGTTATTCTAGAATTGTGTTTGTGTAAATTTTTTTTGTGTTATTTTCTTGTTTTTCTCATTTCAGGTTGATATTATTTTCATAATGTGTTTGTAACAATTTAAAATAACAAAAAATGGCACGTGCTAGAAATAAAAATCTTCCTCATGAGGTAAGTGAGTCTATTTTTTTTTTTAGGAAAGTGATGAGGAAGATATTGTAGAAATGGAAGATATCTATGATAGTGACAATGATGATGAATATATTACTGAGCCAGATGAGGAACTGGATACGGAAGAGTATGAAAGTGACTGTGAGGATGACCCACCTCTCAGTAAAAGACAGAAAAAGAGTGTAGGTAATAGGTCCAAAAGGTGGAGGCAACCCCTTGCCACCCCTACTGTTTGCCCTGCTGCCTCTGCCACCCCTGCTGTTGGACCTTCTGCTGGCTCCACCACCAGTGCTGCTGCTTGCCGACAACGTGGTGATGCAGATGGAACATACCTCATTGTTAGTTTGAGACCCATCAATGACTAGTCAAAGTGGCTTTGGAAGGAAAACAAATTCTCAGGTACACGCAGCAATGAGGACAAGTGCTTTGAATATTGTTAGGTCATTCACACCAGGTCCCATGCAAACAACTGCACAGGCCACAACACCACGGGAGTGTTTAAGCCTATTTATAATGATGTCATAATTAGCGAAATAGTGTTGTGGACCAATAATAAGATTCACGAGCTGGCCGCCAAGTACAAAACCCAGATAGCAACTCTCAATCATACTTTACCATCTGAGATCCGTGCCCTGATAGGTGTTTTTATGTTCATTGGGTACCTGAAGAATAACCACCTGGAGACAAACGGACCTTGGTCCGCTATCTCTGGTGGCCCTTTCTACAGAGCAGCAATGTCATGTGGGCGTTTTTCGTTGCTGCTATTATGCATTCGGTTTGAAGACTGGACTATACGGCAAAGGAGGCGGGCCAACAACAATTTTCCCCCATCAGGAGTGTGTGGGACAGGTTTATTAGCAATTGTGCGATGCCATACAACCCACATAAAAATATAACTGTAGATGAGCAACTGCTTGGTTTTAGGGGTAAATGCCCCTTTAGAATGTACATCCCTAATAAGCCTGCAAAGTATGGGATCAAACTGGTCAGCCCCAAAGGAATTTCGCGCGACCCCATGATCCGTTTGGGTTCCATTTCTTTCCTGTCTCATCGCATGATCAGCGCTAGACCTACGTTGTCGGTGACTTTCGCATGAGGCTGTGATGCCCACTGAGAATCTCCCCTCCCCCCACTAGCGTGCCAAGTATAATGGGATCCTGTCCCCCGTTTGGGGGGCTCTGGCGACCGGCTTCCGCCAAGGCAGTATAAGTACTTCGGGTAAAGCTTTGAGAAATTAGTACCATACAGCCCCTTCTTGGTTAGCAACGACGTACAGTCTCGTATGTCCTGCCCTGCCTCACAACGGCTTACAGCTAAGAACGCAACGCGTCACCTCTAACCGGCCTCGCTCGTAACTAAGGCCATAGTTCCCGCACGACAGACGATAGACAAGGACAGTCATCTATCACTCGGAGATCGACTTTGTTTTCGTCTAGAGTACTCCCTCCCTCATTTCTCAGCAAGGTTAAAGAAGAAGGAAATTTGCATTTGGAACTTTGCAGCGCCCTGCGTTCTCGTCGTATCCAAAGCCTCCAGACACTTAGGCTTTAGGTGAGTCTCCCCGTCATTTGAAATCTACCCTCTTTTCCCTGGAATTAATCACCTTACATTCTCTCTCGGATTCTTGTCCCCATTGTGTTATTTGTATCTCCCCCGATTGGTATCCCATGTCTCATCTTATTTATTGTTGTTTATTTACTTTGGCTAATAATATTTTCTATGTATATAATAAAGTTATTTTTTTACAATCAGTTTCTCTAATCCCAGAACCTCGAAAAATTGATTATTTAGGCCAACTGCACTCGATTTCAATTACTTAATACTCGCACTGGGATCTATATCCCAAATTCTCGCGTGCTCCCTTATGTGGGGTCACCCTATGATAATACCCATTCGGTCAAAATCAGAATAAACTTAGATTTATCCGCCTTTGCCTTACGGTTTTGTGAAACTATTCGAGCTCTTTGTACGTTGCTAACACAGGAGATTATCGACACCCTATACCCAAACTTTTGGGTAGGGGTTTCATCTCCCATAGCCGCGAATTTTTAATTAATTGTATAATAAGAAAATCGAACGCACAAAGCAGGCACAAATTTTGCTACACTTCGACTTGCAACCACTCAAAATGAAGATCAATTTGGATAAATAAGCTAAAAAAAGTCCAATGCAGGATTAGGGTTACTGCCATGCTCTTTAATGCCGTGTGAGAAATATAATTAACATCTATTATAAGTCATAACACAAAGCTTTCTCATTCAAAACAAAAGTAAAAGGGAAAATTGTGACTAAGTAGGTTAGGTTGAAATTATGTAGACTATGTGACGTCACTAATATCTTTTGGCAAAAATACTCCACTGAGGCGTCATTACAATCAAACTTGAGAAAAATAATTGAAATTCAAAGTGTTATTATATTAATAGTAACATCTAACGCTCCAAAATTATATATAGATGGATTCGCCAAAATGTGCTCGACACAATAGGAGTAATTAAATTTAATTTTTAAGTGATTACGGTTTTCTAATATTACCTCTAGATTAACTTAATAAATAAATTTAGCATCAAAAATATGCCTGTTAAAGCATTTGACATAAAGATTCAATGTGTTATGGGGAACTAGGGATATATGTAGATAATGATTCGAGTACGATCAGTGCTTTAATCACAGCCTACATGTGAAAAATCTACTCCTAAATAAAGAGTTCCTAACTAAACTCGTAAAAAAACTTACTGTCATGAAAAAAAGCATCTTACTTGTAACAAAATGAAGCGCAGTGTCCCTTGGCTTGTAGTTATAAATACATTCTTAAGCAACAAGAATTTAAACAATGATCATAAATAAAACTAACAAATACCTGGGAACTGATAACTTAATTAATCTTACTGCAAAACAAGAATAAAAATATAAGTTATGTAAAAATTAAATTACCAATAAAAAATTTAATTTTTTACAGTTTAAGGCACAAATCTAATGGAAAATATTCAATTTCCCAGCTGAATTTCTAATTGCTCCAATATGAATGAATGAACGAAATCTACCTAAGTTTATGAGTCACAATCAATACAAAAGGAGACATTCGAACGAAAAATATAAAGTAAAGGGATGAAGAGAGATTCAACCAAGAAATTGAAAGAAAAGGGATGCAGAGATATTTAACTTAGAAATAGAAAGTAAAGGAATGCACTGGCTGACTGTGCCTGTGCTTTAGAGAAGAAAAGAAAAGACTTTTGCTTCAGCGAGCGGCGGAAATTTACTAATTGGCTTCAATATGAAATTTATTTCAGTTCTCCTTACAGTTCCTTTTTTAAATCTTTTGACATATAACCATAACAAATCCAAAGATGCTTAATTTAAAACAGACAAAAATACACTAAAAGACCATTTAGATATTTTGCCTATACATTATAATAATGAATTTTAAATGACATCAAGCATGAAGGAAATAAATAATGAGGTAACTTCTTAGCCCCTCATGTAAATTCGCTCCTGTTTTCCATTAAGCTTCCAGAAAACAACCTATATCTTATCTCCATCGTGAATTATGTCATCTTTCCATGGATGTACGTCTTCGCGTCCGCTGATTCCTTCCAAATTTCTCCACATTGGAAGAGAATGGAACGCATGGATCAAAGGAGGTTTGAAAGAAAAGTTGGAAGGGAATAAACGTTTATGACTTTCAAAAAGAATACAACTAGTTCAAGAGGGTGGATTATGACCGATAATTTGATAGACGAAATTCATGGATATAATAGATAAATGGTAGGAAAACAAAGTAAAGTTTATGCAGGCACGAGAATTATTAAAAAGATTATACTCGTATATGTATAACGATTTAAGTGAAATGACATTAATATATGGGAAGACATATCTTTCATTTTAGAAGCAAGATTTGGTAGTATTTAGATAAAATAGACCATTTATTACGATTATAATGAATTAAAAAAATAAAAAGATCCATAAATCACAATAAAAACAAATATATCTAATCAGATGAATGATAGAAACTTACAGTTCAAATTTGTGCCCGTACCCCAATTTAAACCTGTTGACCCATTGATTGTACCAGTTTTACCAAAATGTTGTTGTTTTTTGTTATTCGCTAGGATATCGGCTAGCTGCAACTGATACTGTCACACTTGATCATGTCTGTTAAAAATATATATTTTACCCTCAAGAGGCAAAGGTTGTGGGAAGAGAAACATTTCCATCTTAAAATGGATTTTCCAGCTAACTTTCAATCCTCGCTCTATCAACATTGATGTATGTGCCTCGTTGACAAAGTTTATATCGTGACAATCTTCTTTTCCATTATTCCTCTTTCAAAATCCTCACTTAGACCAGTTGCAGCTGGCATGAATTCAACACAAACTTTCTCACACCAAAGTCAATTTAATCAATCCTTATTCAAATGTGTTGGTTAGACTCCCCCTAACACTATAGGTCTCAACTGTGGTAACTATCAGATTATACAAATATCTTTTATACCCATACCATATTAAAGACAGCAATAAACAGAACGAAATGGTAGTCTTAAAATTATAATGGGTTATTTGGCTTTTAAATTTATATACCATTGTTGCTCTTTAGGATTGTCACTAAATAGTTTGAACCATAAAGCCTTTTCTCATATTAATATATAAAAGCTTATTTTTAATCGTAATAAAAGAGCAGAAGCCTAAAAGTTAAATATTAGCCTTTCCAAAAGTGCCTCTCTCTCTTGTTTTTTTTATATTTGGCTAAAATATCGACAAAGATTCGTTTGGTTAAGGATAAAAAGAAATGATACATTTTCGTAACATTTAACAACTAATCTTTTTTTCTTTCTTTTAAATTGAAATTAGGATGTTGATCTTTCGGTAGGAATCAACTTTGTACAAGAGATAAAATGTTTATTATTTATTCTGTGCAAGATTATAGGGCAGACGATTGACTATTAAAGACCAATTCCCCTGTATTTCTCTGATATGGGCTTGGAACATGTATTAATTTCTCGCTGTTTCTCTTTTCGATTTAAATCCGTCTCTTACGAGGACTCCAGCAAGAAATGCTTGAATATTATCAACCACGTCCAATTTCGACATCACATTGTGGGAGAAGGACAAGTGATAAGATTAGGTCGGTACAATATAAGAACGAGCCATTTCTTGTAATTACGTTGAGGTTTTGTTTATTCTTTTGCTTAGCATCATCATTTTCTTTTTATGTTCTATAATTGATGGAATCTACAGTACCCATTTAAGAAATTGATCTATGTTCACCTATTGTAAAAAGACGCAGTGCCGTCACGGGATAAAAATGTCGGTAATTAATGCCGTGTACTAAATCTCTTTTCATCTATATCTCCTCTACATCGTCAGCAAGGAGGTAGAGGTAGATAGTGTATCTTAGAGCTTTTACAGGAAATCGGATATGCAACCAAGTCTTTTTAAAGTGACATTTCTTAAGATTTCCCTCTACCGTTTTCCAAGCCCTCTGTATTTCTGCACATACCTTTGCTAAAATATTGTGTTTGCTAATCATAGGTTACTTTCAGCACAGAATCCTATCCCCACTCTGCAGTTTCCTTCGTCTCGGATGTACCAAAAATCTTCATTTATCACCTCACTCATTATGACACCTATTCGTACATTTACCCTCCTGCAACTAATAACCGATATCCATTTCTATTTCAATTCACAACTCGTCCCTAATATTACAGAGCATCTATTCCACAGCTTTTCTTTGTACTTACAGAATTCAAACACGACACAGTTTCACTCTTTCAAATCTCAATTTTACCAAAAATATTTCTCTAGTGGAGATATTCACACGCAATCATAATAGTATTTAACGCTCAAAAGCATTGCCAATCTCTATTTACTCTTACTACCCTGATCTAGAGCAGATGACACTATATTCAGTCCATTGAAAACAAACAATTCATTCCCTTTCATGTTTATTTCACATAGAGCAAGTACTAGCACTCTTTCTGTTTTAATGGTATTGATTAGCATTTCCCTCTATCCCACATAAAGTATTCATTCTCTTTCATGTTAGACTCACATTAAGCAAGCATCTACAATCTCCTGTTTTAAAAGATATTGACTACCACCTCCCTCTATCCCAACAACACATATAATACTCACATTTTATATTATCCCCTTGATTACCAAAATAATAGAGATTAACTAGGCTGACAGGTCGGTGATGCGACCGCCAGAGTCATACGTGCCATTGCTCGTTTAGCTCCTTGGCTGAAGCAATGGAGCGCGAGTCTAACAATACTAGTGGTCCCTATCCAAGTTTATCCCCCTTTTCTCTACGCGCTGGAAGGCCATATACGATATCTTCCTGCCACAAATCAGGCAAAATAGAATTGTTTATCAGGGATTTAATATTCCCCAATTCGGGGAGATGTAATGTTGATTTGTTAATTAAATTAGACGGGAGGAATAGGACAATCTAATTTGAGAGGTTATAGGAAATCGAGGCAAGGACTAATAAAGAGTTGTGATATTAAATTAAATTTTAATCGATTCCAATTGTCTTTTTTGTTGTTATACAATCCCTGGTAATACTTGAGTTTAGGGGCGCACTATAGGGGGCGCTGTTCCTGGGCTATAATTTTTAGGCTACAATCTAGGCCTTTTGACATCAGACAGTAGCTTCAAAGGGGGCCAATCACGGCGTTGTATTTGTTTCGTTATTTTTTTATTCCTTTCTTCTGTATTATTTAGTAAATGCCTGCACTTCTACTTAATAATATTATTTAGTAATGCATTGATTTCTTTTATAATTACTAATGTATTAAACTTTGTATGTTTCGTTTAACTATGTTTGTGAAACTAAACCATTAATTTCACACACTGGCAACTCTTAATTCAACCTTATTTCAAACATTGGCAACCCTGAAACTGAGCAGTTAAAAGAGCGGGTTACCTGTGAATAATACTGTTTGTTCGACTTCAATACGACTTGTGTTAATTCCTCGGTCAATTTAATTTACCTTTCTATAGATCGTAGTCTCATTTTAAAGAAGCGCAGCTTAATTATAATAGTTAAAGGTGGAGATAGGGTAAACCCGAAGATCTGTGTCACACGCTCGCCTCCGCTGTTCCCCTGTCCTGGCCGAATAATATTTGGTCCATGTTCCAATAATTTTTACTTTTTTTAACTAATTTCTAATTACGGTTCGTGAAGGGGATCACCATGCAATGACCCTAAGATTTCAATTAATTGGGGGAGGAATCTGGGGAGCGCAGCCCCCCAGTATATAATCATAATTTTTTTTATAGAATAATGTTTTCACGTATTGGTTTTTTTTAACAAATCATATTGGTGCATCTGAACGAAACATAAAAGAAACATGGTCACGATAGATTTTGGATGAAATCTATTTCCAAATTAACTAAAAAAAATTCAATTTTGGACGGCAATAACCTAAATTAGGCGGCGTTATCGTCTTTGTTATTTTGATAAACGTGCTATTGGCTCTGCACGTTTATTGATATAATAAAGACGATAGTATAGCATACTTTAGGAAATTTTGACCAAAAGATTAACATTTTTAGTTACTTTCGAAATGACGGTCTTAGCCTTTTGACGTCGACGTCATAAGGCCCAAATTGTAGCCCATATTTGTAGCCCAGAAAGAGCGCCCCTAAACGAAATTATTACCATTTTCGGAATCGCTGTGTATATATTATGAATAACTAAATTATTTTAGAGCTGTAGCTATTCTTTTACATACGGGATGGCAGGGGGTGAATCCTAGCAATCGTGGATGAAAAGCTTTCAGTCCCTTCAAGAGTTCGACGCCCATTGCGTGAATACGCTGATACTTGACCCAGCGGAGGTAAGTTTCTCCACTCGCATCACAATTCTCATAGCACAACACAGCTACCACTCACAGCCTAGCTCAACATAACAAAACTCTTCTTTGTCCTCAAACCATGTTTCTTAAGTAATAGTGTCTCTTATGGTTGCACTGATATCTACTTACCCCTAATTCGGAGCTGGTTCCCCAACCCTAGGTGTCACGAAGGGTTCCCTTTCTGTTTAGTGTTAAAAACAATCAATGCGACCTAGAGGCCTTCGTTCCAAAAGAGAACCGACCCAGGATGCCTTCGAGCTTAAGATGGATTATCATTCTGATCCATATATGCATGTCATTATCCGGTTGAAAGATCTCGTCTAATGGTAGTTTCAAAGAGATCTTTCTCCATAAAGTTAAAATAAAGAAAATTTTAAATAAGATAACAACCATCGTAACAAATTAAAAAAATTTAAGGCGCCATATTCTAAAATTAAGTAAAAAGAATTGGCACTAGGTCAACCAATGTAAAGAAATCAGTCAGCAGAAATTGTATATTCCTATGCAATAATATCAACAAAGGCTGATGCAAATAATGGAGTGAAAGTCAACGAAGTCCTCAAAATGTCCTCAGGGATTTCACGATGTTGCATCTGGCCCTTTTTGTTCCTATACCACCAACACTTTGTTTGCTTTCTGAATTAATCAGGCAAAAGAGAGGCAACATTCGAATTTGTGCGCGATTGAAATGGGCTTATGAGAATAGCAATAAGCTCATATATTGCTATGCGCTCTTCGTTTGTTGATTGAGATAAATGGGTTCAGATGTTATGAGTTGCAATTGAAAAATGTAAGGCACTACTTACGGTATCCGAGGGAAACTTGCTAGAATTTAATTCTGGTTTAGAACTTTATTTAAAGGTAAATTGATAGAGAAAGTGTGTAATAAATGGATATGTTAAAGAGAAAAGATTTTGCTGAAGCTTGGAGAAATGCGTACAAGTTGAAAAATAAAATAAAATCTTTGAAAAGAGAAAGGTTGAAAAAAGCAAATGACGATTACAATCTGACTTATTGCTAACTAATATCAGAGGAAATTAATATTAGAGTTCTCTGTAATTCAATAATGCTCAAGTATATGTTCAAATGAATCGACTGAACTACAGTCTATATGGACGTAGATACAAAACTTGCATGCGAAAATAGAGAAAAAAAACAGATTTGTTTTGAACCCTCACATTTTTTTTAAAAATCACCACCAAAATCTGTGGTAAAAATTAATATTTTAACTAAATGGATTTATTTTTCAAGGCAAATTTAAATTGAGATTTGGTTAAGGAAAATAATAACAGTGATGTCAAGAAAGATGATTAATGAAGACATTAGATGGCTCAGTATTTTGCCTTCTCCAATTTTAGATACAAATAAAAGAAGCCGGTAATTTAAAGAACATTTTATTTCGATCTTTATCTTTGGAAGTATATACGATGAAGGTATTATATTTATATTGAAAGAACTGAAATGTTAGGTAATCATAGTTAACATTTTCTTCAAGATTTATATCATATCTCTAATGCAATACATATAAGACATCACGAACATAAAAGAAATCGAGGTATTTTAACCCTTATCCAAATGTTAATAATTTATCTTGTAGAAAATGGTTTCCAAAGGATGTTAGTGAAGCTACTTATTTTATTTCTACAGAATAAAAATATAATTGATGCAGAGAATTTTTTGTTATTTGGTTGTGGTATCTTATCCATATGCCTGCAACATTTTGTTACATCTTTTTTATAATGGCGCGCAAGCTTTTTATTCATGTGTAAGTTTACAGAACATTTTGAAATACCTGTTGGAAAAATTAATTACGAAGTGGCCATCAATATTTCATGAGATTTTGAAGCTACGTTTATTTTTAGACTTAGTACTGACCCAACCATGTCTGGAGGAGCGCCTGTAAAAAGACCGAATGATCATGATATTTTATTTCAGCTGAATGCTGAAGGAATCACTTATGATCATGATGAATCAGATAACGAACACAATTCATCTGAAGATATTATGAGTAAAGACAATACAGCTTATCACCCAGAGGGCGAGGAGGGTAATATTCTGTTCTTCAGGGAGGTGGGCCTAACGAACAACGATGACCCAATTTCAAGCGACATGAAGTACTCTTTTCACCACAAAATGAAGAGATCTTAATCTTTGTTATTTTAAGCCTGAGAACCTTGTTTATCCAAATAAAGAAGCTGAAGTTTTTCATCTGTTTATGACAGATAATATGCTTCTGACTATATCAAGATATACTAATAGGAAGGTCAGTGATGTAAGGTGTGAAATTCGTAAAGATGAAAAGAAACTATACCATTACGTAATTCCTTTAAGAGTGAATGAAGTAAAAGCATATCTAACCCTTATCTTGTATGCAGGAGCCAATTGTCATAACTTTACGGCTCTTGATGACCTATGGGATCCGGTTGATGGTAAACTGATATATCTTGCTTTTAGTTCTGAAAATTGCTTTGGATTTTTCTTCCTCCTGTAAGATTTGATAACTACCGAGATCGGCAAACTCGATTACCTAATGATCAACTTGCTGCAATTAGCGAAGTATGGCATGAATTAAATAAGAGCTTCTTAAATTTAACATAACGGGAGCCATATTGACTGTAGATGAACAGCTTCTTGGTTACCGAGGCCGCATTCCAGGCCGCGCTTATATACGAACAAAACCAAGAAAGTATGGTGTGAAAATATTTTGGTTTGTGTCAAATTAACACTGGATATGGTCTAAATTTATGATCTACACAGGCAAACAAGGAAATTCAGTCCAGCTGGAACTTGTAAAAATGTAAATAAAGCCTAAATTGAATAGCTTTCTCTAGAAACTGTGTCGAAGAAATTCATTCAATGCTAGATCAAACGTGGCCATCTGGAGGCGTTAGAGTATTATCAGTATTCCTCCGATTTTATGTGCTTTTCATTTAAACTTAAATTTATTTAATTTAAAATTCCTCAAGATTTAGTTTTGTTCGTTTAATATTCGTTTTCATATTTTAGTATTGGTAGAACTCAAATTATGATCGGATTATTATTTTTTATATCTTATAAAAGAATAGCCATTAGGATAATTTGTAAAAGTGTTAGGAGTGTAGCAACGTCGTATTTCACTCATTTTAGAATAAGTCAATATTAGTTTTCTCGAGTTGTCGTCGGAATAAAAGAAGAGCAATCTGAATGGTATTTGAGATTGAATCAATACGTTGATTGGAAGAACGAATATAAAAGCTAAGATTATGTTTCATTTGGGAAATAAGGGTCTTTATGTACATAATGGCTTAATGAGCGTAACTGAAGCAAAATATGCATAAATGAGGGCAGTTAGCAAGGAAATGTAATAAGCTTATGGACTTCATAATGTCATAAGGATGACAAGGTTAATCTTTGGTATGAGCAGAAGAAAGGTGACACAAACATTTCTGGCATTAATATAAGAAACTCTAATTCTTTTCGCATGAACTTATATTACTACTTAAAGTAATTAATACAAAGGTTAACCTAAGACGATAGACATTTTTAACCAGCAAATTAAGGGCAGGGTCATCTCGCGCGTCAGCGACGTAAACTGACCACCGAGATCATGCGATTTAACGCCATTAGACTACTTTCTTTACGGCTACCTTAAATTGCAAGTCTATGCGAATAATCCACAAACAGTTAATGTCCTCAAAGTCAACATAACGAAGACCATCCAGCAAATTTATGCGACAAAGTCATCGAAAATTGGGCCTACAGTATAGGTTCCACGAGGCGAAGAGCGGCAGACATTTAAACGATGTCATATTCCACACTTAATGCCATAAAATGAAACTTCAAATTTAAAATGAATTGAGTGTATATATGACACAGAACTTGTTTTATTTACATTTAATCATCGAGCAACCTTATTGAAAGACCCTTATATATATATATATATATATATATATATATATATATATATATATATATATATATATATATATATATATATATATATATATATATATATATATATATATATATATATATATATAGTATAAGAGGAATAATAATTGGACGCGAATGAGCAAATGAGACAAGAAACCGGAGTTTTTTTAAAGGCAACAGAGAGGGACATTAGAAGAATCTAGAATCAAAGGGAGCAGAGGGCGGCACAGTGAAGGCGATCCTTAACCGAGAAGACAGAAATACGCCAGGGAAATTTTTTTTGAATTCCTGGCCAGGAGTCGAACCCGGGTCTGCTGATTACCGGTGAGATGCTTTACCGCTAAGCTACCAGGCACAGTAACTATATTTTGCCCAAAGCGTTAACCCATAAAACCCAGTATCTCCCTAAGCTAGGAACCTCTAAGGAACTTTTATACCACATAATCTTACCCCCTCACAATTTAAAGGCTCACTGTCCATTTCACATACAACGAAGGAGCAAATACAGGATCTGCAGGTAATTATACAACCACCACAGGGATATGCTATTTTTATTTTCTGTCTTTCAAATGAAATTTAAAGCCAAAAGAAAGATGCAGAAACCTTGTGTAGCAGACTATAAATAAATATAGTACAAAAGGAATAAGAATTGGACGCGAATGGAAAAATGAGATAAGAAACCGGAGTTTTATTTAAGGACAACAGAGAGAGACATTAAAAGAATCCAGAATCAAAGGGAGCAGAGGGCGGCACAGTGAAGGCGATCCTTTACCTAGAAGACAAATAATGTCAGGGTAAAAAAGTTTTGAATTCCTATGGCCGGGACTCGAACCCGGGTCTGCTGATTGCCGGTCAGATATTTTACCACTAAGCTACCAGGCAGAGTAACTATATTTCACCCAAAGCGTTACCCCATCAAACCCAGTATCTCCCTAAACTAGGAAACTCTAAGGGATTTTTATACCACATTCTCTTACCCCCTCATAATTTAAAGGCTCACTGTCCATGTCACATACAACGAAGGAGCAACTACAGGATCTGCAGGTGATTATACAACCACCACAGGGCTATACCATTTATATTTTCTGTCTTTCAAATAAAATTTGAAGACAGGAAGAAAGATGCAAAAACCTTGTGTAGCAGACTATAAATACATATAGTACAAGAGGAATAAGAATTGGACGAGAATGAGCAAATGAGACAAGAAACCGTGTTCGAGTCCTGGCCAGGAATTCAAAACTTTTTTCCCACGGCGTTATTTCTGTCTTCTCGGTAAAAGATCGCCTTCACTGTGCTGCCCTCTGCTCCCTTTGATTCTGGATTCTTCTAATGTCCCTCTCTGTTGCCTTAAAAAAAACTCGGCTTTCTTGTCTCATTTGCTCATTCGCGCCTAATTCTTAATCCTCTTGTACTATATGTATTTATAGTCAGCTACACAAGGTTTCTGCATCTTTCTTTCTGTCTTCAAATTTTATTTGAATGACAGAAAATAAAAATGGCATAGCCCTGTGGGGGTTTTATAATCACCCCCAGATCCTGTAGTTGCTCCTTCGGTATATATATATATATATATATATATATATATATATATATATATATATATATATACTCTTATAGGCAAATTTTGCTTAAGGTTATCGTGTATTTTGACTTATCTAATTTCCTTTGGCAACTTTCTATTCTTCTAACTCTATGTTAGTTTGCCTAAATTCTTCTCTCTTTTAATGAAATTCGTTTGGTATAAAACCAACGAAATCTGAGCTTTTGATCTTAACTGATCATCTTTGGAGCGTCGTGATATATTCTTAAATCCATTATCAATGAAAGGTGGAGTCGGATCTAAAGTGAATGCAGGAAAGTTCAGTTCAAGTTAATGAAAGTAATGAAATGTGTTGTAGGTTTTCACTGGTCTGAAATTGTTTACTATTTGCTTTGGTGTTGCGGGAATCACGAGCATACTTTCTTCATTCTTTGTGTTAAAAATTAATTGTCTTTCGTCAATAATATTGCCTACCGTCGATGACTCTCAGGTTCTTTCATTGTGTTATATATATATATATATATATATATATATATATATATATATATATATATATATATATATATATATATATATATATATATATATATATATATATTTATTTAATTATTTTATTCCATTAATAAGTTCCTCCGTTGTGGCTTTCAAGCCTTTCAATTGGTTTTTATTTTGCTAACTATTTTCTAGTTTCATATGGGAATTTTTGACTTTTATTTGTACTTTATTATTTATTACTTCGTTGTATTTGTTTACTTAAATTATAGCTATGCTTGTTGTTATTGTATTTAATTATTCATTTTTTATTTTCAATTCGATTCTTATTTTGGGCACTTCGCCTCTTTTCGTTTAGGTTTAAGTTATTTCTGTTAATTTATCTTCCTTTTCTTATTATTATTTTGGTTAATTTTTTTGATTATTTTTTCTTCTTCTCTTCTTTTTGTTTTAGTTAAATATTAATTTGTGCACACGCCACTTTTATTAAAGTTTATTTTCTCTTGTATGTTGTTAGGTGTGGATGGGTCTTATATTCTCTCTTGCACAGTTTCTTCCGCTGGGGAATAGAGATAGAGGTCGTTTCTACTGTGCGTTTTCTGTGTTGTGGAATTTCTAGATTGTTGTTGATTGTTGGGAGTATTTCTTGTTCTACTTTGTCCCATGTCTTTCTTCCTAGCCTCTGAATCTCCATATTGATCGATTTTAGTCCGATTCTTTCATGCAGAACCGAATGTCGAATATGGTCAATCCTTTTCGTTCCAGTTATAATCAGTGTGGCTTTATTATTATTTGTTGTCTCTTGTGGAAGTCTGACCGAGAGATAATGATTTCTAGCTGCCTAACTTAAGGTATAATTAGACTATAAATATATGCATTGGCAAATCAAAGACTGCAAGGAGCTGTCATAGCTCTTTTGTGCAAATAATGTGGAAGTTATCTCGACGACAAGATTGTACCTTGTTGACTAAAATGCTCATTATCGAATCGACGGACATTATGAAGAAGTGCGAGAAATTCTAGGCCGAGACAAAATACCATTCTTGCAAGATATTTTCCACGATTTGTGACCTCTATAATCTTCTTCAGATTTTTAGAAATCTATTATTGCATAAGTTTTGGTGAAGTCCTTATCTTCAATTCTCTAGTAAATATTTAGCAAATAACTGAAATTATAATTACGTCTAATTCTACTCTTGTCTTAATTTTATTTGCTCTTGGTGGGTAGTAAAACAATACAACTAAGATCATCTTCCTTAAATTGTCTTTTCCTTTGCTTTAGGATATTTTTATGTCTTTGAAAGGGTCACATTAAGTAAGCATTAGTAATGGGAGCTATTTAACTTACCGGCAATCTGAGGAATGGGTCGTTTTATTTTTCTCAATAAATATGAATTACATAACAAAGCAAAATAAGAGATTATTTTCCATTATTAATATATCTTTATAAATTTCATGAGTAATTAAAAGATTGTTTGTTGTAAAAAAGGCATGTCTTCAATATTTTTCATAAAGCATTCATATGATACAATTGTATATTCCAGAAAAATACCAAATAAACTAACAAGATAAAATAGTGACATGTGCGACCAATCAGTAATGAGTAACTCCCGATAAGCCTCCAAAGTACATTTATCTCTATGCATGGTCCTGAAGGCGTACCTTACATAATCTCTGGGACAGGTGCCACTAGTTTCACCATCTTTTCTTAAACGCCCAGTATACAACAAGTTATATCCCATAACAAATTTACTTATCTTCCACCCTTCGTTTCCCCAATAATCACTGTCTAAAACCGAGACCAAGTTCCTCCTAGTTTCACAAACCCCAGACTATTTTCCCTTTTTGAAAAGATTTTCATGTGCTGAAGTTTGAACCAAAGGAAACTTGGAATATTGAGAGATTTTTCAATCATCTGGCTATGTTCATGATATCATAGTCCTTGCATCGAATGAAGAATAAATAAAGCTATTAATAACCCATATTCGGCAACATGAAAGGGAATGGAGTGTTTGTCCTGGATAGATGAATAGAGTGCAAACAGGTATAGAAGAGAGAGTAAAGATGGTTTGAGCATGGGATTTTGATGAATTGCATAATACACTGGCCCGGTAAAATTGTTTGAGCTCTTGGAATTTGATAGTTGCAAGTTGAAACTTTGCCTGTTTGTATCAATTTACCTTGCAATTATAGAAGTGTAAGCTGAGGAGCAAAACATCTAGAATGATGTATAGCCACTGGTTTAAAGATATTAGGAAAGAATATTAATTGATACTTGTAAAATATATAAATATACAATTAAGAGACAGAATGAATGAGTCGCTCTTTGCCGAAGAACAATTCTTTAGTATACTAATGTGAATTTAAACATATGTTAGGCAGAGAAGAAATGTTTAGAGTAAGATCCATCTGAGCCTATTAAAAGAAAATATGCCTCCAGAGATACTTGATAAGAAAGCCATTAGTTGTGCTAGTATGGAAGGGCTATGAGATCAAAAGATTTGGTTAAGCAAAGAAAAATTAGTTAGTCCATGTCTAAGGAACGTGGAAACAAAGAAAGAAGCAAATCTGAAATGTTATTGAATCAGGAAATAATGGGCTGTGTGTGTAAATATTCAAGATTAGAGGAGAGGAAATAATTGTTATCATAGAATTAGAAAAAACTTGGCAGAACACGAAAGAGGAAACAAAATAAAGAATGTTGTATTTCTAATAACAACTTGAAGGGGCAAGTTTATAGGATGACTAGATGCAAATGCTTGCGTATGTTTGTAGATAAAAATGTTAAGAGATATGAGAGTGGGCTGAAAGATATTATGTTGATGCAAAGGAAAGTGAAGCAGATTATTAAACAAAGAAGGACATTTGTTGAACAAATATTTCGAGAAAAAAAAATAATGAAGGGGTCAAAGGTAATTTGGGGAAATATTTGATGCGTTTAATAATGTAAGTATATGATGATATCATTGTAAATATGATTGGTTTTATTGATTGAATCGCGTTTTATATCGGAGTAGGTGAGAGATAAGTAGGCGAGACGTTGTTAAAGAAGTAAGATGGCTTTAAAAAGGGAATGTTCCCCTAAGTAGATGATATCGCCACTGAGGTGTTAAAACGTGGTGGTATTTGTTATGAAATGGGTGACAGAGGGGTAGACGGGCAGAGTAAAAGTATCATTTTATCAATCGAAGAAAGGTGACGGTAATAAGTAGAGTGATATATGCAGATAACGTGTATTATTAGCAAAGTTTCTAAGAAATTTATGATTATTCTTTAAGGAAGATAACTAAAAAATTGAAAGAAGATGAAGAAAGGGGAATAGAAGGGTGGAGGGTGTGAGGATCAAGTAGTTACAATGAGTTAGTTTAAACGAGAAGTTATGAGAGGCATAAAGACAATTGATGGCGCCTAAATCGATCAAAGTCTGATTGTGTACGTTGATTTACGTAAAAAGGCTGAGACTTCGTTGGGTTTTCTCGCCACGTCTGTTTAACATTTTATTATACAAGTGGTACGGAAACACTTTTGTGAATGAAGGAAAGTGGAGTGAGACTTAGGGCGGGAGTACACAAGCCACTGTGTCTTGCCTGAGCCACACCACAGAATGGCCCGTGTGTATGGGTACTACGGCACAGCGGTACGCACCGTGGCCCTCGAGGCAGCAGTCCCAGCAAGTACTCTGAGGAGGAAGTAGTTGAATTACTTCTGCTTCTGCACCGCCACCGTCGTCGTCATGAAAGAAAGAGAGCACTATGGCTGCACCCAATAAATGAATCAAGGCTGAGTGATGGACATTTTACACCATAATGGGTGATTTGAAAGAAAACAGTGCAAAATTCTTCCACTACTTCAGGATTTCTCAAGAAACTTTTAATAAGCTCCTTCCCTTACTTGGTCCCTACATCCAGAAAGCCAATACAAACATGAGGCGGAGCATTCCGGCTGAGGAGAGCCATCCATAACATTAAGGTATGTAAATATTATATTTATCAGTAGCAGACCTTTATTATAGATTCTGAACCATCAGAGTGTATTTCACTTTTACTGGAATACATGATGCACAACGATTTCCTTTTGAATATGTAACTTAATTATAATACTTTTTCAAAGAAAAAATAGTTAATATGCTACTGAAAATATGGGAATGTTATTATACTTAAATGTTTTATTGGCTTTAATATTCATCATAAATGCTTGAACAGTCAGACCATGAAGAAATTGCTTGTGAAGTTTAGCTGGTGCAGGAGATGGTATGGGAGGTGCTAATGGTTGGAATGGTGTTGCTGTTAAATGTGAATGCAGGATATTACGGTAGAAATTGTGTGGTGCATGACTCATTGATGAATTTGGACCTGGGAAAAAATTATGTTGTGGAGGAAAATATTGCTGATTAGCAAGTGTTGGATGTTGCTTATACCTCTTAAGTATATTCCTGAAATTAATTTTAATAATAAATCTATCTACATAGATCGAGTGTAGCCATGTTATAGTAAAATGTGTCACTTGTGAACTATTCAACGTTAGATATGTGACTGCCAGGCAGCAAGTGGCCGTCGCTCAGCCATTGTCGTTCGTGTATGCGGGTCCTAGACAGAGAGCCGCGCCACTTCGTGGCGGTGATCAGCGACAACTCGCCACAGTCGCTTGCCATAGACATTCGTGTGCGCGGCGTGGCTTCTAAACAATGGAAATCTATGGGAATCCACATTCCCGCCACACACCAATGCGACGACGTGGCGCCACAGCTTTGCTCGTGTACTACCAGCCTTAAGAGGAATAGTTATGGAGGGAGTCTACCTATGTTAGTAGATGCTGATGAACCAATGTTGACTAAAGCTTTTTGTTTGGTTGCCAGAAAGTGGGGCCAAAATAATGTGACAAAAAGAGTAAGGTATTGAAGTTTTAAAAAGTTCTGAGAACGATTAAATTAATTTCTTGAATTAATTTTCGACCTAATATCAACATTATGTTTTCTAACCTATGAATAGTAAGAGAATATAAATATATATATATATATATACATATATTAAATACATATATACATAAGAGGTATGGCATAGCTAATCGGATATCAGCTTCATGGTACATCGAAGTGAAGGAATATCACGTGCGCTAGTCAATGAATGGAGTTAATTTTCTGCTTGTCTTCACGATCACTCATATCTACTGCACAAATTTATTGTTTAGATCCCACTTAAATTTCTATCCAAACTGTATAGAAATGACGCAAATGATTTCAAATACATATTACTAGTAAAATCCCTAGTAAATGTTGCTTGGTCAGTTAGCAAGTTTTGTTAACTACTTCCTGCTCCAATTTATCTAGAGTTTTAAAAACCTTTACATATTAATACATATATATATATATATATATATATATATATATATATATATATATATATATATATATATATATATATATGCGGCTAACAAGGCAATTTTATTGTTAACTAGCTCTTCATCAAGCCTTCGTAAGTAGTTCTTCTCGCAGCATCAACAGCATAATACAACGGTACAATACATGAATATTCAAATTTTATCAAAGAAACCCTCTAACACTCACGCATAAGAAGCTATGTCTAAATTCCAGGTGAAGCAAATTAAACAAAAAGAATATAAAATTAATATATTAAGCCTTTTGAAGATTACTAAAACAAAATTCATTTATGTTATAGTACTCTTTGAAAATACCTATGGAAGATGTCGCTCTAACTATAAACTACGAGTATTCCTTAATGAGAATGAGTTTTGGCTTGTGTTTGGGGCAATACACATTAAAACAGGAAAATTTTCCCTATGTAGATCGACTAGTGAATGAATACGATATAAAACAGCCAAAGCGTGTTGTGAGGGCAAGTATAAACAGTCTATTTCCAAGTATAAATTTCGGTATTTACTGGAAAAGGGATGGAGAGATCATTCCACACGATTTTAAAACGCGGTGTACAATGAGTATGAAGTCAATACTTTCGTTAAATGAAGTGTTTACATAATACGGTTGATGCTTGTTATCTTGCATTTAATGATAGATTCGAGGAAGGTCGAAAACTTCAATTTACCATCACAGAGCTGATTATATAAAAAATGTGTCGTATGATGAGTTCCATTGTTTTCTCAACAAGAAAGGGAGCACTATCTAACATGTGAAATAATTTGTCTTCATAGATCTTTGCGACTACGTCACAATTATGTGTAAAGAAAATTTAATAGAATATCTATCTATCAATCAGTCTCACCATGGAAGTCAATAGGATGGAGTGTCACCAGTTTACTTCATCAAGACTTGCAAGAAGAAATTTTAAGTTAATCCCCCCTAAAAATTATTTTTTTATTACAGCATAATTCCTTATCAAATATTTTTCATCAAATCCTAGGTCATTTAAAAGAATTCATATATTAATTTTGAAAAATACAAAGTTGGATTAAAAGTACACATTGATAAGTTTTATCCGTTGAATATCGAATACCGTTTTCCTGACATGATTAACCCAATTCTTGATTCAGAGGGTCAGTAAATATATACAAAGTTATAAGGTTACGGACATCAATGAAATTCTAATTGAAATTCTGTATTTTAACCTATATGTAAAATAAAATTGATTTTTAAGTTAACCTATCTTTTATTGAATAGTTATATAAGAGTGTAAACGAATCAGATATTCAGTAAAAAATAACCGCCGATTGTTACTCTTATATACAGCCAGGAGTCTGCCATGATCTTTCGGTGGGGGAAATCGGCTATTCCAATCTGTATAAAAGATCGCTAAATGATCTGATGTGGAAGCTTTCTGTCAGGTTTGGATAGCTATATAGTACAAAAACTCGTACGCAAAAGATTCAAGACAAAACAAGTACAAGCACAACGATCAAACGAGATTTATAAGCTATATCTAACTGTGATGTGAAAGGTTGAAAGATTTTATTATGGTTTATGTTACATACTCTTTCTAATTGACGTATATTTTAGATATCTCTGGTTAATTTGTTGAAAGGAGAAGATGAATCAACTAGTGTCAAATGCTATACGAAATTTCATGGAAGAAACTGGATGGATTCCATGTTATACGTATATGTTCTGATGATGCAGGAGAGTTTGAAGGAGGGAAGATAAAAGGCTTAATGGGCGAATATAATATAGGCATATATCATGTTCACTCATTTAACAAAGCTAGTCTTGAAGACCAATAAAGGAATGACTTTTCAAATATTTTGCCCTTTAATAATACATAGAAATACATCGACGTGTTAGATGATTTTGCAAGATTTTATAATAATTCTATACCTAGAACGATTGGGAATACACCGTTCAAAGTTATACATGATGTTACTATACCAAATCAACAACTAAATTAAAAAAAAACGTGGTTTCTATATAAGATCGGTAATTATTTTCGAATCTCACGCAATTCCAGTAATTTTAAAAAGTATATGAGTTAGGGTGGAGTGAGGAAATTTACATGAAATATAGGGTTTAAAATCTAGTAGACCTGTATTATATTAAAGATTTAAATGGACAACATATTGAAGGCAGAGTGTATGAAGAAGTACTAGAGAAGGTAAAGTTTGACTCCCGTAAGTAATATGTAGTGGAGAAGATAGTTAATCCTCAAATTCATTAACTATGATGCTAATGCATGTGAAATCACCCACCAACCCTCAACAGATGCATTCGTGAAGTTATATAAGGGTAGGGGATGAGGAACGTTTTTTTATCAGTTGTGAAGATGTCACCCTTCCATTCTCATCCTCTCTGGATGTTTAACCTCAAAATACCATGTTTGAATATAGAATTGAATTGCACAAATACATTATAACATGTTAGAGTAAGTATGAAGCAGGGCTTTGTGAGTTTCAATTTACATGCCTTATCTATAATATTACTAAGCCTAAATATGGATTCACATGCTATCGAAAAATCCCGAAAGTAAATACTTATACAACGAATAATATATTGGCAAGAACAAAGGAAATAAAAAGAATTGGCACTCATTATGCTTGTGATGGGATATGGATAGCAGCTGGATATTATAAACTAAAAAAGCACTCATAGAGGATTTTTTTTGTTATGTAAGGGGCTATCTGGTGACTGCCGACTTAGGCATAAGTCGCCGTAAACAAACAGCCTAGTTCTAGGTTACTTTAAAAAATTTGAACAGGAAACAACAATAAAAAGAAATAACAATAAAAAAACAATAACAAAAACAGTAAAAAAACAACAATTAAACATGGTTAAATGAAAGGGAAAAGGACGGCCTCCCCCCAAAAGTCAACAAGTCCACCAGTCAAAGTACACGCACTCGTCCCGAGTACAAGGGACAGGCGGTAGCGACCCCGCCTATCCCGCTACCGGGACAGGTATCGTGCGTGAAGATCACCCAGACTGGGACATTTGACAAGAATGTGCCGAACAGTCTGGGGGACTACGCAGTCGTTGTAATAGGGCGCAGGCGAGCGCTCCATCAAATAGCGATGCGTCACACGAGTGTGTCCGATTAGGAGACGACAGAAAGCAACCTGAAGACGCCGCGGCATTGGGGGATAGGTCCATGAGAACAGTTTCGGCGCAATGGCACGCAACTTTAAGTTCCCTTCGACCGTCTCCCATCTTCTTTGCCAAGCAGTCTGAACAGCTGTCCGTATTCCTGCCATGTAGTCGGTGTGAGGAAGAGCGAAACGTTGGTCCAGTTGCAGAGTTCTCGTGGACTCTTTGGCGCCCTCATCGGCGCGCTCATTCCATGCAATTCCTACAAGTCCAGGAACTCAGCAGAAGATAATCTCGACATCCGCCCGGCTCGCCAAAACCGTGGCGTCACGGATATCGCAAACCAGGGGATGCGGAGATTCTAATGCCCCGAGAGCACTCCGGGCGCTTTGTGAGTCGCTATAGATCACAATCCGGTCTCCAAACCAGGAACGTCGTTAATCTCCCAATACCGAGTGGTGTATTGCCACCAGCTCAGCCGTAAAGACAGACGCAGTGCCTGGTAGAGCCCCGCTAACTTCAAACAGAGGGGATACAGCGTGGAAGCCGACCCCTTCTTGGGACTTGAAGCCATCCGTATACACTGGCACGGTTCCAGCGTGACACGATGTGTGCTTCAAAAAGGTCAAACGCAACACTCCCGGCGCAGAATAAGCTTTGGGAGGAGAGGCGTGGCGACAAATAGCCAAATGTGGTACCCTCCAGGGTGGCGTCCTGGGCAGAACCAGGGGCTTTACCGGCCGAGAGCTATATCTACCTCTTGAAGGAGTTTCCTGGCCCTAAACCCAAAGGTTTTACGGTATGACTGGCGTCTCTCGGCGGCATAGGCACCATCGAGATCAGCTGGGGATGCAGTAAGAACTGTTGGCGACTGAGGGAGGCGCCGGGCTCGCGCGTACAGGCGAGTGATGCACTGCATGCGGCGCAGAGCGAGGTACATCTCCCCAGCATCGACCAACAGGCTCTCAATGGGGGTAGTGCGGAAGGCACCGGTCGCAAGGCGAAGGCCGGTGTGGTGGATCGAATCCACCTTCCGTAATAAACACTCGGCTGCGGATGCATAAAACTCGCATCCGTAGTCGAGCTTCGAGCGAACAAAGGATCGATAAAAAAGGGAGGCAGTAGCCCTATTAGCGCCTCAAGCGCTGAACGTCACATAACGGAGAATGTCCATGGCGCGGGTACAAGAGACCCTAAGGCTGCGAATATGAGCCTCCCAGGTGAGGCGTCGGTCGAATACAAGACCAAGGAAACGGTGCGACTCAACCACATCCAGGCGCAACCCATTAAGAAACAAATCTGGGTCAGGGTGAAACCGTGGATGGTGGCAGAAGTGCACCCCCTTAGTCTTAGCCAAAGAAAACCGAAACCTGTGCGCTTCGGCATAGCGAGAGACGTGGTTCAATGTCTGTTGGAGTCGACGCTCTAGAGTTGGCATCTGGGCCGCTCCAAAAGAGATCGAAAGGTCGTCCACGTAGAGCGTAGCGAGAACATCTTCCGGCAGAACGGAGGTGATGCCGTTGATGCTCAGGGCAAAGAGTGTGACACTGAGGACACTTCCCTGCGGGACACCCTCTTCCTGCTCCTTTAGTCCGGAGAGGGCTCCCCCACCCGTACGCGGAATCGACGAACTCACAAAAATTCAGATATAAACATTGGGAGGCATCCGCTCTCCCCCATCGTGTGGAGAGTCTCCATAATACCGTATCGCCATGCAGTATCATATGCCTTCTCCAGATCGAAAAACACCGTGGCGTAGTGCTGTCTACGAAAAAAAGCCTCGCAGACGGCATTTTCCAGTCGGAGCAGAGCATCCGACGTGGAGTGGAACTTGCGGAAGCCGCACTGTGCAGAAGAAAGATGGCCTCCGCTGTCCAGGAAAAAGGCTAATCTAACATTTACCAATTTCTCCATCAACTTGCACACGCAAGAGGTTAAAGAGATTGGGCGGAAACCGTTCGGAGTAGAGTGATCTCTTCTCGGTTTGCAAAAGGCGGGCACAGTAGCGATTTGCCAGGAGTCTTGGAGAAGACCTTCCACCCAGATCCTGTTAAACAAATCTAACACAATGCTATGCCTCGCTCACCCAGGTGTCAAATCATGGCGTACGGGACATCTTCCGGACCATGGGCGATGTCCGCGCACTATGCGATAGCGAAACGCAACTCACTCACGATAAACTTGTCGTTGAAGGGTTCTCCACCTCTGGAGGTAAAGTCAAGCCGGCGGCCTTCGGCGACATCACGACGTGCATTGAAAGCTAGCGGAGCAGCATCACGGCTAGAGAATGCGAAAAAAGCGGTGGCTAAGGATTCCGCCACGGACGCGGGGTCCGAGATTGCGGTCGCATTCTCCTGGAGAACGGGTTGGGGCCCTGCGAGAACTTGCTCCGAATCCTTTTGACTCAACTTCACACCTCAGCTAAAGGGGTCTTCCCGTTAAGTGAAGACACATATGCCCTCCAAGAAGAGCGGCGGGCATGCTTCGAAATATACCGAAACCTAGCCCTAGCGCGACGAAATTCAGCGACAGGGAAATCGTTCGGGCGGCGCTTATAGCGCATGTAGGCATAACGCTTCTGTTTGAGGGCCGTCTCACAATCGGCTGACTACTATGGGAGTGGTCGGCGTGCAAAACGGCCAGACGTCCTACGAATAGTAGTCAGGCCCACGGCGATGAGGTTGCCGGAAAAGAACTCAACGGCCTCATTTAACGACCTAAACTCCTCGACTGAGATAGAGAATTCAGTCATTTCCTGAAATGCAGGCCACCGCGCCCGCGCTAAGCACTACCAAGGTGGTCTCTCAGGCTGAAGTTGCCCTGAAAATAAAATTTAAATGGGAAAGTCATCACTACCATGAAGGTCATCGACCACTTCACAATCAAAATAAGGCTGTGCATCCGAAGAGCACAAAGATAGGTCAAGGCAAGAAAATGAAGCGGTTCTCGGACACTGATGCGTAAACTCATCCACGTTTAGGACACCCATCTCAGCTTTTCCATCAGATCGGCAAGGACTTGTCCCCTGGGATTTATGGAGTAATTTCCCAAGAGAGGATGCCTGCTGTTCAGATCTCCAAGCAAGAGATAGGGCCTCGGCAACCGTGCCACAGCGTGGCGGAAGTCCTTCGCGTTGAAGTCACCTGACGATGGTATGTACGCAGAAATGATAGTATACCTCCTATCCAGGTGCAGCTGCACAGCCACTGCCTGAAAGGAGGTATCTAAAGAGAAAGGAAGAACGGAGACATCATGCCGGGAGTAAACCGCGCATTTCCCAGCCCGGCCATCCCGTGGTGGTGGGGTCGCAAGACCCTTATACCCCGAGGAGGCGGGCAGGGGGCACGCGCCTAGCAAGGTCTCCTGCAAAAAGATAGCTAACAGGGAACGGGACGAGACGAGCCTCTGAAGATCCTTCCAGTTGGCCCGGAGTACACAGCAATTCCCTTGAAGGCATATGGCTTTCAGGACTAGCTTGGAGAAGACGCGGGGGCCCTCCTCGAACTGAAGACCCTCACTTGAATAGCCGTACGCTTCCCAGGGGCAGAACTCTAGGCGCTGTTGGCCGGACAAAGTGCTGAAGGTGCTGTCGCCTTCAAGCACTTATTGGGGGAGGTTTGGCTCGCCATGCGAGTCTTTTCCTCCCTCCGCCTCGAAACCTTAGTCGGGCGTTGCTGCTTCGGAGGCGGGGGGCCCTCTTTTTGAGGAACCACCGTTTCGAGCCACTCGCTACACCTCGGGGCGTGGGCGAAGGAGCCGAAGGACCTTTGTTGCTGTCCTCCTTTCGGAGAACAGCTTTAGGAACCCCGAAAGATGGCCTAGCGACCATCTTCAGGGGTGTTGCCTCCTGTGAGTCTAACGACTCGGTGGAGGCGCAAGCCGTTTCGCCTTACGGGAAACGGTCACGCTGGGGGAAGAGGGGGGAGCCCTGGTTTTAGCCGGGGCTGGGTATGAACTCTTTTTGCCACCAGCTTTACCAGGGAAGCGCCCGAGTTGGGTAGAACCTGCAGAAGGGCTCCGAATGGGTGCGGAAACAATCGTGCTCGTTGGCCTAGATGGGCCAGGTGCAGTGGGTGCCTTTCTAATTATTGAGGCATATGACGTCCCAGGCAGATCCGGGCGCGCCAGGACCAGGTCCTTAGCCTCGCGGAATAAGAGTCGATCCTGGGCCTGAACGGCTAGGATCTCTTTCTCAAGGAGATATGCACCACATTGCTTCGAAGAAGCAGGGTGCGGCTCTCCGCAATTGACACACTTGGCCACACACGATTTGGACTTATCGTGTACAACCTTGGAGCAATTTACACAAACTTCGGGTGACCCCGACTTTGCACGTCTACATGAGCGATTCGTATGGCCGGAGCGGTGACAGTAATAGCACCGCTGAAGCAGTGGCATGAATGCCTTCACGCGGTAGTGGTACCAACCGTCACGCACCGACTCAGGGAGCTTGTCACAATCGAACCTGATGAAGAATGTAAGAGTGGGTCTTGAGGCCCCTCCCAGTTTTCTTATCACACGTTCGGCCTTGACCGCCCCATGGTTGGCAAGCTCTAGGGTGATGTCCTCAATGGAGTAGTCAACGAGTTTCCTCACATAAACTACTCCTTTCACAAAGTTCATGGTAGAGTGCGGCGTCACACTCCCTGGGGTGCCATGAAGTGTCCGAAGAGCACTTATCTTGGCTGCCTCGGAGGGATTCGCCGCATTCGCCAGAAGGCTCCCGTCCGAGAAACGGGTCACCTTCGGCTCTCTACCAATTGCACTAACTAATCCTCTCCTCTGATTGACCATGTTGCCCTTGGACAACATGGTGCCATCAGTGAAGCGAATAACGAGGAAGCGTTTGACGCTAGCGGGCTCGAAAACGCCAGGTACCCTCTGAATCAGGGGCCCCGATGTCATCGAGGCTCCACCCTGTGCACTTTTTGTCTTAGTCAGGGGCTCCGCAACCGAGGGGGCGTAGGAGAGGAGTAAGCTTACTCTCCGGTTAAAGAGGTATGGAGGGTCCACTGCGCAAGCACAGGAACGGGGGACCTCCATCTTTTTTGTGGAGCTGCACGAGTGCGGCTCCGTTGTTTTAGGGAGAATTAAGGGGAGATGGTTATTTTTTGCATCATTGGGCATGGTGACCCTCTTTGTTTTACGGGACGCAATCGCTTACCACATCTTGCAGTAGCCCGTAATGCAAGAGGTTCTTACAGGCCCGGCAGAGCCAGGCGCCGCCATTTGGGACCACCCCTCTCACCTGGTGGCCTAACAGTCCTTCGGCATGGCGGCTCCACCTTGAACACCGCGTAAAAAAGATAGATTTTGAAGACGAGAGGAAAAGGGATGTGACGAAGGTATACGTGGGGATGAAGCAGGTTTTTAAAAGCCATCCACCCCAGATTGGAGCTCAGGGGATAGAGGACATTGTCCCCTCCATCCTCAGCCATGATCCGACGTGATTGGCTAAGAAGAAGATCAGCTTCTACCCTGTGAAATTAGAGGCTGACCAGAGAAAACTTGTGGGAGAGGTAGTATGAAAAGCGACGAGGTAGGATAGGAATACATGAAATCTGAAGGAAGGAAGAGAGGCTAAGCTGGGACCAGACGGGGTGCTGGATCCCGTCAGCACGGCGGCCAGGATGGCAAACCGCCGCGCCCCTCACGGGGCTATCTAGATCGAGTGTAGCCATGTTATAGTAAAATGTGTCACTTGTGAACTACTCAACGTTAGATATGTGACTGCCAGGCAGCAAGTGGCCGTCGCTCAGCCGCAGTCGTTCGTGTGTGTGGGTCCTAGACAGAGAGCCGCTCTACTTCGTGGCGGGGATCCGCGACAACTCACCACAGTCGCTTGCCATAGACATTCGTCCTCGCGGCGTGGCTTCTAAACAATGGAAACCTTTGGGAATCCTCATTCCCGCCACACACCAACGCAATGACGTGGTGCCACAAAGTCACTCGTGTATTACCGGCCTTATGACGAATAATTATGAAAACGATTAAATTAATTTCTTAAACTAAGTTTCGACCTAATCTCAACATTATGTTTTCTAACCAATGAATATTAAGAGCATATATATATATATATATATATATATATATATATATATATATATAATATACATATATACATAAGAGGTATAGCATAGCTAATCGGATATCAGCTTCATGATATATCGTAGTAAAGGAATATCACGTGCGCTAGTCAACGGATGGAGTTCATTTTCTGCTTGTCTTCACGATGACTCATATCTACTGCACAAATTTATTGTTTAGATCCCACTTAAATTTCTATCCCAACTAAATCGAAATGACTCAGACGATTGCAAATACATATCACTATTAAAATCCCTAGTAACTGTTGGTTGGTCAGTTAGGAGGTTTTGTTAACTATTTACTGCACCAATTTGTCTAGAGTTTTAACTAAGTCTTCACATATTAATATATATATATATATATATATATGATAAAAATTAATGCAATATCGCAAGAAAATATGAGGAATTAAACCACATTCTCCGAAGACAATTTAATTCAGAACAGTTTCGGTGTATCACACACCCTTTTTCAACTGACACTGGGTAGAAAATATAAGAGAAATGCATATTAGCATAACACAAGATCCCCTCTTTTTTCCCCTAATCCCCTAATTGTGGCTTATCTAGGGGGGGGATGGGTTAGGCCTAAAAATATTGAAGGGCTGACATTTAACTATTTTGTTTATATGCTTTCTTATTACAGGATTAAAAGAAAATTGACCCTCAGATAGATTTAAATTAGGAACTGACGATATCAAGCTCGATTCTACGATTCTTCTCTTAACATAGTTAGCCGATTTAAATACCATTTTACTTCCATTAAAATCGATCGTATGATTCTTGTCTCTAACATGGCAAAATATTTCACTGCTTTCGCTGCCCACTCTAATATCTCTTTTGTGTTCGTACAATCTCTTGTCTAGATTTCTCCCCGTTTTCCCTATATAAACTTTATGGAAATCGTTGCATGGTATTGCATATACTCCTATGTTATGATGTTCTTTGGGTTTCCTGGCCTTCATCAATTGGTTTAAGTAATTATTATATTTAAAGGCTAGATTAATACCCACTTTTCCTAATATGTCCTATAATCTATTTAATTTATTATTAAATGGGAATGTTATACATTTGTTGAAGTCGTTAGTGCGGGAAGGCTTATTACTATAGAATGTTTTCCTAGCTGCAAAATGGGTCGCATTGCATACTTTGGTTTCTTGAAAAATAATTTCTATTACTTTAACAGCATATGTCTATGGTTACAGAACGATGTTTTCTTAAAAACTTTAAAAACTAATAAAATTATAATCGTTAATCCATCGTCAGAGTTACTCTACAGACTCATGCGGCTTGTTTTGTGTCTATTTCATTCAGCAGATGGCAATTGATAAATCATATTGAGCTTTTATTGAACAATTTGATTATTATAACGATCAAAGAAACGAAAAAATTGTAGTAAGTAATAATTGTAGTAAAATGTACAGAAAATTGCTATTGTATACTCAATAAATATTAATTGTTAGTCTGAAAATATGTAATTGTTTAGATTATCTACGAAATTGTATATATTATATGTCATTATATAAGTTGGTTAATATGAATCAAATGTTCTTTTTCGATTTATTATTCTGTAGACAAATGTAAGCATATTTAAATTTGAATGTAAAATAAATTCTTGTCACAACCTTGACTTTTTTTAAACAAGTTACATATAGAAAATTAATTACCCGTGAACGAAGATGTCAACTGTCAAACATCAAAATGTTAAAGAAAGTCGCATATCTCAACACATGAATTCCATTCATCTTCTGTTAATTGCTCCATGTTCATACACTTAGTTATAAACTTTAATTTTCGGTCAGCTGAACAAAAAGGAAAAACTAAGCTTCTTCTCAACAAGCTATGAATTATAATGATAATGAGGAAGGTTTTGGAATGGGTTTTATATCTCTACAGATGGAAGTGGCGTGGGGGTGAGGGAGTGGGGACAGGGTTGGGAAACATTTAGTGACAAATAAATAAGGGGGGAGGGTCCATTAGAAAGAGATAATGGGTGTAGTGGTGTAGGGATGCAGCGCGGGGTTTGGAGCTCTTTGGCGACGGCGACAAACAAAAATCGATCTTTGTCTCCTCACCAAGATGCCAGATAAGTTAGATATGGTCTAGACATTAGTATTCTTTTAATTAAATCTTCCGATATCTAAAAATGTTGAATGTGTCGCAGAGGCTAGTAACCATCGCTCGAAAAAAAGGTTACTAAACTATTTAAACAAAGATAAATATCTATTTTCCTCATTTAGCTTCTTTAATTAATTTCTAGTATGGCGACAAAACATATAAGTGTTTGTCTGTATGATCGTAGATATGTGTGCAGACTCTGATTCCTTCGCGCCACGTCAAGGGAACACCACAAATAATACCTGGAAAAAGGTTCACTGGCCTACGGGGAAGGGGGAGGGGGGCATTATAGCGACCCATCAATAAGGAACGAGGTGGCGGAGGAGGGGGGGTGATAGACTCTGGCTAAAAGTTCATGCACGTGTGTAGGTGACTGAATATGCACTGAGTTTGTGTGCACTCGAACTGAGACCTTCAATGCTACTTATATTTACTCAATTCATACAACTCATCAATTATTTTCGGTAACTACCTTTGACCCCTTCATTCTTCATCTTTTCTAAATGGTTAATTAGCTAATGTCCTTTCCTGTTTAACAATTTGCTTCACTTTTCTTTTCATCACCCTGATACTTTTTAACCCCCTCCCCTCTCTCCTAACATTTTTATCTACAAACAAAAGTAAGCATTTGCCCCTAGTCATCTTGTAAATCTTCCCCTTCAAACCTAGTATCGGTAATACAACATTCTATATTTGGCTTCCTCTTTCCTGTTTTGCTATTTTTTTCTAACTTTATGCTAACAATTATTTCCTTTCCTCAAGTTTTGAATATTTACACACTCACCATTACTCCTTGATTCAATAACTTTTCATATTTGATTCTTTCCTCGTTTCCACGTTCCCTAGATCTTTGCATACATGGACCAACCAATTTACTTTGTACAACAAAATTATTTACTCCGATAGCCCTTCCATACTGACACAACTCACGGCTTTCATATCAAGTATCTCTGGTAGCATATTTTCTCTTAATAGGCACAGATGGAACTTAATCTAAATATTTATTCTTTGCTCAACACATCTTTTAATTCACATATGTATGCCGAAAAATGTTCACAAGCAAAGAACGCCTTATTCATTGTATCTCTTAATCCTATCTTCATATATTTTACGAGAATCAATCAATATTCATTCCAATATCTTTAAACCTCTGGCCATACGTCATTCTGGATGTTCTCCTCCTCAGCTTCACTTCTATAATTGCAGGGCAAATTTAAACAACCAGGCATAGTTTCAAGAGCTCAAACATTTTTAGCGTGCCAAAGTATTTTGCAATTCATCAAAAAAAACCGCTCACTTTACATTTACACTCTGTTCTATACCTGATCACATTCTAGTCCCTCCATCCTAGACAAACACTTCATTCCTTTTCATGTTCTTATATGGGTTATTAATGACTGTATTTATTCTACATTCGAGGCAAGTACTATGATATCACGAGCATAAATAGACGATTTAAAAATCTTCCAATATTCCCAGTTTCTTTTAGTTCAAATTTCAACTGATGAAAAAACACAGTCGGGATGGCCCAGCGTTAGCCAATGATACAGTTTTAGTAAAGCTTACATGAATCAATGTTTATTTGTGTGTACACGGGGATAGAAAAATCTTTATCTCGAATTTTACAAATAGGTTCCCATGTTTCGCAACTCTGTTCTAGCAAAGAAAGGTTCGTATCTTTCCTATCTTCAGCTCTGTCTCAATGAATGCACACTCTTTGACGTTTGTTGATAAAATTGAATCATTGGCAAGAACCTTGGTGTAAAGGTCTGGACAGATATCGCGAGAGGCGCTTTTCTGTTTGTGACCGAGTGCCACGGTATATGCGTGTCAGTGTCTCAACATTGCCTATAGCACTTTACAATAACAGTATATATTACTGATTACATGACCAAATGATTCATGTTCTTAGTTACTTAAGAAAATTTTATATGTTATTATTTTCCTGACAAAATATTATTTATTATTACTTAAATGACAAAGTATTATATATTATTATTTACCTGAAAATATGTTATATATTTTTTTATTACTTGTATCTTCATAATTATGTACGTACTCATTACAAGCATTCATAGGATTCATATGACGCATATCCATGAGGCTTCATTGTCAATCCTCTATATCCTTGCAATGAGGCACTACAATATTTCTATCTCCTAATATGACTCAATACCGCTAGTTTTATAACTTTCCTTCTCGATCTCTCACTCACAGACACAAAACACTCTCTCTTTATAAATATAAGGATTATTATTCTTTAGATTAATTTAAATTTTTACAGAATATTCGAGTTTTTCATGTGAAGTTTGGTTTCTACGAAATATTATTTTCGCCACGAGGAAAAGCGGCATAAATCTTTAGCGCTCCTTTCCTATCCTTTCACATAAAACCCACGTTTTAAAGAACAATACAATGCCTTTGCTTTATGCTTTTGGTGTGAATAGAAAGAGAGAAAGATAATAGAATATTGAGGTAAAGACTAAATAGAGACTCCAAACTTTAGTGCAAAATATTCATCGAGAAATTTACATGAGGAGACAAATCTTTGAGCATTTATGAGTATATTTTACAAATACATCAGAAATGCAAACGATCGAGGCTATCTGTGGTAAAATATGGTCTTAAAGTTATTGGAAGCAAGACTTTGTGGAATATTGAAAGTTCGGGTGCTAAAAGTTTATTTTTATTTTACTATCAAATGTTTATCACATTGATGACGGAAAGTTTGGCCTCAAATCCAAAGCATTGATCACTGCAGAATGCATAGACAAGCTGATGGGAAATAACCTGAATCGGCGACTTACCATAAAACCTAATTTACTTTCTCTTAACATGAAAATATTATTTACTCAGGGCTTTGCAGCTGTATCCAATTAGCTAAAAGAATAGGCTTCTAAATGGTTTCTTTCAGTAATCTGCATTTCTCGAATTCTACCGTGAAGTGCAGGAAAATCATATTTCAGCGAGTGTTAATTCTTATGAGCACAACTTTGATTAACTGTGAAATATTGCGTGAAATTTTAATGTTCTTCATTTGAAAAGGACTAACTGAACCAAGGATATAATTTATTATTTGGAGTTTACTCCTACGCTTATTTCCTTTTTCACCAAATGTATTTCGTAATGGCACCTCTTATAGATGTGCAGCTCTACCTCAAATTTAATCGTATAGAGCTCCTTGCATATTCTGTTATTATTTCAATAATTCCTGGTCTAACCTTTTAAGTATATTTATTAGAAAAATAATGTTCACCTACATTTCAATGGCATATGTCCGATAAGTCACTAAATTTTGGCTAACTGAAGTTTGAATAAGTTTCTTCCCATCTTTAAAATTTCACTATTTTCTTTTTTACATAAATGACTTTTTAGTTCAGCATCTCTCCGATATTTATTTTAATGCACATGCTTGGATAGACTTTAGTGTTTTAAAAAGAAGGGTTTAAGCCATTTCATAGAAGAAAATGTGTTCAACTGCTGCTAAATATTATTTTCTCTAATCTTATTTATAGTGATATTAAGATTCATTTGTTTGCTCTCTGACATAAGCGAAACTCCAGACGTGTTGGAAAAAATATACCTCTTATATTAGGACTTTTATTTCCTTCACTCATCCCATTCAAACCTGCCCTAGCACAATTTCTATTACTTTGGAAGTCCTCTTTATTTTAGATTCATAAAAACTAAGTTATCATCGATTGTTGTTTTAATTAAGAGGTTGAAACATTCACTGCAACTGCAGATTCTTAAAGGAGGAATCTTGTTACGAGAACACACATTCCCTTCTCATACCCCATTTATCAACTAAAAATTGACCTAAGGTGGAAGAGGATACTAAGTCTTGATTCATATATATATTTGGATTTTTCTCTAGAAATATTTATTCGTTTAACAAAATTAATTTCTATTCCCTATTAATCGATATCTGGGTTGGCAGATAAACTGGTCGACCTCAAAATAAACAAGAGTATTTATTTTGCCTTAATAATCTCAAATTTACTAAGAATTGGCCTTGTTGTAAAGCTCTTGAGTAATTAGACTGCAATCTAACACAAAAGAGTTGATTAAAATATACAAATAAAGAAAATGCTAAACAAGTGCTTGAAAAGCGTGGACAAGGAAATCATCTTTGTTACATAAATGCTATGGACTACATATAATTCTAAGTCAAAGCTCTAATATCAGGTTGAAAACAGAAGCCAAGCACTGAGTTGTAACAAGGTCTGCTGACCAAAAGGTCGCGTGCTCTCACTTATCTCAGATATTATATCAATAATTCCTGGTCTAACCTTGGGAGGACTTTGACAATATTACAATCAAAGGAGAATGTAAAACAAAATAAGGATTTCAAATTTCGTTAAACCGCTTGAATGGTTATGATGTTATGGCCGAAACAAAATAATTCCCTTGCTAACTTTGGGAGGACTTTGGCATTATATCATTCGATAGAGAATGTAAAACAACATAAGGTTTCAAATATTGTTAGAATCGGCCGATTAGTTACAATGTTCTAAAAAAAAAGACTAAAAAGCAAATGAAAGACCATCTGACCGACCGACATATTGAGATGTAGAGTTGACCGCGACTATTAAAAATAAGGGTATAGAGTTTATCTATAGCATTTGAGACCTACCTTTGTTCTGATTATATTACAAATTTCTGAAACTTCTCTGTATCTCACACTCAAGTATTCTATGTAGGATAACTGTCTTCTCCAAATTTCCACTTCTTTGTAATTCAAATAACTTTACGAAATAATGTTTACTCTATTTGATATCTCAAAACCATTCCTTTTTTTTGACTAATGCTGGCACTTTAACTAAATGGGAGAATATATGAAGATAAAAGTCGAGATAAACATAATTAAATAAGGAATCCTTAAATTTTGGACTTGTAAATGGGGATAGCACACCTGTTAGTAAAATTATACTTACATCCGGAGATCGAGATATAATTCTCATGGAACAAGTTTTTTTGATGTTTCCACGCACCTCCAAAACAAAATTTTACCAATTTGAGTGCTGGTTGAAAAAAAAAGAAACAAAGTGTTTTGTATATCTGCCAAGAATATAATAACTTTAATACTGTTACGAACAGGTAAGAGTAGTAATAAAATATGCATATCTAAGGCATGCCTTCTAATCAAAGTAATGACTGTCGAATTTCTTTATTAAGAGCATGAGTCCCAATTCTCATAAATATTCATTATTTGCCTTTATAATCCTTCCTAACATAACAATATAAATTGATTCCCCTATAGTAATGGACAATATAAATTGATTCCCCTATAGTAATGGACAAATAGAGGGCTTCCAGCATAACATATTTAAGTTTTAAAATTCTATTGGATCCTTTATTTAAATTTTCTCATTCAATTTCCTCATATTTATTTCATGTAAGCTGGCAACTCACTGGTTCATAGTTATTTTGTCACACAGATATTGGCAATTCCTCTTGAATCTACCTAACATACCCAGACCTAATTAAAATCTTATATTTAAAATAAATTTGATAAATTATCTAGTTTTCTTGTCTCATAGAAGATAGAAAAGGAGGAAGGAAGATGGGGTTTCAGAGTAAAATTAGAAACACTGTGATGTTTGAGTATTGAAATAAAATGTGTCTCGAAAATTTAAAAAGATTTTAGGAGTTTTCTAGTAGGATATGTTGGAAACATGTAGATAGTTAGCGAGACACTGTAGTTGCGATTAAATTGAATAGTAGATATTTGAATATTTCTACGCTAAATTGGAAAGTAAGAGCTAAAATATTTATAGACATTATGTAAAATGTAAGGTGGTAATAAATTTATATGTTTAATAAATTTATTAAAATAAGTATGATGAAATTCAAATTCTCATTATGGTGAGAGGTTTATCGTGATAGACAAAACAGTGCGAACTTAGAAATAGGAAGCATGCATGAAGATAACGTCAGAGCTCGCTATTTGACATGAATACCATACCCACCTAACAGTAGTTGAGTTAGGTCTCGGTACAAGTAAAATACAATTATTTGTAAGAATATTATGTCATGAATTTAAGGGGCTTGATCGAGACACTATTTATAATGGAGAAAGTCTTTCATGAGACCTATCCAAATCGTTCTCTTTTCTTAAACAAAACACAAAAGTACTGTGTGGGCAATTCTTCAGTAAAATTTCAAAGGAAAAGTCCAAGTGAATTTTGATGTCTAGAAACTTATTCTAATGAGGTTTATATTGGATTTAATTATGTTGCGTAGAAAGTGAAAGCATGACTAGTGCATAGCTCAAATAATAGAAATAAAAATAGCTCAGAGAGAACGACTGACGTTTCCATATATAATTGTCCTGAATCTGCAACCGTTTTGTAATCAGTCACTTTTCCTTACGGAGGTAGAGCTACCAAAGAAAAATATGGTCAAGTTAGCCATACCTCCAAATTATCATATCGTCACAACGTCTATTAAGGTTTCTCAATGTCATTTGGCTTGTTATTTTTGCCCAAGATGGGCCCATTGTTAAAACAAAGAATGATATGTAGTTAACAATATAAACTATTTTATCTAATCTTGCTTTCTTTTCACATTTTGGGTTTATTGTGGGGCTAATGTCTGCGAAAGAAACTTGGAAATTTGTTTTTATATTAAGAAAGAAAAGAAACTGTTATTAAAAAAGGTGTTCCTTAGGAAGCAAAACTATTTATGCATATTTTCGAAATATGAAGTGGAATGGCATCCTGTTTAAGAGAGAATGGTAATAGCACTTATTTTGAATGGAACATCACAGAAGGAGAGGAAATTGATTACAAATTGACTGAATCATTTCTTGCAATAAATTGACGAGGAAATTCCCGCTCGTATTTTCTTAGTATTTATATCTAAAAATGGAAGGGATGAAATTGTTTCGATTTCCATAATGAATTTTGGTGGAGGGAACTAATATACTGGTGCAATCTACTTGCTTGGAGAATGTCATCCAAAATGCTGAAAAAGTCCTCAACAAAGTAGCAGTAAAATTTAGAGTGTAGTTCTTGTGGACATTCCCGTATCGTTTTATTTTTCAAGAGTGACATAAATGACTGCAGCTAAAGGGCCAATTTGGGGGCCCATGGCAACACCATCTTTCTGTTGGTAAATAGTATGATTAAAAAATAGCAGAATTCCTTATTAAACACTTCTAATAGCTGTGTAAATCAAGGTCAGGTGAAATTTTGAATGTATTCAGAGGATTCGAAGAAACAGTTTAGGATAAGATCAATAGTTTCTGACGCGAGTACATTGGTGCAAAAGAAGCTTTCGCCATATCTTACGAAAACTTTGATACAAGACTTTTTAAATTTTTTGAGTTGGTTAACAAACCTGTAGCTACTTTTGATTAAGCATTGTCTATGAACATATGGTGAAAGAATTTTATAAAGAAATCTAGGCAATTTATAGGAGAGGAGCAAATACGCTGCAAAAATATGTCTTTCAAGAAGATCAGGTTCATGAGTTTTCGGGAGACCGTAGAGCTGTCATAGTCCTAAACCAGTGGTGTAAATCACAGTGAACTCAGAAGAATTAATAAGGTTCATAGCAATGAGATAGGAGAGAATCATATTCACTCTCTCATTAAGTCTCGAATTTAATTTATAAAATGGTTCGTCTACAACGCAGAATATTTTTAGGTTACTAGGAATAGACCAAATCCTAATATTATAGTTTTCTGGGTCCTTAAGAACTACAGCAGTACCTTTATTTGTTTTCGCTTAAAAATCAACGATGACGAATTAAGGTTCTTGCATTTCTGAAAGAAATCAAACGCAAGATTTGAGTAGCACGATACAAATTTGTTGTATTCTTAGAATATTGTAATATCATTATGGTCAAAGATGAATTTCTCAAAGCAAAGAAAAAATGCGGAAATGCTATATTTAAAATTATGAATTTTAAAATGTAGGCCAAGGGCAAGGACAAACTTCGTTCTAGAAGAGAAACATATGAAGAAATTATTTTTTATAACTTCCCCAGGAGAGTGAATCTTAGGAGAGGAGACCTAATCTGGATAGTTTAAGTTCGTGAAGTTTAGATTTACGATCGGAGTATATGGGCAGATCTTTAACATTTTCAAGTTTCTGTCGCGAAGATTAGGTCTTCAGACATGCCTAAATGACGTCCCAAAGGATAAAATATAGGTTCATTCAACATTATGGAACCTTTAAATTCAAAATTTAAAAGAGTCGACTAATTACTTATATCTGCCTATCTCCAGACGAATTATGATATCAATTAATTTAACAATAAAAAAATTTCTTATCTAACTTCATAAACTTCCGCGTGAGTTGAGCAGTGGTGCTCTTCACCAATTCACTTGTCTGTAGGGTCTCTGCAGAAAATATATAAGTAGCACTCTTCGTTCACTTTGGGTAAAGATTTGCTCTCACATGGGAATAAGTCACGGCAAAGGAAATACCTTTAATACAAAAGAGAATTTGGTTATTCGTTTGCATGCTATTAAATTTAAGACTGATTTCTTTTTAGACGATTTTAAAATAATCAGTTCTCATGTAAACGAACCCATCAAATACTATAACATACCCACAATCAAACCTATTAACTTCTTCCCTATGTTACTTCACTTTAATGTCGAATATTCGGTGAATGAAGGTAAGAGTTTTCCATATTAAATTGTTTTTCCTTCCATTTTGATAGTGTTTAATAAATAAATTTATACCCGGTCTACTTATAATATATTTTAAAATAGTTTGTCAAAATTCATTAGTCTTAGTATATATTTTTAGTATATATTTTGGTCATGCCTCCCATATTCTCTTTACTTTGGATTCTTTATTTATCTTTAATCACATTTAATGTCATTGTCGTGATATTGCAATGACCGATTGGTGGTGTACGTACGTATAGGTTTGGTACGTACTTCAAAAACTTCTTGATTACGTTTTCTCTAAGAGTGCTATATTATCATTATTATTATTACGTTATTTTTTAATATTTTAGGGGTTCTAATGCCATTCTCAGCGTTTCGAGGATTGAATTAAATACTTATAAGAAAATAGACCTTTAATTACAACATGAACAAAAAATGAAATCTAAAACAACAAACTATACAGTTATGAATTAAATGAGTTTACGTGAGACTTACTAAATTAAACAAATGAATATACAGTAATGGTTGACCAAAAGCTCACTTTAATATTGAACGCTAATTGACCTTTAAATGAAGATAATGGAATTTATTTATCTTTAAACCCAATCACAAGGGAATCTGGTTAAAGACTGACCTTTGCCTCAATTTTTATGTGGACGCTAGAATGTTGTTGGCGAGCAGACGCGTGGAGGTCTTCACAGACCTTCTCAAATGTTTGTCTGGCGCGGGGATAGCTTTAAAGCCATAGATGAATTCGATATGGGTGACGGATGGCGTTAATCATGTTGCCTGGGTAAGATGATTTTACCAACGGGACAGGGAAAGTATGCTTCTTCCAATCTTCTGGTTAATCTTGGAATAATTCGCACTGACGAGCAATGAGCATACGAGTGAATCCTTTGACGAATAGGGAGTGTTTGAGGAAGTTCACTTTGGGCTATCCCTCAATGGCCAGGGCTATCTCCCTGAGTTTTTTTGTAAACTGGGATATGGAGTTTCTCTGACGATAGATAGTTGAGCTTGTTTCTCAATACAAGCTGAGTAAAATTTCGGTGTAACCAAAATGAGCTAGCTCAGCATGAGCTTCTTCTGTGTTACTTTCGTATGGTTGCCGGGCACTTAGCCGGACTTCATCTTCTCGACCGCAAACTCGATCTTCCTGATACAAGATGCTAATTTTCGGTGTGACTACCAGGAACTGGCTCAGCATGAGCTTCTTCTGTGTTCGTTTCGTAGGGTTGGAGCACTTAGCCGGACTTCGTCCTCTCGATCGCAAACTCGAACTTCCTGAGAGAAGATACTAAAATTCTGGGGGACTACCAAAAACTGCTCAGGATTAGATTCTTTTATATCTCTTTCGTTGGTTGTTGGGCCTCTAGCCGGACTTCGTTGTCTCGATGACTAAATAATCTCCTTGTTTTTTTACAATTCTCCGCATATGTACTTCGCCACCCCACTGGGGGTAGGGGAAGGAAAAGGGGTTGAGGTCTTCGGAATCAAGACTCCTCCTCCAACGGTTCTTCTCCGAGCTCTTTCACGTAGCCCTAAAGGCACCTTCTACCTTTTAGTCGGCTCTGCTCTAATTTCATCAATAAAGTAAAATTAAATCCAAAATCTTAGGGAAAATATTGCTGGTTTAACCAATGTTTGGCTTGCTGGTCCAGGAAACTTGATGATTCGAGCATTATGTGGTTGTAGGAGACATCTCTGGTGATCCTCGAGGTGACGGGAGAGAGAAGGGGGTTTAAGAAATAGGGCTACGACTAAAAGCCAGGACCTTGCGATTTCTGAGAAGGGCCTCAGTATTGAGGATGGGATATTGATTTCCTTATGATCGTGTCTTTTTTGATTATTTTCTTTAAGACGTTAACTGCCATGTTACCACATATTGGTTACAGGCCATTTTCAATTTACGCCGCGTCACCAAATACTGGAGACGGTTGAAACTCTATCTGTGCTGCGTCTCTTATATATAATGACATTCTATGTATATTTTCAGGGAAAAGAATACTTATGGCGCCTGGAGAAATATTTTGGTTTCCGATTGTGGCTTCTTAATGGTAACTGAAAAGTACATATATATAACTGTGAAATTTGAATTTTTCCTCAGCCAATTAGATAAATTTCTCATTTTTTTATTTAAAATTAAGTGCAAATGAATTATAAAAGTAGTTCACATAACATTTTATAAAACAAATTATATAGGTATTTAAAAAAAAACAATCCTTTAACAAGTACTCTACTGTACATTATAAAAAATAAAATAAAATGACATCGATCAAAAAACCTATTTTTATTCCTTTTTATGTAACTCTGCAAAACATTTTACACACATACACGGATTGCTAGGGCATCCACAGCAATAGTACTTAGACTTAATATTTCTTTTTCACGCTTCACTTCTTCCCTATTCAGCTTTGGTTTTCTAATAGCAAGGTTTGCAGGATCTGTACATTTCTTTGTTTTGTTAATTTTTAATTAACTCAAGAACATGGTCTTGACCTATTGTCTTACTGTATTTCTCGGGTGTTTTTATGGATAAGCAAGATAATGCGATTTCCTCTCTGAATTCTCTGATTGACATTTTGTGCTCTTTAGCTCTTGATATAATATATGAGCATTGACAACACTTATTCATAAAGGTAATTCTATCCCTAATTTATGGTACCCTTTTCACTTTTTCGCAATGTGGTTGCGTAAGACGCCATCTGATCAGAAAAATCTATAGCCCTTTTACCTTCATTATATGCTAAGACTGCTTCAGGTTTCTTAGTTGATGTTACTCTTACTTTTCCAGCTGCTCTTTGAATATTTGCTGAAGTAGCAGTTGATGGACCTGGTACATTATCTTGAAGACTCTCTTCTTCTTTTCCCTTATCTTTTCTTCTTCCTTCATCTTCTCCTGGCCTGCTTCTCTTTTTCTTAGTTATTCCCACCAGGTTTAGTGTGTGTTTAGTGAACAAAATCCTGACATCTCTAAGGTCCTTTCATTTCAGAATAATGATTCCATTTTCATCCTCTTTGGAGATTACTTCACTTCTCTTCAATTTTGCCTCAATTACTTCTTTTGACGTGTTTATTGCATGACCTAAGAGTTCCCACAACATGCTTTTTTTGTTTCAGGGAACTAGCTGCTAGTTCATAGCTTGTGTAGAAATTATCTACATATAACGTCCGACTTTGATTAAAAAGTCCCGCCATTAACTATTGGCATACTCGTTTTGCCAGTCCTACCTCTTTTACACCTGTTGCCGACTTTTCTGAATAGACTGATATGTTATATGTGAATCCTTTCTTTGAGTGGTGACTGGCTCCAGTAGGCTGCAAGGGTGCCTTTACGATCCAGCCCCATCCACAAAATCAATCCTAAAAAGGTCTTAATTTCTTCTTTGGTCGTTGGCAGCCATTTTTTATGTCTTGCATGTGGTGTCAATGAATTATCATCTCTTCTTTTTTTAGTAACTTGCTCAGCATAAAGGTTTGTTCGGTTAACAAGTAATTGCAACACTTTGTCATCAAAAAACAGCTTGAAGGTGTCTTCCGGTTTCAAGGTAGTTGGTTCAGGAAATGCTAACTGTACTCCTTCTTCGCCAGTAAATAAAAAATTCAGCTGCCTTCCTCTGTAGTCTGAACATATTGGAGCTGAAAATCCTTGTGTCTGTTCTTCTTCTTCTTCATGCTCTTCTTTATTTTCCATTTCTTTGTCTTCTTTGACAGCAAGATTTGCCAAACATCTTTCTAATTCTGCGTCCGCCTTCTTATCACTATTCCATGAAAGGGTTCATAAGTTGGGTCAGATACTGAATCATCATCTGATACGTCCATAAAAGAATGTTCTATCTCTTTAATGTCTATTAGTTTTGAAATTTCCTTTCCCTCCTCACGATTGTCAATTTTCATTTATTTTCCTGTTCATTTATTTGCCTGCATTTTTATTCCAAATTTAATATTAGTAATAATTTTATTGGGAAATGTATAATACTTTATAGTATTTTTTGTGTTTGAAATGGGAGAATAAAAATTAAGTAAGATAAAATAAAAGGTAAAAAAAAAATGTCACCAATATATGGTGACATATCATCATATGTAAAGTAACTATATGAAGCCCAATTTTCATTATTTGTTATGTTCTGTAAAACTTTGAGCCAATACATACTATAAAAATAGCATATATTTTATGTCTGAATTGTGAAATCCAAAAAAGAGAAATGTAAGTACTAGAAATTGCCAGTCACCAATAAATGGTGACATGGCTTCTGGGATTAAAACCATAATTTGATCACTACTTTGTTAGGGAAAATATAAGAGTACACCACTAAAATTAGTACATAACATGTTTATTACATATGTACTTCTCTCCTCTGTCACTAGCAGAATTTTTGGGGGGGACCCTACGGGCATTTCATTAAAACTGGCCTGGCAGTTAACGTGTTAATATATATATATATATATATATATATATATATATATATATGTATATATATATATATATATATATATATATATATATATATATATATATAATGTAAGATATCACATTAGCCTAATATATATCAGTGAAAGATAATGGTAAGCTACGATATTTAAATTAAGATTTTATTTATAACTATCGTACTAGTTTCGGCAAGATGCTCTTTTCAACTAATAATGAAGAAACTAGGCAAGGAACATACTATATATAAGGTAAGCTACATCCTAAACAAAATGAAACCACAGGAAACATTTTAGGGAAAAACTTGAGTGTATCTGGCGAAAACGACAAGCTAAACTAAATGAAATGAAATAGGAAACAATCTGCAAAGTTGTTAATCTCCGAAACCCATTGCTTTCTGGGGTTTATAGATACGAGTGGCGACTTTATTCGATATATATTTATTAAATTTGTATCGCCCTTTAACTAAATTGAAGTTATCAAATTTGTTAATGATGATAGGTTCCGCAATTTTCCTCTCAATATAATTGTTCCTCCGTCCATACAAGCTCGACCTATCACATAATCCCACCAATACCATACGCCAGAAACCCACAAAGTTGAAAGACAAACAGACCGTTAAAGAAAAATCTGGAATTGTGTACAGAATTAATGCCTGATTGCCCAACGATATACATACATAGGACAAATAGGAAAGCAACTACGAACATGGATAAAGGAACACCAGAGCACAATCTTGATAAATGACCCACTCTCGGCAATCTCCTCACATCAGAAAAATCAAGAACATCAGATGAAATAGGAGGGAACCAGAATATTCGGATGATCCACAAACAAGAAGAGTAGAGAGTTCCTCGAACCATAGTTCTCCAATGAAACTTGCATCAATCGACACATCGATATTCTCATCTGCTACAACAGTCTGAAATAACGCAACGATGCATTGCTTTCATTTACTATGCGATAGTTCTTATAAACCCTCTTTCTCCTAAAAGATTTTAGGTTTATAGGAAAATTATTGTAGAATATTGAATATAATGTTCTTTTAATCTCACTTAGCCCATAAATTTAGTGTTATCCTTATTTTTACCTCAAGGCTTACCTAAGGCTACTTCACCAGCAAAATCCCGACGAGTAACCAAGTGTTCTTTCTCATTTAATGTGCTTTCCAACCTAAAAGCTACTTCACCAGCCGCACCGTGGCTATAAATCATGTATCCTTTCCCAACAAAAACTATTTCTAGTTTGGATTTCACTCCACACAATACTTCTCTGAAGAAGGACACTACTTTGTGTCGGAAAGCTCAGAAATAACCCCTCAAAGCGCGGTCGTGCCTCAATGTATATATATATATATATATGCCCCAGAGGAAACGGTTCGTTACTCTCGGAAGAAGAACCAGGATTTGTGCGAATACAACGATTAAGATATCACTCATCTCATCTAAGCTAAACGTCGGACACGCCTCGACTTCCAGAACCAACCTACACTGGATAATTAAGGGAAACAGCAACGAGCATCTTTAGAATGCCAAAGAGGGATGCACGAGTTTCAAAATAACCGGTGGCTGATGAAATCAGAGGAGATTCAAGACTACGTTGACCAAAGCGACTTGCGCACATTCTATGTCTAAGGAGGTCTTCGGCTTCACAAGGTCATCAGTAGGGGGCTAAGAGATGTAGACGGCTCTCTACCATCAATGATAACAAGGCAATCCTTGCTCGTTGAAAGTGTTATTTTGAGAGCCTCCTCACTATAATTTAAGCACCCTAGATTATCTTTTCCGTATTACCCCGCAACATTGCGTCCGCCATCAGATGTCCCTCCCATCTACGGTTGAAGAATTCAACAAAGCAGTCGTGTGCATGAAGCCTGGCAAAGCTCTAGGCCAAATAAAATTCCGCTCGAGTTATTCATTTACAGTAGCCCTGAGGTGAACGTCAACATTATGCACCCCATCCTAAAGATCTGGGAAACCAAGACCATCGTGAAAGATTTCGGCGACTCAAATATGATTACTATTTCCAAGAAGGGGGATCAAGAAAACTGCAGCAACTACCGAGGTATCTCACTTTTTAGTACTGCGATCAAGATCATCGCCCTCATCCTTCTCTACTACCTCCTTGTCTTCGCCTAAGACGTCAAAAAAGCATTCGATAAACTCCTTCGTTCTGCAATGTGGGCGGATCTTGCTAGGTTCGGATGTCTATATATTATCATTTTTTTGTCTCGCTTGTATTTTTAAACAACTTAGTATCTCTGTAAATTTTAGAAATGAAACCACTTTATATAAAATGTTAGTACACAATAATATAACGAAATAAATGTGTAGTATATTCGATAGAATGTTTTATTGGCAATTTACCTTACGTCGGGCGAACTGGGAAATATGTATCTACTAGAATTTACCAACCTAAGTATAATATTAGAAGAGGTGAAATAAACAGCGATTTATTTTTACATTTATCCGAAAATAACCACCCCATCGACTGAAACTCTGCAAAATTCCTTTATCATTCTGCTGATTTCACATAAAGAAATATTCTCGAGTGTTCAATAATTTGACTTACCTAATGTAAATATTTCCCCTTGCTTATTTAAACTCGACCCTGTTTTAAAAAAAGGTTTTACTAAATGAAATAACTTCATAATGCTGCCTGTTGTCACTCCTTATTAGTTTAATATCATTCACATTGCCTTCCACACCACGTGTCTTTACCGTGATCGTGGATTAACTCTTAGCTCTAAATGTTTTCGTTCTAATGATAATCCTTTAAAATGTTTTTTGTTTATTTCACCCACCGCATTCCATTCATACTCACGGAGGTGTTGCGTGTATATCGTTTTGGGGATGTATAATTCTGTTATTAGTTGCCTATTATTCTTTTTATTGGTAATTTCCTGTCTCGTTTTTGTGTTTTTTGATTGGTTTGTACTATGTGCTGGGCGTTCATTTCTTATCTTTGTACCCTATATAAAGTTGTCTTCTCCATTTTCCTGCTATTCCTTGAATGTGAACTTGTAAATAAGGTTCAACAGTCCTTGGATTCATCTTTTCCTTTTCCTGTAGGTTATTTTTCCTATATATATATAAATATATATATATATATATATATATATATATATATTCATCCACAAATTGGATTCGGATGAAATATTCTACCAACAAGCCCAAATGCTGGGACTAAAAGGCGAAGATATGAATGCCTACGCCCTGTCAGAACTGAGAACAGAAATGGAAGAATAAACAATAAATTGGCAAAGAGAAATCGAAGAAATAAGTAGAGAGTGGAAAAGAAAAGACGAATGGCAAGAATACAAGCGGATATAGCAACCGAAGAAAGGAGAATACCGAGGGGAAGTAAAACAAACGAAAGAATAATACAATTGAAAAGAGAAGCAGAAAAAAGAAGAACAAAGATAGGAATAAAGTAGAAGAAAGAAGAATGCAGATGGAAAGAGAACTAGCCTAAGCAGAAAAGGAAGAGAGAGAAGCAAAGAAAAGAATCCTCCCACATGAAAGGGCATCTAGCGAGGATCAGATGGAGGTCGAAGCAGTTTTAGCCAGGCATGGACCTAAGGAAGTACCTACGATGAAAACCCAGCAAAATGGGGACACGATGGATGAAGAAGGACGTAAGGAAGAGGTACAAGCATGTGTACCTAAGGAAGTACTTACGATGAAACCCAGGCCAAATGGGGTAACGATGGAGGAAGAAGGAAGTAGGGAAGAGATACAAGCATGTGTACCTAAAGAACTACCTACGATTAAAATCTAGCCCGATCGGGTAACGATGGTGGAAGAAGTAAGTAGGGAAGAGGTACAAGCATGTCTACTTAAGGAAGTACCTACAATGAAAACCCAGCCAAATGGGGCAACGATGGAAGAAGTAGAAAGTAGGGAAGCGGCAAAAGCATGTGTACCTAAGTAAATACCTAAGAAGAGAAACCAGCCAAATGGGGTGACGATAGAGGAAGATCGAAGTGTAAATGTGGTACACCCAGGTAAACCGAGTCAGATGGTAGACGTGGGTAATGAGAATCCCCGACCCCTATTAGTTTTCTCCTAGAACGTAAGATCCACAGAGTTCCCATTAAAACCCCAATTCGGAGTGGGAACCACGCCCATTAACTAGCCCGAAGTGAAACTTATCTCCGAATCTATTAGATCGAACCCTTGATACAATCTCCACGTTTACCTTGTTAAAGTTTGACTATGGGACCCACGCTCCCGTCATTTATGCTACACTGCAAGAGGCCGCTGTAGCCATGAGGGTCAGTTTAAAATTATTCAAGTACCATAAGGGTTATTCAAGTAGGTTGGAATATCACTACCATTTTGTGACTTATTGGGTAAACTCAAGAAATCGAACGGCTGACTTGGGCGCGGTAAGGTAATTGTCATAGAGCACCATTTTGATATAGGCTATATCAAAGGAGCCGATAAGGTAAAGCCGCTCTATAACCTGAGCCGAAACCCCAACAAGTGTTATTTTACCACCTAGTAACCGTGAAACCATGTTTTCATTTTTTTGTGTGTTGGTAGTTATCTTTAGGATTTAAGTTCTTAAAACTTTAGAAAGATAAGCAAGTAGCTGGTGTTTGTTTGTTTTTGTGGGTAATGTAAGAATTATGTTTTTGTTTTGTTCGGAAGTTAAATTGTGTTGTGATTATATTAAATTGTATTGTGAAACATATCCACAGTAGGCTTGCGAGGCCTATTTTGACCTAAGCCTTTGTAAGCGTAAGTGCGCGTCCAAATTGAAAGAAACCTAAGGTAAAAGTAGGGTTGACCCCAATTAGACGAGATTATAAAAAGAAGGTTCAAAGATATGCAAGTTTTCTTTTGTCGACTAGGTTGAGTTCGTAGTTTTTGCAGTTCACTGGAGTTCTACGCTCCCCAATTAAGTTTTTCAAAGGGAGGTGTATGAGGGAATCGATGCCTTCCCCCCTTCACAGGCTAGCCACAGGAAGTTGACCACCATACTCTGGCCGTGTAGACGCCACGGTTTAAACACTTAACCACGGCGCTCTCACCCATCCTCCCGGTTAGAAGGTGAACGACCGTCCGAAACCACAGAGGGCAATAATAACCTTAGGTCGGACTTGAGAGCCTAATATCAGTCTAAAACTGCAAGACCCCCCCCCCTTTCTAAGAGGTGGTATTCATTTTTATCTCAGAGGCGAAATTAGAGAAGCGTCGCCCGAAATCCAGAAGGTCCGACTGCATCATCTGTACAACGCCCTGAGAAAACCGTTGGAGGAAGAATCTTATGCTGCCTGTTCACAAATCCCGCCACTTCTTCCCCTACCTTAGTGGGGATACGACGTATATATACCAACAACTTAGGTAAACGAGGTAAAATACGTGAGTCAGCAGTCTACGAAGTCCCCGGCAAAAGGCCGGGCTACCAAGAGAAGGGACTAAGAAGCAGCTCATCCTCCAACTAGTTCATGGTGATCACACCGAACTTAAAGTTAACATGATTTAAGAATCAAGTTCAACTTAGTCTTGTCAAAGAACCCCCCCCCCCATCTATCCTGGAGTAGACCAAAGCACCAAGATAGTCATCGCTCTGGAGGAATAGATAAACTAAAAAGAAGCTCCTCCTCGAGCCCGTTCCATGATGGTCACACCGAACTTTAAATTAACTTGGTTTAAGAACCAAGTTCAACTTACTCTCGTCAGAGAAACCCCTCTTATTCGGGTGCACCCTAAAGCACAGAAATAGTCCTCTTCCTTGAATACTCCCGATTACACTCTCCACAGTACTCCCCTGAGTCAAAGTAGTCAAAACTTGGCTCATCGGTAGCCAGTGCGAATAATTTGCTAGAATAATCAGAAGAGAAGAAAACAACATTCTTTCACCATACTGTGGTGATATAATTTCCTGCCGAAGGCGTGTGGCTCCCTCATCTGCCGCGCCCGCGAAAGTCCTCTGTGGCTTCAACTCTATTTCGTCCACACCCACCATCTTGATGAGCAGCATGCGTCTCATTGAGTTCAAGGTCAGAACCAAACCCGTTTCAAGAGGGATCCAGAAAGGTATTTAAACTCCGCTATCCGTTCGGTAGGGGCAGTTAGCCTTTTTTTATAATGAAGTAAGTGGTGGGTCAACTATCGCTATAACGTCAAGTAAGTTAAATTACAAAGCCTCACTTAAAAATTATTGAAGTCCTTACTGTGTATTTAGTGCGTAATATTTCTTTGGTTCATGTTTATTTTGGGGGTGTTGTTTTAATTAAAGATTTAGTTTGTTTTAACCAATTTTTATTCTATCCTTGAATCGCTAAGTATGGCACAAGGATCCCTCAAAGTTTAAAGAAGGCAATTATTAAGAGAATAATGATCAAACCTATATATCATTTTTAGAGAGATATAACTTTAATCACGGAGTTTTTTTGTGTAGTACGTAAACAGCCCATACTTACGATCCCCTTTCTTCCTTAAGTCCTTCTTGTACCACGACAATATATTAAAGCTAATTGCCTATGATCTGGACTTCATTTTTGCTAGTTTATTCACCCCATCCGCAATTGTTAGGTGCGATATTGTTATGTTATTTTTATTCTAGTAAAAAAAAAGAAATGTGTTTGGTATGATGGTAGGCATTTTCAAGGTACAAAATATGTTCCACGCCATTATCCTTGTCGTGGGTAAGCCAAGATTATATATATATATATATATATATGTTTTTGTTTTTGTAATTTTTAATAAACCAAATAAACTTTGACTTGATGCGAAGGTTCGTGCATCGGTGATCGCTTGAGGATCGTTGTCTAAGAGTGCTAATATTTATTTTTATTTCAAGGAATGAAAAAAAGGGGTTTCTTTCTTGAGTTTATCAATTATTGTCACTTTAACTCGTTCGGTGATAATTAAAACAGTGCTTTCAGTAAAAAAATAGACTTTAATGAACATAAACCCTCTTACTAAATAACATAAAAAAATACAGATCTAATACACTTAAAAAAAAAGAGAAAATGGGATTACTGGATGAGCTCTTGAGGCTCGATTCTTGATAGAATTTTACGGGGTGAACAATTTTTAAGTTAATATCTTTGTCCTTAGTTAGATATCCAATAAAATAATTATTATGCACGGGGACATAAACAACAGGATTATTCTTTACTTACATAAAGAATAGAGATTAATATCCGTGACCAGTTAGGATAAACTCGGAGATATTTTTCCGGAGTGGCGTAGCTCGAGTAGTTGGTTGTTTGCTCAATAGATGGCGTTCGTCGACCTGCTTTTCGATTGGACGGGTGACATCAGGAGGGATCTAAGTTGGGTGAAAGCGCAAGAGAAAGCTTAGCCCTTTTACTTTTAGGCGGTTGGTGCGACCTTGACCTCATTTTCTTCCGTACGAGATTAAATCGTTGTCTTCTTTTTTTTCTGTCTAGTTGGGGTTTTTCCAACTCAGATAGAGTAAGATTTGGAGTCCTCAAACTGGGTAGATTGATAATCAATAATCTTGGGGCTCGAACGGCGCCGAGCTTCCTTGGTACAATCTGGTTTTGTACAAGGACTGTAAATTCTCCTTCACTTGCAGAAAACTTTCTACCAGTGATTTTTATGTTTTTTTCTCGAACTTAAAAAATCTTCTATAAACCGGTGACTTTCTTGTCTCTTTTGTTGGAACGAACAAAAAGCCTCGTTTCCTCCGGTCAACCTGGGGGTATAGATGTGGCAGGGTGCAGATTCACGGCAACTTACTTGATACCGGACAACACTCACTCATCAAGGCACTTTACATATGTATCACTACAGAAGTATAAATGAAGCTTTTGCTACTGACCTCCAAAAACTCCATGATGTGAACTGGGTACTTGTTTTTTTATGACTCTCGATAAATCAGTATGTGAGACAGTAAGCCGTAGGTTGTTTTGTGAGTTGATATCATGGTCATAGCAAAAATTATTGTAGTTTTAGAAGACTCAAATTTGGCTAGGCTTGAGTGGAGAATTAAGCACCAGATATCGCCATGTACTACCTGCAGTTAAGAGAATGACCATACCTTATTCCTGACCTTTGACATCACTGACCATCTAGCATCATTTTAAATGATAGGATAATCTTCGCTAGAAATTCGGGTGTTTTTTTCCGAAGCAGAAGGCATAGAGTGGGGATTTTAAGGTGCCCTACCCTGCTAATCACATCGGGAGGATTAAACACCGGATATCGCCATGTACTAACTGCAGTTAAGAGAATGACCATACCTTATCCCTGACCTTTGACCTCACTGACCATCTAGCATCATTTTAAATGATAGGATATTCTTCGCTAGAAATTTGGGTGTTTTTTCCGAAGCAGAAGGCGTAAAGTGAGAATTTTAAGCCGCCCTACCCTGCTAATCACATCGGGACATATCTAACGATTTCTTAATAATCTGCACCGTCCTCAGATTAAGGTATATTACTTGAAGATCCTTTCATTCGACCTTCTTTCGATAATCGTATGGTGCTTAGCCTCCCTTTTCCAATTTATTTGTATGATTGAATTCACCCATGGTATTGCTTTCCTCACAGAAGGTGTATAACTGAGTCTAATATGAGAATAAGAAGTAAGAAACAACTCCAGACAACACGCATCCAGGGAATTTAGTGTTCCTAACTACGATAAATTACCCACCGCACAACCAAACACTTCAAGTCTCCTCAACTTTGAATCACTTTCTACCTCTTACAGTTTTTCTCCTATAACTGATAAACCTAGTGATCTCATGTAAACTAGTTAGGGAGAATAATAAAGCAAGCCTTTATACATGAACCTTTCGAAGGAATAGTATCCATTGCAAATCGGCACTGTTAAGCTTCGTAAGCTGTTCTTAGCTGTTCTGAGTCTGATAAAGTAGGCGCGTCTATACCTAGTTTCTTTCACTTACATTGTTGTTTTCTAAGTCTGCATTCTCAAGGGCAAACCGAAGATTTATTTACTCCTACCCAAACACATATTCCACAGAGACAAACGTACACAGATGAGACACATGGAACAAAAATTTCCCCTACATAATTTGATAGCTTTTTTTGAATTGTGAGAACAATACGGTGGTTGCGATCTTAGTTGTATGGGTTCAAGGAAGAAATTAAAGGTGCAAAAAACTGTTCATGGTTTAGAAATAAAACATTAGCCTTAGTTCTTGTGTGGTAGCAAGGAGTTGCCTGGGAAATATTTTGAACCATCTGTCCCGTGATAAGCCAGCTGGTAAAGATGCTTACAAAACTAGTACTACGATTCTCGCTGATTCACATATACATCTCAAGCCCATATAGCCACTTTCGTACGAAAGGTTTTAATATGTAGAAGGTTTTATTCTTGACTACCCAACCTATTTCCTTGGCAGCTGCTATGATAAGCTCGAGTTTACGCCAAACCTTTACTCCTTAAACTTTAGGACAAATTTACCAGATCTCTTCAAACCTAATTTCGGAGGTTCACATTGTGGTATAAGGTTGCTTGAAAGGATAAAATTTGGCAAGGCAGAGGCAGTATGCTTTACTCATCCATTTGGGAGGATGCTTTGGTGATGATAGTGCTGGTTAAAACCTAGTGGCACAACGGATGCCACTCGAACTTTACGAATTGCCTATGTATCGAGACTAGTATAGGCAGTAAGCATCATCCCAGTTCATGGCTGCAATTGATAAAGAAGGTCCCGAGCTCAAAATGTTGTTGAGCTGAAGGACGCCGCAGGGAACGGCGAGTTTCATTTGTTTTCAGGTTTCGCCGATTTTGAAGCATCAAAGTGTTTGTTTTAGTGTCTTTATGGAGTAGCATTGATGATTGAGTGTTGATATAAAGTTGCTTGCACAAATGCTTATTTGCTTCGTTTATAGTGTTGTAATTCTGTATAGAGACGGAAAAGCAATTTAAATTTACACCATTTGTTTGTTGTTCCACATAAGATAACCGGTTGACGAGATTATTCCAACTATCGCCTATAAAATTTAATATTATCATTAAGTTTTGATAAATTGCAGCGAAAATCAATCCAATGCTTCGATATTTCTCAAACTGGTTTTGTGTTAGTATTTATGGTTGGCAGCTAATCAAATGTTGCTGCTTCAGCCCCGTGGAATTAATAATCATCCTTTATAAAACACGAATCATTGAGAAAGCTGAGAAGGCTCATTTTGTATTCAATGTGAGAGAAAAGCGGTGGTGGGAAATATAAAGTGAGTGAGCGGAAGTTTTACGAATAACGGACTATTGGTAACGAACTTCAAATTTCAATTTCCATAAGAATGAATACAGATCAGTGAGTAGTGAGTATAAATCCCAGAGGTAATCCCTAATGCTAGCTTGCTTACAGGCGTTTGTGACGTATTTCTCTCTAGGTCATTTCAAGCGTGTGAGCAAACTCATTTCTGAGCAGATGTTTTATGCCTACTATAAAATCTTAGTCAAGAGTCAGGTTTCCTGTAGCCCGAATGCAGGTAAGTGGAGTGTACATCCGATTGTTTCAAAGAAATACAGCGGTTAGTTAAAAGTTGGATTAAAATTGCAATCAGTGGAATATAAACCAAAGAGTGATTATGGACTTTCTTTTATTCTAGGTATCGCATTGAAAAATCCAATCTTTATAGACTGATGTCACACAATTGCATTAAAAAATTCACGCACTTCAGGCATCATTTTGAAATAAATAAGTATAAGCGACTACATGTATAAGAGGATAAGTTGCATTTTATATTGAAAGAGTCATGTGTCTACAAATCGTGCATAACCCATGAGACTAGCTTATATAAAGAAGAAAATGCTTCGTTAAATACTCATGAGTAAATACGCCTGGAAGAAAATTTAACTTTTGATTATGATCTTAAAGCTCAAAATACTAGACCACGATTAATTATTTACAATATGATAAAATAAATTTCCTAATATTAATAATGCAAATTTTACTTATTTACTTTAAAAGAGTTCTAGTAATCGAAGACATGGAACACAGTATCTCAGTAAAATTATACAGAGTCAAAACTTAGTCTGATTATTTTTCAAATTATTTAGATATTCCCCGATTCCTCATTTTAAGTAAAAGGCAAAAAGGAACTCGTACGTGAGAGAAAACTATGCTTGAAGAGTTTGGTAGAATAGAGTAATGAAATACTGCGATATGGCCTAAGTTCAGTTTTTTAGATGACTGCCCCGCAAAACTGTAAATTATTATTTATTTTTAATCTCGGCCACAAAACACCAAGGTATTGTTTAAAATATGTAAGAAATCATGAATTTTATTTTGGTCTTGTTAAATGGAAAAAAACGACGCAAACAAATAGCAGTGTTGTAAACGTATCCTGCTTAAGTAAAATCATTGTTACCATAGCATAATTTAACTCAAAGTACAAGTAAAACTATCCAAACTTAGATTTACCTAGGTAAAATTAATAAAGTATCTTATTCATGAAGTGTCCAAGTACTAAAAGTAAAAAGTAGCCTCAAATACTGTAGTTAAGTACTCATCACCTCAGACACTATTCCGTATACTGTACAGTAAAAGGGTAAATACCGCTGTACTGACCCTTATATACGTTTTCCTCTCCAATATATGGGTAGTTTTACCAAATAGAGCATACACAACATAGTTAAAGGCATGAATACTGACCTCAATGTGTTGCTTTAAATTTGAAGGCAAATTGATGTATGCCGTTATCTAAGCAATTTTGCCAAACACAACAAACATTGCAGCTTAACCGAGTTTCTCCATTCTTCCTGTACTTTTAAAAGGAATCCAAGTATCGCCATAGTTGGAAATAATTTAATAAACTTACGCTCTATCTCAGGCGGTAAAGCGGTAGGGATAAACGATTGGACTATCGGGTATGAAAGGATGCATGTGATTGGTCCAAACCTGAGCAAGCGCTTATGATTCGTTTAAACGAAGGTTCACGATTGTTATTTGTCTTCAACAGACTTTTTATTCTACGTTTGTGATTGGCCAACATTAATTGAGAAGTAACCAAATATAATGAATTGAAATTAACAAAAGCTAAAGTACGCAATTTGAAGTGCAATCACCCAAATTATTGAGTCCTTTTAGGGAAGTAAATGTATATCAAAGTTTTTAAGCCTAATTTATTAAGTCATATGAGAGAAGTAATAGGACGAATCAGAAGTTACATTTTGTTTTAGTAAGTTTGTATCATAATGTGGAGGTGAAATATACAAAATGCCAGAAACCCATAACTATTTCAATAAGTACAGTCCATTGTTATTGGCAGTCAATTTTTAAAATAATTTCCTGTGTTCTTCAAGAAAGCTTCACATCGTAATAACATCCTGGAAGCCGAATTTGTAATAATATCTTGACTGGTACTGCCCCATTAAGGTTCAGTTAGTGCCGCCCACTGCTCACAATTTAAGGAATTGTGTTTATCAACCGCCAGTTTGATTACACTGTGCAACACGATTATTGTTACAGAGCGGAAAAATAGGTGATTCTAGATTATCTTTAGGGGCTGATTATAAATCTGTCGTTAGAATTTGCATATCACGTCTAGTTTTTGTGTAATTTGAATTTTCCTTTACAAGCGATTTTAACTATTGCTCAAAGTTGTACCAATATTAATTTTTTTAATATTATTTAATATTATATATATATATATATATATATATATATATATATATATATATATATATATATATATATAATTATATAATATATATATATATATATATATATATATATATATATATATATATATATATATATATATATTATATATATATATATATATATATATATATATATATATATATATATATATATATATATATATATATTAACATTTTTAATATATATATAAACTTGGGGACCAGGATAAAGATTAGGTACCTCATATTTGCTGCATGCAGTATAATAAAATGTTGACAGCTTGTTTAAATGGTAACAGGAAGGCAATGCCATTTGCTGTTCCCATGGTATGGTTTAAGTGAATATTTTACTTAGGATGATGATTTTACATTGATTTCTGGAGAACCTGAAGATCTAACATATGTTGTAATTGATCAAGAACAGAACCAAATATACTTTGCCAACAAAGTTTAAACGACTTGGTAAGAGAATTAAATCTGAGTAAAGAAAAGGCTGAGTTACCTGCACCCAGATTACAAGTAATAAATCTTCTCCTTCCAGATGTCACGGTATCTTTTTTTCGAGATTGTCAACAGAAGTTATAAAAATTTTATTCAGAATAAAATACTGTATGTTACTGCAACAATATTAATGGCTTGATGCAGGAAATCGGCTGTGACTATAATCCTAATACATGAAGAAATTTTATTGACTCTGACTCTAGTAAGGTAAGTTTTAAAGCTGTTCTGCTGCACAATGGGAATAAAAAAGCTGCAATTCCTGTAGCTCACGCTACAGGTCTTCAAGAAATATATTTATCAATGCAAAGATTGCTGAAACTTATTGAATACCAAGAGCATAACTGGAGCATTTGTTGTGATTGAAAAGGTGTATCACTTCTTCTTGGGTTACAGTTGGTATACATAAAGTACATGTGTGTTTTATGTCTATGGGATAGCAGATATGATAAAAATTACTATAAAAAGCGAGAATGGCCAGCAAGAGAAGAACACATCGTTGGCAAACATAATGTTATGCATGGTTCTCTAGTAGATCAAAAAGATATTCATCTTCCACCTCTTCACATTAAATTAAGGTTTTCATTGGACCACAAATGCACAGATTTGTTTCTGATGATTCCTTCATTTTGTGTCTCAATGAAAAGCAACGCAAAGCATGAAATCTTTTTGTGGAAATCACTGAAAACTTTCTCTGTAATTTTAAATCTCCAAATTACCGAGAAATAGTAAACAATATGCAGGAAGCCCAGGAAAAGATGGGATGTAGAATGTCACTTAAAATGCAATTTCTGTATTTCCATCTTGAGTTTTTTCCTAAAAATCTAGGAGCCGTTAGTGATGAACAGGATGAACGTTTTTATCAACAAATTTTGTTATGGATACGGGGTACCGTGGAAAATTTAATCCAAATATGATGGGGGATTATTGCTGTTCTTTACAAAAAAAACTTTGATGTCTCACAAAAGAAAAACGAGAAGGCTACATTAAAGTTTCTTTAAACTTTAAGTGCATAACAAACTTAATCAATACAATAAAATCATCATGACTTGGAATGGAGGGGTGTGTAACTTCGCCAGCAATGTACACTGTCTGTCATAAGCCAGAATAAAGAAGGAAGGTCCCCCACTTTTAAAATATTTTTGGCTCAAAAATTAAAAAATTACAAATTAAAATATTTTTTATTTATTACACGGAACAAATATCGAAAAGGGGGGTGCATTACACAAAATCTAGACGTGGTAGAGAATTTGGGTTTTCAAATCCGGATTCAGCGCCCTCGAACTAATTAGAAACACTTATTCACATGTCTGTAACAAACAAAAAGTGAAAATTTGTTGCCTAGCGTTATAGCCCCAATTTATATTCATCATTAAATATGATTTATTAAGGTTTAGGAGAATTTTACAAATCCAAGAGATCTCTATGGGAATGGATGACGTTCCTCTCAATGGCATAAAAATGGCACAATTGGGTATACTCTTAGATAAATTTTATAAACCCTCCCCTAAATACTTGCAATTCCGCCCCCCCAAAAAAAATCTCAATTAATTGCCTCACATAACGGAAGAAAATACCTTGGGATAATAACTGCTCCACATATATTAGTGTAAAAAATAATAGCAAGTGAAAAGAAGATAATTTAAATAAAAAGAAAAATGGCGATAAGTAAAGAAAGGCTGCAAAAAATCCCTATATTAATGTGTACTATTTGGTAAATATCATTACAAGATTCTCGCCATTACTGAAACTATAGTTATTTTAAATTCAGAGTTGCATTCTAATAAATAGGGAAATCAAATATAAGGTTTTAAATTGACAACACAGCAATAAATCTTTTTTTCCTTTGGGACTAGTATACAGAGCTCCAAGTAGTTCATTTAAAGAGAACTTACAATAATTAATGATAATAATTTAACCAATAATTACTAAAATGTGTGCATTGTAGAGGATTTCAATTTTCCGGAATGAGTTTAAATTTGGATAACCAAAGCTTCAAAACATTTTCAGCTAATTATCTCAATCAAATTGTCAAAAAGCCGATAAGAGAAAACAAGACACTTTATGTATTTAGTTTTAAGTAATAGGAAACTTAAATTGCTTAGCTTGAAGTTCAGGAACCACTCAGATATTCGGATTACAAATGATTGGTCTTTAATAACAAAGATAATTTCATTAATCAGATTAGAGCGCAAAAGGTAGCTATATTTAGATTACCAAAGTTCCAAGCGATTAAAGATGGATTAAGAGCATAGGATTGGAATAGAAAACTCAAGAAAAACACCTGATTCAGCTTATAACGTCATCATTTATCGCATTAAGATCATCAGAACAGATATCAGCAGATTCGAGCAACCATTAAAATTATCTTATTAATCAAGCAAAGAAGAAAAAAAGAGCTATGAAGCCGTGCAGCCGTATATTCCTTACAAAAACGGTTTAAAATATATCAGAGACAAACCTTGAATTGATCCTTATTTGAAGACCCTGAGAGGATAAGGACGCTTCTTTTTATATGCTGTTGAGAGGAGAGCAGTCATTCGTCTGAATATATATCGACCTGCGAAGTCAAATAAACAGAAAAGTGAATGCAGCAAAATGTAGGTACGAAAAAAGTAGATAACCGGATTGGTAACGCAATAATCTGAAATCATTCTATAGGTACTACAGAAGCAAAAGGATATATAGAGAATAAAGGATTAAGAAGACTCAAACTGTTTAAAAAATTGCCTGAATATTTTATTTATGTTTTGCTTCACCATTTAACAAAAATATCCCAAATTAAATCAGTTAACTCTAGAAACTTTCAATAATAACATCCCCGAAGATGAATGGAATGATACTTATGTAAGATGTTGTAAAAAATGCAATAATAAATTAACCTTTGATTGAGTTAGAAGGCTTGACGATATGTACGCGAAAAGTATTAAGAAAATCAAGGACGAAATTTCTGCTTTACTAGCTTTTCTATTTAATTACTTTCTAGAGGCAAATTTTGTTCCCTAGGAAAAGAAGCTTAACTTAACTTATAGGTATAATAATGAAGTTAATCATTGATTAAAACATACGCAATCATTTGAAGATATACTCGTTTAAAAGTTAATAAATTGCCAAAAGGTTATGAGGAAAGGAGGGTCTTATGCCTCTATTATTTGGAGAAAAAGCAACCTTTTAAAAAATAGCCAAAATAGTCTCAGGAAAGGAAGGTCTTATGCTATTGGTCTGATATATTTTATGTGCATGTAGCAAAAGCTGTTGATTCAGGTTGTGCTGACTATTTCTCTTATCTAGAGTTTTTTAAACACTTGGAAAAATCCTGATCAACATCATTTTTCCGAAGATAAAAACTATGCATATCAATGATCAAACGATAACCTGGATTGAAAATTGGTTGACGGATCGTTAGCAGATGGTGATTTTAAATGGTTGACATCTGACTAGCTGCGATAACTAGTGAAGTTTATCATGGTTCAATTTTGGGATCCCTACTCTTTATAATATTCGTAAACACCTTAGGTTCTTGAATTAATTTCCAGGTTAATTTATTTGCTGAGTATGATAAACTTGGGCAGATAATAAAGGATTAAGAAGACTCAAACTATTTACAAAATTGGCTGAATATTTTAATTAAATGGTGCAACGAATGTGGAATCAAGCTTAATGCTGCCAAATGTGGCGTTTTATACTTCGGAAAAATTAACCTAAATTTACATAATATATCCAAGTGTGGAAGTATGAATTCGAACACGCCATGTGGCTTATTATTCTCAGGCCTAGACATGCGCACGCCAGCTATATTTGTTTTCATTTAAAAATCCCTGTCCTCCACTCTGATAGCGTTGACCGCCTGTCTTGCCACTGGTGTCTCCCTCGTCTTCTAATGTCGAAGAATGGACTCTCGACGATATACCATATATGACTATTCGTTGAGGGAACTATTCATTTATATTTAGAGTGCGTGGTGTCTGGCGACTGAGGTTATTACTCTTCAATATGCTTAAGAAGTGGAACTGAGCTCAAGGATAATAATATGGCTATCATTAATAAAATAGAGTTTTATTAATAAAAACTATCAACAACACACAAAACGGCAAATATTGACATGAACAGAGAATGGAAAGGGTCGTGGGACATCCAGCTAATCCAAGGATTAAAATTTGGAAGAGATTTAAAAAGGTAAAACAAATAAAAATTAAAGGGATGGGATGGTTCGCTTAACCATTTAAAGCACAGAATAGGGTTGATCAAAGGGTTAAATACTCAAAGGTAACGTTCAGCTTACATAATTACACGTGTTGTGCAGAGGAATGCGACGTGAACGAATCTTCGGTCCGCTGGCGAGTTCCAGCTGAAGGAAGGGCGAAGTAATTAATCCTGACGTGGCGTCTTGGGAATGAGAACAGTTTCTTGGCCAACGGGCATGAAGAACAATGGCTGTTCTACGTTGTTTCTTTTCTGAACAACAGGGGGGGTAAGAACTGTCTCTTGTCCACGGGCTAAAAGAACAATGGCTGTTCTAATGTTGTTCTCTTCCTGAACAACAGGAAGGAAGGCTGAGAACCATTTCTTGTCAACGGGCTCAAAGAACAATGGCTGTTCTAATGTTGTTCTCTATCTGAACAACAGGAGGACAGAGTAAGAACAGTTTCTTGTCAACGGGCTCAAAGAACAATGGCTGTTCTAACGTTGTTCTCTTTCTGAACAACAAAGGAAGCCTTGTAGACTTGGCGTCTTGAAGGCTCGATCCTTGGCACTCAAGGGATATTGTCCTCTTCTGGACAATGATGGTGGATCTCGAGGTTGAAGGCCCTTGGTGCACAAAGTGAGACTGGATCGTAGTGATGTCTCGCAAAGAAAATCTGGATCTCCAATCTGCTTTTAGTGTAATGTTTCCGTATAAATAGTCGAGACTTTCCCTTGGCGTAGGGGACAATGGAGTGGGGGGGCTTCGAGGGAATCACAGCCGCGCCTGAGGAAAATTACCTTACCTTCCCCTAAACCTAACTCAATCTGGCGTGATCGGCGCATAGGGCGAACGGGGGAGGAATAAACCTCTTTGGTTAAATATTAACTTAGGTGGCGTAATAATCGCGACGGGCTTCAAGGTGAAGATGGACGTGGGTTGCATCGTGTTTCTAAACAACATGTGATAACGTTTGAAATTAAGCGGCCTCAAACCGTTTTATAAACACCCCTGCATTCCGGGGGAAGTTGTCACTTCGCAAATAAAGAGAGAAGGGACAACGATAGAGCCCCGTTGTGGGGAACTCGTTTTCTTGCACCACCTGTACCTTCATGCACCTAACTAGTATTACCTCAATACATATTATCATTTTGATCTTTTGATTATAGGGGAAACTAACCTTTAATACAAACTTAATCAATAAAAGGGGCATGGAGCAATGGAATGATATAAAATTGGTACATATAGGACAAAATAATTTTTACGTGATTCAATGAGTATAAATATATATACATACAAAAAAAATAGACATTGAGCGTTACAAAATTCAGACATATACATTAACTAGTTCTATTACAAGAGAATCTAATTTAAGTCGTACAAGACGGTATATAAATACATGGAGATCCTAATCCTACGAATACAATTAATTCTACGCTTTTTGGTAACGCATTCCTACTCAGTGCGTCAGCGACCTGGTTATCGGAACCTTTTATATAATTTATTTTAAATTGATACTCTTGCAAGAGTAAACTCCAGCGCATAATTCGGCCGTTGGGGTGTCGTACATTCCGAATATAGGCTAACGGGCGGTGGTCGGTTCCTATCTGAAATTCTTTTCCTATCAAGTACATTTTAAACCTGTCTTTTACCCAGATAACTGATAGAGCTTCCTTCTCTATAGTGGCATATCTTTTTTCGCGTGGTAATAATTGGCGACTAGCATATGCAACTGGATGACTCGTTCCGTCATCCTCATATTGAAGGAGTACACCTCCAATGCCCTTGTTGCTCGCGTCGGTTTTAATCCCAAAAGATTTTTCCGGGTTGGGCAACTTTAAAATGGGGGCAGAAATGAGCTTACTCTTGAGCTGATTAAAATTGAGAAACAGCGACATCATTCCAACGTAGACGATCAAGGGAATTTTTATAAAAAAGGAGCTGAGGGGTGCCGAAATTGCAGCGAAATTCGGGGAAATCGCCGATAGTAAGAAGCTGATCCTAGGAACGATCTTAATTGCTTCTTTGTAATCGGGAAGGGCATATCCTCTTGGGGACCTAACTGGCTTTGTCCTATTTTGAAACCCAAGTATTTTATGGTTTCGTGGGCAAAATGGCATTTGCTGGGGCCAATGGTGAGGCCATTTTGGCGCAGTCGCTCTAAGAGAGCTAATAGGGTGGTTAAATGGTGACTATTCGCGAATAGCGACGTAGACATTATCGTAGTAAAAGGATACATTTGGAAGTCCATCTAACAACCTTCTCATGAGACGGTTATAGTTACTACAAGCAGTGACGAGGCCAAAAAAGGAAGGCGCTTGAATCGCATAAGGCCTTTCTCCGTTGCAAAGGCGGTTTATGCTTTCACCTCGGGCCAAAGGGGGATTTGATAATACGCCTTGCACAAATCGAGTTCTGAGATAAATTTAGCGTTTTCAAAAAGGTTGAGATTTTGGTCTACCAACGGGATGGGCTCGGCGTTGAACACAGTTACCGAATTTAACTTCCGGAAGTCGATGCACATCCGATAAGAGCCATCAGGTTTCTTGACCATGACGATTGGGGAACAATAACTAGAGATGGAAGGTTCTATTATGTCTAAACTAATTAAATCATTAAATTCGGCGTTAAAGGCTTGGAGTAAATAAATCGGCATGGGATAGAGTTTTGAACGGACGGGTTCTAAGGTTGTTAATTTAATATCATGCTCGAAACTAGTAGCGCATCCAGGCTTCTCTGGAATAACGTCGTCAAACTGACATAATAGTTCTTGTAGCTGACTCTTTTGATGTGGTGTCAGCTGCGCGTCAATATCCAGGTCAGAGGGTTCAAAAGGCTCACATGGTAGGGAAAGAATAGGGTAATCGGCATTGAGTTGGATGCACACTGTCTGTATTAAATTAAGGGACTCCGCGGGGTAATCCTCTTCAAGCGCAGATGTTTCGTCCAATGCTACGAACGTATTTCCATGGGCGCGTTGGGGATACTTTTTTTCTTTGGGTTCACGGACAGTCTCCGTGTCCCGGTTTTAGGCCTTATCACCTAAGGGTGTTAGTAATTCACACTCCTTTTGTGCCGTCCTAAAGTCCTGGTTAAGGATCTCAGAGAATTCGGATGGTATCGGAGTTCTGAGGGGGACGGGCTCCTGGGCTTCTTTCTTAGCTCGGCCTCGAGGAAGGGCGGGCTGAGACACATGGTCGGAACTTACTTGGGGGCTCTGTCCTATAAGTACGGAACAGAACTGTATAGGTGCTGAAATTACTTCAGCCCGCCTATTATAATATTGACACTGCAAGTAACATCTAACGACGGGGAATCGGTTCACCCGCCCAAGGTAGTCATGTACCACCGCAAATTTTTCGTGGTTAGGGTCCACTGGGGGGGGGGGGGGAGCTCGTCGGACACGATGAAACACGTGCATCCTGTGTCCCTGAGGAGCGTCGATACTCGGCAGCCATTCACGCTGCCCTCCTCAAATTTCAAATTTGCCGGTGAACTTTTGTCAAAAATAAAATTAACCTGGTGGCCCGACAGAGGAGGAGAAGTTGCTGCTTGGGTCTGCACCACTTGGAAAGCCGGGGTGGCCTTAATCTTGTGAACTTTGTGGGATGGTCCGCTTTTAAGCCTAGAATTTTGGGGGCAATTCCAGCTCATTTTGTTTTCTACACCACAGGTGAAGCATATGATTGGTCGCTTCAGGAAGAGTGTTAGAGGAGAAATCTTAACGGGAGGTTTGTAGTCCCATTGTTGGTTGCAGGGAAAAAAGTTTAGGGGTTTTACGGGGCCTGGAAACTTCGTCAGCTTTCCTGGGAAGGGGCGCGAATCCTTTCTTCTTTCCTGGTTGGATGGTTGGTAAGAAGTTTGATTCTCCTTGGGGTATAAACTATGGCTTGTGGCATTAACATCCGCTTCTTGGTTACACTTTTTAAAGATCTGGCACCGACGATCCTTGACGAATGCGCGGATCTCCATCGGGAGAGACGCTAAAAGTTGATCCCGCAACATGAAGTCTGTTAAGGACTCGTAGTTAGGATCAACCTTTAAGGATTCTAACTAAAATTTAAAATTCCTCTCAAGAATGTATCCGAATTGACGGAACGTCTGCCTGGGTTTAATACGACCTCCTCGAAATTCTTGGCGGTAGAAATCGGAAGTCATATTATGAGCAGCCATTTACTCAGGTTTAAGGGGCTGTAGTTACTTGTACATTCAGATGGTGAAGATATGAAAATTTCGCGTAATTTACAATTTAATCTTGCTACACCTTCAGCCTCCAAATCCAAGTTATTGATCTCGAGGATCGTTTCAAAGTGGGCTAAAAATGCTCCGAAATCCTCTCTATTCTTGAAATTGGGGAGCTTAAGTGGGAGATTGGGCAGGGCTTCTAGACGGGAACTGGCTGATTGTATTATGGCTTTAACACGAGCTAATTCAATCTGATGGTAAAGCTGAGCTTGTCTTTTCCGTTCCTCTCTTTCTTCTCGTCGGATTTCTCTTTCGCTTTCTTTTTCCTCTCGTTGGATTTCTCTTTCTAGTAGTGGGGTACCGCAGGGCTCTGTTTTAGGCCCTTTATTGTTTTTAATTTATATTAACGATTTAGATAAAGGCATACTTAGTCGGATTTCGAAATTTGCGGACGACACGAAGCTGGGCAATCGTGCCTATGTAAGATCGGATGTCGATAAATTGCAGGGGGACATAAACTCGATTGCCAATTGGGCGGACAAGTGGCAAATGGAATTTAATTGAGGCAAATGCAAGGTAATGCACTTGGGGTGCCATAATTTAAGAGTAGAATATACCATGAAAGGCCAAGTCCTTGACGCGGTTAAATTAGAAAAAGACTTGGGAGTATTAGTCTCAGACGATTTTAAATTCTCGAAGCAATGCGCGGATGCGTGTAAAAAAGCAAATCGCGTTTTTGGTTATATCGCGCGTAATTTCACCTTCAAATCTAAGGATGTAATTTTACCTTTATATAAATCCCTTGTGCGGCCACTTCTCGAATACGCTGTTCAATTTTGGGCTCCATTTTTAATGAAAGATATCGCGCAATTAGAAAGAGTTCAGCGTAGGGCTACGAAATTAATTCCAGAGCTGAGGAATAGATCATACGAGGAAAGGCTCAGGGCTTTAGATTTGCCATCGCTAGAACGCAGAAGATTACGTGGCCAGCTAATAGAAGTATTTAAAATACTAAAGGGTTTCTCAAACGTTGACTTTCGCAATCTGTTCGAACTGGATCATAGGGGAAATACTCGTCAGCACGGGTTAAAATTAGTGAACAAGCGTTTTAACACTAGTATAGCCCAAAACTATTTTACATTTAAAGTTACTCAAAATTGGAATCGGCTGCCCACCCACGTAGTAGATAGCACTTCGGTTAATATGTTCAAAAATCGTCTCGACGTGCATTTGAATAGTTTAAATATAACGTAGTTGAGCACTGTGAATTTAAACGTCCTTGCAGAGAGAGAGTTTGGAGCGGAGGTTTAAGCATATGAAATTATGATGACTAAAAATGATGCCGGCGATTCTCTGCATGTGTAGCTTAGATGTCCCATTTCTTTTCCGCCTATCCTATAAGTAGTCTCTATCCCTAAATTAGCTTTTCACCACTAGTTGCGGAAGATGAGAAGAAAAACTTTCTATCTCCCCCGAACCCTAGTTTGATTAGTTAAAATTGCACGATAATGTACACATGTAGATAAGTGTGTACAGTAGATAGTATTAAAAAAAATAAAAAATAAAAAATAGCATGTTAGAGATACACTCGTAGATAAGGGTGTATCGTAGTTTTTGATTTAGTGTAGCGGACTAGCCTCGAGCGAACCTTAGGGTCTTTGCTGGTCCTAGATTCTGTAGTTCTGTAGTTCTTTCTTCTCTTGGGATTTCTCTTACTCTTTCTTTTTCTTCTCTTAACTTTTTTCTTTCTGTTCTTTGCTCCTCTTGAACGTACTGAATAAATTCTTTTCCGGAAAGTACCAAGGATTCTCCTTGCGCTTTTAAGATTTTAAACTGAGTCATCTTTGCCCCTGGGTGTGCAATAGTCAACCAACTAAAATTCCTTGCAATAAGAATTATGCCTTTTAGAGAGTTATCCTACCTAAATATATGCACTGACCTATTCGTAATTGGTTTCTCGATCTAAATAACCAATGACTGAAATCACACACAAAAAAAAACAACAAATTAATATAACAGTTCCTTGAGCTACTCCAGCCTCTTAAGTTTCAAAAAAGCGGATAGCAATCGTTAAAACAAAAGGGAACTAGTATACTCTATTCTGATAACAAATAACACTATGCTTTACTCGACTGAGACCAGTGTTTGCAAAGATATAGCGTCAAACCCCACACCTGACACCAAATTTAAATAGTATATATATATATATATATGTCGTAGAATGGACTCTTGACGATATACCATATATGACTATTCGTTGAGGGAACTATTCATTTATATTTAGAGTGCGTGGTGTCTGGTCGACCGAGTTTATTTATCTTCAATATGCTTAAGAAGTGGAACTGAGCTGAAGGATAATAATATGGCTATCATTAATAAAATAGAGTTTTATTAATAAAAACTATCAACAACACACAAAACGGAAAATATTGACATACACGGAGAATGGAAAGGGTCGTGGGAAATCTAGCTAATCCGAGGATTTAGATTTGGAAGAGATTTAAAAAGGTAAAAGAAATAAAAATTAAAGGGATATGATGGTTTGCTAAACCATTTAAAGCACAGGATAGAGTTGACAAAAGGGTTAAATACTTAAAAGGAACGTTCAGCTTACGTAATTACACGTGTTGTGCAGAGGAAGGCGACGTGAATGAATCTTTGGTCCGCTGGCGGGTTCTAGCCGAAGGGGCTGGGCGAAGTAAATGATCCTGACGTGGCGTCTTGAGAATGAGAACCGTTTCTTGGCGAACGTGCTTGAAAAACAATGGCTGTTCTACGTTGTTCTCTTCTCAACAACAGGGGGTGGTGACAACCGTCTCTTGTCTACGGGCTCAAAGAACAATGGCTGTTCTAATGTTGTTCTCTTTCTGAACAACAGGGGGAAAGAGTAAGAACCATTCATTGTCAAGGGGCTCAAAGAACAATAGCTGTTCTACTGTTGTTCTCTTTCTGAACAACAGGGGGAAGGGTGAGAACCGTTTCTTGTCAACGGGCTTAAAGAACAATCGCTGTTCTAATGTTGTTCTCTTTCTGAACAACAAGGGAAGCCTTGTGGACTTGGCGTCTTGAAGGCTCGAACCTTGGCACTTAAGGGATATTGTCTTCTTCTGGACAATGATGATGGATCTCGAGGTAGAAGGCCCTTGGTGCAAAAGGTGAGACTGGATCGTATTGATGTCTCGCAAAAATAATCTGGATCTCCAATCTGCTTTTAGTGGTAATTTTTCACTATAAATATTTGAGACTTTCCCTTGGCGTAGGGGACAATGGAGTGGAAGGGCTTCGAGGGAATGCACAGCTGCACCTGAGAACAATACCTTATCTGCCCATAAGCCTGACTCAAACTGGCGTGATCAGCGCATGGGGCGAACAGGGGAGGAATAAACGTCCTTGGTTAAATATTGACTCAGGTGGCCTCATAATCGCGCCGGGCCTCAAGGTGAAGATTCACGTGGGTAGCATCGTCTTTCTTAACAACATGTGATACCGGTTGAAATTAAGCGGCCTCAAACCGTTCTATCACATCTACCCACCTCCCCTGTGGGGTAGAAAGAATTCTTTCCCTAACCCCCGGTCGCTTCGTTAATGCGGCGCTTATCAAACTCTTCTGTTTTCATTGCAAGACGACATGCTATCTTTTGGGACTTGGCTCGTCTCGCGATACCCCCATTGCCTCCAGACGAACTCCTTTATTCAAGAAGAAGTGCACAGTTCTCCTCAGAGAGTTCGAGATAAGAAATCTTGTAGCTCAGATCAAGTGTATTTGTATCCTAGTCGAACTGAGCTTTGTCTTCGTGATCTCTTGAGCAGATCCTCTCCGCAATCCGTTCTGTTCAGGGGAAGAGACCGTCCTGGGCTTCGCCTCTACTCATCCGTCTTCGTGGAGATTCTACGCCGTTCCGTTGACAAGTCTCTACCGTGGTGCCCCCCCCCTCTCTGCGGAGGTCGGAGTAGTCGCAAATCCGTTGGAGTTCCCTGACCGCTTATACCCCGAGTTCGCTCTCCCAAAACCTGGCCACTTGACTTCTACTCTCGTCAATCATCCTAGGTATTCCAGAATCCTACCCTCGTAAGTCACCTTATTGTCTCAAGTACTAAGAAGACCCCATAATTGCATAAAAAAAGATATAGTAATCTTACTCCTCTTATTTAATCCATTGAATTAATTAATAATTCCGGGCCCAGCTTCCATTAATTCCTGCCTGCTATAGTATTCATTGTCAGGCTAACCTTTATGCTAATTTCCATTATTATTCTTGTCTCCATATTTAATCATTTAGTTTGTATTAAAGTTTAGTTTTGTAGAGGTGTTTCCTTAACTAATTCCTAAGAAAAATTTGCCAAACGAGTTCACATTTTGAATAGCCAACCTGTAATTAAGTCGCACTCTTACTTTGGGAGGCCATTGCCTTCCCTTCGATGCATTCCTGCCTGAGTACAGGGCCTGAGATTTGCCGGTTTCACTCAATTACGTATGTACCCATATTAGACAGTGGGACATACTGTGTCGTTCCTCGATAATAAAGGATTAAGACGACTTAAACTGTTTACGAAATTGCCTAAATATGTTAATTAAATGCTGCAGCGAATGTGGAATGAAGCTTAATGCTGCCAATGTGGCGTTTTACACTTCGGAAAAATTAACCTAAATTTACATAATATACCCAAGATACTGAGATTATATAAGTAAAAGCGCAGGTCAGTCTAAGAGTAAAAATAGGTACTAAATTAAATTTCTACAGTCAATGAGTTGGAATTAGAAAACGACGCGAGGAAAAAAAAAAAAATGAAGAGATATCAATACAAAAGGTCCAGGGGGGAAATTTTCCCTCAGCAATCCGTCTCAACGTCTTACTCCGAGAGGATTTTAAAACTATACCGTTCAATATTCGGATCAATATCAAATTATGATGCTCCCTTCTGGTCTCCACAAATAATTATAAACGTGGATATAATAAAACAGGCACAAGGTCGCTATATGAAAATGGTAATAGGAATAAAATAAATTAGCTACAATGATAGGCATATAAAACTTATTCTCTTTTCTATCGAAAATATGGAGAAGGAAAGCACAAATAGAAACATAAATTATTGATAAATCTGCCAAATCCTGCAAAGAATTTTCTTTATCTGACGGGCGTGACACCAACGCGAGGACACGAAATAATATTGAAGGGTTGGAAATTCAACGGAAAAAAGGAGCCCTCAGCAACCGCAGCGTTCAATTCTGGAACAAGCTCCAGCAAAAAGTAGTCAGCCCTCCAAACTAAGAAATTATAAAGAAAAACTAATTTAATGCATTAAAGAAAATAAGGCTAAAATAAATTACAAATATTAGAGTGGATTCCACCCAAATTAGCCTTACTGTTAATTGGGCCTAACATGTATCAGCTGTGGGGGCTAGTAAATTGCTTGTTTGTTTTTCACAACCCCTTTGGAGTAATACAGGTGTGGTATCCTGCAATGCGAAGTCTCTTGTTGAGTGGTAAATGATGTGAATCTCAACAGTAATACAGGGTGCGGCAGAGAGTAGGCACGTTTTGGAAATATTCACAAAATCATTAATTTTAGCTTCAAACAAATTTTATTGACATAAATGTATTCGTATTGAAATAGCATTTGGCAAAATCAAGTGTGAAAAACACCATCCATCATGAAGTGTCCGTTTTCATTGATGCACTTCTGAAGGTTCTATGGAAGTTGGCCTCCACTCTCTCCAGCATTGTTCTGTTGATTTTGACGACTTCCGCGCGAATAACTTCCTTTAAATCGTCCATTGTACGAGGCTGATGCTCATACACACGTCCTTTGAAGTTTCTCCACAAGAAATAATCACACATGGACAGATCAGGGGATCCAAGGGGCCAAGGAGTGTCAGCAAACCTTGAAATGAGGCAGTCACCGAAAAGAGGGTGAAGAACGTTAATTGAGGCTCTGACTGTGTGCGGTCGCCCCATCCTGCTGAAACCACACACGTCGGATAAGCATACGTTTTCTTTGTAATTCAAGCACAAATAATTTGTTTATCATCTTTGATGTACCGCTCTGACTTCAATGTAACAGCATTTCCATTATTTTCTTCAAAAAGGTAAAGACCATTTGCGGTAGCTCTTTCAACAGCACACCAGACTGTCACTTTTGGGCTGTGCAGTGGCCTTTTATGCAGTTCTCTCCGATTTTTAAGAGACCAATAACGGCAGTTCTGTTGATTCACCATCCCATTGAGATTAAACTTTGCTTTATCACTCATTAACAAAATTAAGTTGTCATTTGCCTTAAAACTTGTTTCCATCTGACGTGCGAACTTAAGCCGCTGTTCATAGTCCCCTGGTTGCAACTGTTGCCCAATGACCAATGTTTAGGGGAGGAAATGCAGGTCTTCATGCAAAATACGCCTTACCGATCAATTACCGACACTTAGTTCAGTAGAATGCCTACGAGCAGAGGGATTCGGACTCCGCAGCAAAGCTTGTATAACACGTTCCACATTTTCCAGGGCATGTACCGTTTGTGGGGCTCTTCTTGTCACCTATTCATTAGTGTACCTCGTGTACGAGGTGCAGTAACCCGCTGTAAGATTGTGTTACGGGTGGGAACAGCCTTATTTCGGTGAATGTTGAAGTAGCGCCGAAATTCACGCTGAACTGCTGTAACAGACTTGTTATTCTTCACGTAACTGTCATAGGCAAACACTCAATTCTCGATCGCCACAGCGCCATGGATTTACCTGAAAAGAAAAGAAAAAAATGCTAAGACACCACCGGCAGGATGGTACCTGCCAGACATAGGTCTCGCCCCTGGGGCTACGTAATAGACACTTTAAAAATGTCCGTCCTCTCTGCTCCAAAATGTATATCGTCTTTGTATGTGGAGTAACAAGTTGAAGACAGTATGGAAATACCTCTCAACTGATTTCGTTTAATTGTTCCACACTAAGACAACCTAATATTAGGTAGATATGTGCATATGATGTTGCGTTGCTGAGAGCCGCCTTCCACATTTTGATCTCCTGGAATTGCAACAGGAGGGTGAAGGTGAGGGCGGCTACATTTACACGAATGTTCAGAGGGGTGGGTTTGAATATTTTGAGCTTTGGTTTACTGTGGCAACAGTAGTAAGCGGCGTATAGACAGTAGAAAGAAGGGAGAATACAGTGGAAGGACAGGTGGAAGCAATATTGGGATAGGAGGAACAGTGAAGTGAAGGCTGAGGATAGTGTATGGAGGGTTGTGGACAAAATAAGCAGGCGCGGCGACAGTGTGAGGAGGGGTAGATAAATGGGAGAAGAGGTGAGTAGAATAGAGTAGAGGGTAACGTGGGTCCAGATAAGCTGGGATGTGCGTCGAGAATGTTGGGTGCCAGAGAGAAAGCTAGGACAGAGCGAAGGGGAAGAGAGAGGCACAGGAGGAGAGTTAGTGGTGGAAGAGAAATGTCCGGAGAAGAATGAATTGGGCAGTTGCAGGTCCGTTCATTCTGGTGTGGATCTGAATGCTTGTTTCCTCTTTTTATCCTTATAATAGAGCAAAAAGCCTATGTACAAAGTATGTTTGGCATATTCCGTTTGCAACACAAAGATGGTTAAAAACTTTGGCGTATAGGAGGGGTTCGCCCCCTGGCATATCTTTTGTCACACAGCTAAGCAGGTTTAGCCAGTTAGGATTTGAGGTAGGTTGATGTTTGGGTTGGTTTAATGTTGAGTGGTGGTGTCGATGTCTGTATGGGGCAAGGTTAGGGATTAAGTGTCACCCGCGACGCCAGCAGTGGAAGCAAATGTACGGAGGTGATATATGGGTAAGCGTGTGTATGGATCTGGATTGGCTTTAAAGAAGGTGTAAAAACATGACCTAAATAATGTTGAATGAAGGCCTAATCAAAGACTTGCAACCGGACCTGCCGACTTTTCGACGGATTTTTTTAAATGCTTATTTTTACAGAATCCTGCAATAATTTAAATATTAGACATTATTCCCATCAAGTAAATTAAAAAAAAACGAATTAAAATAAAAAATTATATATGTCTCATAAATATTGGCCGTACCCTATACTAGCATAAGAAGTAAAATCACCTAAATGTAAGGATTAGATTTTTTAAAGGCAAAGATTTCAAATGATCGCATAAGGGAAATTCTTCAAACTAAAATAAAAAAGACAAAAATCATGAGATTAATCTCCAGGAACAACATAGGAATTAAAATCTATGAATTTCAATTTTTTTGTGATATACATAGGTCTCCATTATTACCCTCAAATAATTCGAGTAGAATAAACGTGCATAATTTAAATACCAACTTAGATAGCTTCCATAATTGAACACTCGAAGCCATCCTTTTTCCTTAAGCACTAAGTCTACAATAATTTTGACAATTCATACTTCAGAAAATTAAAAATTCTTCGTAGCTGCCTGCAAAACTTTAGAGAATTGCACTATTTTATTGTCACACATGGTCTAAGAACTACATATTAACCGAAGGGAACTCACCTACTATTCTTCCCTCAACTTTCATACGGATCACAAATCTACGCCTAGTAAAAGTTCTAAATGGACTACTCCCCTCTTTCAATGTATACGTTCTCTCAAATAAGGGTAAATGGCCAAATATTTGGAACAGCGATTTATCATTTAATCATGCAAGCTAAAAAAACAACTCTTTATTTGAACCTCCTCATCGCCTCTTAACTAAAGAACCAAATCAATTTTTTTCTTAACACGATAGTCGATCAAATACCCAATCGACCCTGCCCCTTAGTAAACTAAAGATTTTATAGCCCCGTAAATACTCCACAAAATTAGGATAGTTTTCAAGAATAACTTTGCAGAACGAAGGGTATTAATTGTAGTTATCATATTTGTAAATGGAAAGCATCTCCTCAATTTATTTCAACAGGAATTACCGTACTCCCTCAAAAACAACGCATTATTATCCGCCCACTTTTTTGCCTTTCAATAAAAAGCTAATTTGTAAATAATATTTATGTTATTTTTATACTTATTAATCATTCCAACAAAATAAGTGATAGGAAAGTTGCTTCATGATGAAGCCATCTAGGTTATTCAAATGGCGAGAAATGACTATGAATATTTTACATTGCTACAGTTAAAAAAAATATAGAATCAAATATAGACGAATCACTTTCCCCAAATTGTGTAATCGGCGCAATTAAACACCGTTATGCTGCCGGTCAGTTCCACATTATTTATGCCTTTTTAACCCAAAAGCTACTGATCAATTTTTTCACGCCTATCGCCTTTCAAAGAAATGGAGTGTTATGTGCTGTTCAGCCCTACGATGTAGGACCCTATCATGCTCTTGAAACATCTCCACCGTACATACACATGAAACAAAATATTATCCCCTTCATCCTCAAAGCCCTTTCTCATTTAAACACTTATACATATATTCAACCCCCATTTTCGCTAAAATCTAACTAACCCTTTTCACTCTCGACCATAATTTCCGAAATATTTTATATCCACTAGAGCTCAGTCACTATGAATCAGCTTTCTTTTTTACTCCTATTTTGTAGAAAATACTATACCACATGCACTTTGTAGCAGATTTTTGAATAAAAGTCAATGGTTAGTACTTTTTTATTATTATCTCTACTAAAGTTTAAGGAATTTTGGGGGATGAAGTAAACCTTCAAACTATTTCTTCGCTACAAACCTCATATATTATGGATTATTGGCCTAAAATCTTCTATCGCTCTAATTTATTCTTTTTTAGGAAGGATCCTGTAAAATTAACAGCAAAGTCGCTCCAAAACATTATTCTTTCTATACCGTTTTTCTTTCTACTGTTTTTCTGCGTAAGCAGCACATAACCAACTTTCCATCAACTGAGTTCCACAGAGTTTAGCTAAATAAATGTGTTTTGATTTCCTGTATGCATAAATAAATTTTCCCACAGATTAGCCAAAGTCAAGCTCCTCCTTTGTTACTATTAGCCTTGCTGAAATTTGCAAAGATATGCTAAATTATTACATCGTATCTAGGGAGGTCATTTTTCTGGAGGAATCGCTTCATTTTTGTCTCTAAAATTAACACAAGCGCATTTAAGGCTTTACATAATTTTATCTAATTGGTGTATGGAATACAGTTGAACCTTCTTTACAAAGTAAAGAAAATTATTCAGGGATACTTTTCCGGTTCAATCCAATTCTTGGGTGAGTTTTCACTCTTTTGCTTAACAAAAACTTGTGTATGAGTCTTGAAAGCAATGCTCATAGGATTTATATTCACCAGGTGGCGTATTAATGAGTTAGGTAGACTCATCAAAGTGACAAAACGATTGTTCTCCTACCTTCCTTTTGTTCATTGCTTTCTTTTCTATTTTCAGTGTGGTAAATATGAGCGGCTACCTTGGGTTGCCGAAAGATGCCAAATTTTGTAACGAGCTTGATCTAGTCGATCATTTAAAAAATATTTAGAGAATCGAAAAGTCTGCTAAAAAGTACTAAAAGAATTTACAGGCCATAGAGTTTCATTAAAAGTGTGCCGTTATGAAAATTTAAAGGAGATATACTCAAAGATGCAAATACCTCAATTATATATATATATATATATATATATATATATATATATATATATATATATATATATATATATATATATATATATATATGGTTACGGCAGTGTTTTGCCCAACTATCATGGTGTTTATTTTTATAAACATTTTTATAAACTTATTTTTGTACTAAAAATGTACCCTATTAGAAATTACACTGTCCAACAATTTTGAAAAATGGAAATGAGAATAACCTTTTTTTAGGGGTATTTGTTCTGTAAATCACGAATATAATTTTCGGCTCTTTTGCAACCTTCCAGTTTCTCATAGAAACTGGAGGTTAAATACACTGATGTTTCCATAGAGATCGAATGCTTACAAGATTGGCCCGAAACTAACAACTCCTAAAGTTATAAACGGATTTTGATATATTTTTAATACGGCATTTCTAAGGTACTTATTAACCTAACGTATGAAATTTCTGAAAGTGCATTCTTTTAGTTATATGGAGCCATATCTGGTGTAACTCTTACCTAAGTCTTGATAATTTTGTAACTTAGTATAAATGCTTCCTATTTTCACCTTTTTACTTGATATTTGTTGCTGTTACTATTTATATTATTTTCATATACTAGTGTTTTTTCTTCACAGGAGAACACCATTAAGAGTTAAAAGAAAAACCTCAAAGTTTTTATTCCCTAAAATCTAGTGCATTTTTAATTAAAAGTAAATATATACTTTACAGAGCAACTGGCTACCACTGAAATAAAGTAGTAGGAAGAATTGGATCTTGAAACCTCTCTTCGATGCACCGATAGAATATGTGGATCGTACATGGCTGTCAGTTCATTTTACATCTTAAAGACATATATTAAAAAGACACAATCATATAGGCACAACAGACAACTCTCAGGTAAATGCAACAGATAGAGAGTTTTCAGAAGGAGGTCAGTTAAGAATCTGCAGCCTAATATAAAACAATTCAACTAATAAGAACAACGAGGTAGAAGCAAGCTAACCTGAGTAAAACTGCCATCGCAAGCAAGGTCATGATATGCATTATGATGGATGAAAGGACCGAAAGAATGTAAGGCATCAAAGAAGATACAGAGAAGTAAAAATAAATTTATCCCGCAAAGTAGAACGAATAATAAAAAATAATAATTGCGTTCGCAAGGAAAGGGCATAAGAAATAAGATTATTTATTACAAAAGAGGAGCAGACAAGAAAATTGGCCAGTAATTATAACCAAAACTGAATTGGCAGCCTCATTTATTCAGGTTCCAATATGGGTAGACAGATAAAGAGATGAGATACGAATGAAAATAATCCTGGGCTATTCAAAAACCCAGATAAATTCAATCAGGCTATGTATATGAATAGGGAGGTTGCCAGGATTTAAGGCTCTGAAGAGTTAGAGAGGAAATAAAACGGAAGATATCTGTATAAAAAATAACTCATGAATCCACGAGAGTAGATGCTAGCTGGATTTTGCAGCAAAAATACTGACTCTGCTAATTCTAAAGCTCGGAGGGAGTGTTTAAAGGGATCCCCTAGAATAATATTATTTCCCCACCTCCAAGATATTACTTCGGGAGAGAAAGCGAGCCGTTACTCCACTCCCCCCTCCGACTTCACCCATTTTGGACTTGCCACCTAGTCCCTGCAAAATTCACACCGACGCATGACACTGAAATTGAAGACTACCTCAACCTCCCTCTCAATCTCCTTCCCCTCCCCGGGTCTCGAGATTAGTTATCTATTTTGTAGGTTCGACGCGAACACCTTTAATAGCTCCAGCCACTGAGCGTCCGTCTGGCCGCAGAGATCAGCAGGGATTACGCTTTCCCGCAAGAAGACGCTCGGTTCCCACGGTCGATAAAGAGGGTTCGAGAAGGCCTGTCTCTCTCCCTGTTTTGAAGAACTCCGGGTATATATGCCTTCTTCCAAGGATTACAGATACGTTTGGTTAGACAACACTTCCCCGAAAGGATTTGGGTTCAACGAAGCTCTCTCTCGGATCAAGGATTGGAGAAGCCCTCCTTCGAAGTTCTTCTTTCGACCTCTTGAGGACAAGAGGCCCGTTAGCTCGCTCAAGCCGAGTGGGGAGAATTCATCTTCCCCCCGCCTCTTTCAAGTTCGTCTGGTGACCCCTTAAGGACAAGAGGCCCGCATCTCACCTAACGGAAGTTGTTGCCTTGCTCTGCCTACCTTATAGCCTGTGTGCGCATATTCCCATACACTTAGCCATATTTCAACAGAGTGCATCTTTTTCCTACCTGTGTGAAACTTGCTTGAGGTTGGATGGAAGGAGTAAAAGAATGTGAACATGCCTTGAAAATTCTCATGAAAAAATTAATCAATCCAAACTTATGTAACAACAGTCCCTAAATAAAAGGATTTCTAAGGATATCATTAAGTGAACATTTTAAATTTAAATTAAATAAGATTTTACTTTCTGTTTCTAATATTTTCTTCATTGCTGCGGTACCTTAATAAATTTAAATCACCATAAAACTAATTTCTACTTTCGACACAAACATTCTCTCTCATTGTAAATTTGATACTTGATTTTATATAAATTCACTTGGCGTACTACTAAAGATGTTATCCAGGTCAAAATATTCTGCAACTAAAATATAGGATTGCAAAACATTTATGACGAGCACACCAAACTAACATTTCCCTTCCTACCCCTTAATTAACTTTGGTATTTCCTACGTCTGCTTACCAGCTCAAAATATAAAGGTCCGTAAATAAGGTGAAAAAAGGTGGGGTTTAAACTAGTGATAGAGCGATAAGAAATTTGGCCGATTCTTGATTAATGAGTCATATTTTTCAGCCTATTAGCAATTAATCGGCCAATTAAAATCCTACATATTATTATGTCCAATAGGTATAATATGAAGCATTAACATGATCTAACCTATTTTTATTTTCAGATTTTTATCGAACTAAGGAACTCAATAGAATTATTGTGAAATATTTCAATCGTTCTCCTGTAGCAGTTAAGATGTTGGTGGAAATAAAACATTAATTGATTTCAGCGATGCATAAATTAATTTAAGGCGTCTAACACGCAAGTAAAAGAGAATCTATCACTTCTTTGATACCTTCCTTCTTCAATCAAGAAGAGATTTTATGCTAACTTACTAAATAAGTCAGATTTTTTAAAAAATTTAAGATAAGTCATATGGCAATGACCATGAGGAAATTAGTATTAATGTTCTTGAACTGGTCCAAAATACAAGAGATATTAGAGTACAATCAACCTTTCTTTCTTCCAGTTCTGGTAGAGAGAAAAATATTTCTGCAAGAACTTTTAAGACATTTTAAAAAATCTTAACCCTTTCAGTACCAGTAAATTTTTTTTATTCTAACGAATGTTATAAAAGATTCTAAAATGTTATTTTGGCCACAAGGTTTAAGAAATAACAGTTACAAAACTTAGCTTTTTGTTATAATTTAATAGACAAAAATATTTTTTGACATATTATCCATAGGTGCTTTTTCTCGGGATTATTTTTCCCAATGGTATACATAGAAAAGCGCGTAAGAGGAGATTTTTTAGTCGCATTCGATTCTAGTCGCGAGCGACTCTACATCCCAGTATTCGATCGGTCGGTCGGTCGGTCAGTCCCCGTTTTGCATTTTGGGTGTTTTTGTAATAACATCATAACTATTCGGCAGATTGTAACGAAATTCAAAAACCTTATATTGTTTTACACTTTCTTTCAAATGATATAATTGCCAAAGTACTGTCAAGATTAGCCCGATAATTTTTTTGTTTTGGCAATAACATCAGAACTATTCGCCCGATTTTATTAAACTTTGAAAGCATTCAGTTGTTTTCGATTCTGTTTCAAATGATATAATTACCAAAGTCTTCTCAAAGTTAACCAGGGAATTATTTTGTTTTGGCAATAACATAATAACTATTCAGCCGATAATTTTGTAGACTAGACAAGGCTATAATATGCTATACTCTGCTAGCCAAACCTCTAATAGGATATACTGTGCTGGGCTATTATAGGCTAGCTATACTGTGCTTTATCATGTTAAGATTAAGTGTACAAGGGTAAAATATACTATGATAATCTAGGCTCTTAAATGCTATACTAGGATAGCATATAGTATGTTAGGCTAGACATAGAAAAAAAGAACGGACAAGAAATATGCTGGAAATGGTTAATCATGAATTGGACGATGATATCGTCCAAATGACTGACCAGAACAGGAGAGGAATAGGTTGCGTCGGATTCCCAAGCTCCCCCGGGGTTTTAGCTGGCGGTGCAGAAGTGCCGTTCTACACATGATGATATAAATGTTTTTACCCTGAACCAATAAAAAGACCGACTAAGATAAAGCTAACCATACTATGAAACCTCACCAATTACTACAAATTTACCGAGGAAGACTCATATCTACCGATGAGGACCGAAATTTACCAAAGAAGACATACACAAAAAACAAAGACTCTAAGCAAACTAATAAAGTAATTAATAAAGAAATTATTACCATAACAGCAAATGCGCATATCATATCCAAAAACATTAATTGATTTTGAAGACAAATAGCTTGAACACCATTTTATATATATATATATATATATATATATATATATATATATATATATATATATATATATATATATATATATATATATGTATATATATATATATATATATGTGTGTAAAAATATCCAAGACAAATTGGTGCAGTTAAGGTAATGGCATAATTAAACAACTACTCTGCTTCAGGTCCAGCAGGTGATCCTATCCTCTTTGAACTGGAAGACAACACTTAAGGATGGCCCATCCATCAGCCTACAAAAGCTGATTTCAAAGACACCCCTTTATGTCGTCTCGCTTACCGTCACAGAAAACTGTTATTATTAATATATTAACAGCGTTGACTGAGCCAAAACGCTCGAAAGATGGAAAAATATCCAAGACAAATTGGTGTGGTTAAGGTAATGGCATAATTAGACAACTGCTCTGCTTCAAGTCCAGCAGGTGATCCTATCCTCCTTGAACTGGAAGACAACACTTAGGGATGACCCATATCCTATAGCGCAAAAAAGCTGATTTCAAACGCTGTTAATATATTAATAATAACAGTTTTCTGTGACGGTAAGCGAGACGAGATATAGGCGTGTCTTTGAAATCAGCTTTTTTGGGCTGATGAATGTGTCATCCCTAAGTGCTGTCTTCCAGTTCAAGGAGGATAGGATCACCTGCTGGACCTGAAGCAGAGCAGTTTTCTAATTATGCCATTCCCTTAACCGCACATATATATGTGTGTGTGTGTGTGTATAGAGTAACTAAAAGACAACAAAGGAACTACAAAACCAAAACTAATTAAAAGGGATAGGCCAGATCACTAGGCTCTAGCATCGCTTTGCACCCTTCCACACTTCTTTCTCTTTTCATCCCTGGTCTACTTTCTGCTATCTCTCCCCACACCCATACTCTGTTCCTTACCTACACCTATTCTTACAACACATGAACTAAGTTATGCTTGACCATAGTATAGGCTATGCTTATCTAGGATAGTTAGTGCTAGGGAAGGCTATATTATACTATGCTAAGGTAGGCTAAGCTATGCTAATCTATACTAGGCTAGCCAGGGCTATACTATGATATGCTATGGTAGGCTAAAGTATAATAGGCTAGGGAGGGCTATGCCCTGCTATGCTAGGCTATGTAAGGTAATACTATGTCAAGCTTTGATAGGCTAGCTAACCAATGGTCTAATGAGCTAAGTATGCAAGGTTATTCTAGTCCAGGGTATGGAATGCTATTCTAGGCTAGGCTATAGTATGATACGCTTGGCTATATTATGTTAGTTGTGGTTATACTAGGATAGGCTATACCAAGCTAGCTTATATATGATAGGCTATGCTATCGTATGCAGGTATATATTAGCTAGACTATATTAGCCCATTCTAGCTTGGTTAGACTAGGCTAGTCTATTCTAGGCAATGCTAAGCCATACCTAGTTAGGCTAGGCTATAGTAAGCTAGGCTATATTAGGCAATGCTATATTAGACAAGGCTATACTAGGATAGGCAAAGTTAGACTATACTATAATAAGCTAGGCTAGACTATGGTCTACTAAGCTAGGCTAGGCTATACTAAGCTAAGCTAGGATAAAGCATGCTATACTATGCTGGTTTATACTAGTCTAGCTAGATTATACTTAGCTAAGCTACGTTATGCCCGGCTGAGCTAAGCTACTCTATTTTAGGTTAGGCTATCCTATGTTTGGTTAGTCTTGGGTATGCTATTCTAAACTAGTGTAGGTTATATTTTGCTATGCTTAGGTAAGCTATAATAGGTAAGTTTAGGCTAGGCTATTCTAGGTTCTACTTGGATATGTTATGCTAGGCTAGACTGTTTTCTACTATGCTATGCTAAAGCATGTGGCTATACTATGCTATTTAAGTCTAGGCTAGAATATGTTATTTTATACTATTCTGTCCTATCCTATGCTATAATATACTATACTATGTTATACTATGTTATGTTATACTATGCTGTGCTATATTATGCAATGCTGTGCTATGTTATACTATGATATGCAATAATATTCCATAATATACTATGCTCTAATCTGCTATGGTATATTATGCTATAGTATGGAATACTGTGCTATTAGTTTGTGTCAATCTTTTCAACGTTCTAAATACATTAATGAGGGGTGCTTCAAATTCTCAGCCCTAGCTATGAATTATAATTTTTTTTTTTTTTAATATAATTTTAGTTCTATTTGGTTAGCTACTTATAAGCTTTGATTATTTTTGTCATCTTGAGGGATTCAATGACTATTATTATTCAAAATCATATCTATTTCACTTTTTTTCTCATTTTACCGTTAGAAACATAGTCTTCAGTGTGCCGAAGATTACGTGGCCTTCAGTACTACCATCCTACCAGTGGGATTTGACCTACAATTGCTTTTAAAATTAGTTCAAGACTGGCGATATTCACACATTTGAACACCTAAATTGAAAATAGCAGAGTTGTTGCCATCTCAATTCCAAACTCTGTTTGACGTTCTGAAATGTAATTTTTTTTAATAAAATTAACCATTTTTCTTTATATTTCACCCTTCGTTATATGTTACCATTTTGGTTAAAATGAATTTAAATGATAAAAGTATTCTTATATGTACCTCATTTTTTACTTTGCTTAAATTGAGTTTGAGTCACCTTTTATTCATATCTTAATTTAAATTTATAGTAATAAAAATACATTAAATCGGTTACTGTATTGAAGCAACTGTATTATTTATTAATAGTAACATCTAGGAAGGAATGCTATTTCTTAGTTTGTTAATCAAAGTGAAATGTTTTTTACAACATTTTGGTCAATAATATAGTAAAAAAAGGACTGGTAACATTTTCATAGAAAATCTTTCTAAAATTCATTTCTATGTCAAAGTTGGCGGAAAAGAATTGCCTAAAATTACACTGGTTTGCGTCAAGAATGTTCCTGAGGGTTTGATAGGTGATTCTTAATGATATTTGTCTCCTTAATCTAAATCAAGCATTCATATTGCTCAATCAGATCTAGTTCTTAAGATACAGACCAAGCTCCCTAGATGGCGTTAGAGAGCACAGTCTCTAGCTGACCGCGAGCGCGAGTGGTTGTGTGTTGCATGCTCACTCTCCAACTAAGTGTTGGTTTTTTAATCCATGACTTTTCTCATTTATGAACAGTGTTTAAAGTGTATTTCTAAAACTTTATTTATCTTTGTGAATTTTTTGGCAGGCAAATACATTAGCAAAACTCCTTATATTTCATAAAAATGAATAAAAAGTGTAAAAAGAGTCCCAATAGATTTTGTTTTTTTTGTGGAAAGGTAACTTTTAGTGACCAGCAATGCACTATAAAGCCGTTAGTAAAGTTCCTTTACAATGCATATTTTGGAATAAAGCTAGGTGATCAAGACAAAAACTTTGTTCCACATATGTGCTACAAAGCCTTATGACGCTGGAGTGAGGGCAAAACGAACTGTTTGTCATTTGGTGTACCTATGGTGTGGAGAGAAGGCAAGGACCACATTACAGACTGCTATTTTTGCAGGACAAATCTTAAAGGTGAGATCATTACTTCAACAATATAGTCCTTGACAAATCTAGAAATGTTTATACAAATCTTTTGGTAGCCTATTAAAATTGTAATTGTGTATAAAAATAGTGTATTATGCTGGTAGAAAAATTGTGGTTAAATTGTGTATAAAAATTGATTGTATTTAAAAATTGTAAATTTATCTGGTATGAAAAATGTGTATAAAAAAGGGGAAACGAGGGTCGAGTGAATTAAAAGTATGAAAATTAAGTATGCGAAACTTTTTTTCAGGTGTCAATAAGAAGAACAAACACACTGTAGTCTATCCTGATGTTCCTTCTGCCACTAAACCACAACCACATGGTCCAGGAGTTCCAGTTCCTTCTCCATCTAAAAATACTGAGCTACAAGACAATATAGAAGAGGTAGAAGTGGATGACACTGACACTTCAGTGACATATCAGCCTACTTTTAAAATGACTTTGCCAAGACCTCTCACTCAAGGTCAATTAAATGAGTTGACTAGAGATCTTGGTCTTTCTAAAGAGAACGCACAAATTCTTGCATTTTGTGTTGGTGAGAGCAACCTCCTCTCTCAAGAAACTACATACTTTTGGTTCAGAAATAGAGACGAAGAGTTTCGAAAGTTCTTTGCAGTTGATTCTTGCAGCTCTTTGGTGTATTGCAATGATGTAAAAAGTTTAATTGAGGCACTTGGCGTTCCTTACCAACCAAGTGAATGGAGGCTCTTTATTGATTCTTCTAGCAGAAGTTTGAAGGCAGTACTCTTAAATATTGGCAATAAAATGGCATCTGTACCTATTGGCCATTCAGTTCAGTTAACAGAAAGCTACGAAAATATGAAAGTATTGATTAATACAATCAAGTACTCTAACCAAAACTGGTTAATATGTGGTGATCTCAAGGTAAGATATATTGTACTTTATTGAACTTGTTAAATATTTCAAGGAATGTTTGTTTCTAAATACCAATGACAGAAGGATATTATACACATATTAGTTTCTCCGTACCCCTAATAAACTTAGTGAAAATTGCCTATGCAAAAAATAGAAGTTCTTAGAAACCATTTACATCAATATGCATCAATATGTTTTCTTTCAGGTTGTGTGCCTTCTTCTTGGGATGCAAGGAGGCTACACAAAATATCCATGCTTCATGTGCTTATGGGATAGCCGGGCGGATAGTCTTCACTATAAGCAAAAAGACTGGCTATCTCGAGAGGCATTCCAAATTAGCTGCCACAATGTGGTAGCTCAACCTCTAGTCCCTCCCAAAAATGTTTTACTGCCTCCTCTTCATATAAAGCTTGGCCTGATGAAGAACTTTGTCAAAGCACTGAATAAAGAAGGCCAAGCTTTTAAGTATCTACTGCAAATATTTCCACAGATCAGTGATGCCAAGCTCTATGCACGCATATTTGATGGTCCCCAAATTAGAACTCTGTTAAAGGACAAGCATTTTTACACCAATATGGAAGCTAGTGAACAAGAAGCATCGCGAACGTAAAGTAAAGTAATCGACGGTTTTTTAGGAAATAAAAGAAGCTCAGAATATATCTCACATGTAAATGAGCTTATGAAGAGCTTCGAAAAAATGGGAGCTCGCATGTCGATAAAAATGCATTTTATCCAGTCACATCTTGACTATTTTCCGGCAAACCGTGGAGATTATAGCGAGGAACAAGGAGAAAGATTTCACCAAGACATAAAGACGATGGAGACAAGATATCAAGGACGCTGGGACATCAACATGGTAGCTGACTATTGCTGGTGTCTTTAACGCGACGAACCAACATCGCTTCACAAGCGGAAGTCATCAAGGACTTGTTTTCTCAGAAAATAGTTTCTTTGCAGTCCTGGGTAAGCTCATAAGTAGTCTGTAAGCTTAAAATTAATCAAAAGAAAGTTAAATTCAGTCGGTATTTTTTTTATTACAAGTAATTGTAATTTATTAAATAACTTTTATATAAATAAGGGATTTTTAAAAAAATGGCCCTTTTCTAAAAACAGTAGTGTGCTGTATCTCAAAAACCAGACTAGATTAAGAAAAATAAATGTGAAATTTCAATTTAGGAGAACAATTTCGTTAGGAATCACTAAAGAAAACCGCAGGAACAGAAAAATTTTTTCAAACGCAGGCCTGTGTTATCGAACAATTATAATATATTCCGAGTAATTAACGAGGTAACGGATTATTGATTAGATGACAAACAGCTAATTAGGCCGATTACCGATTATTACCTGATTAATCGGTGCAACCCTGGGTTTGAAACCTATGCCATCGAGTGCTCTTCGCTTTTCCAGGCCACGGCACTAACCAACGTGCTACCATAGACATCGGTAGAGAATGGATGCTTTATTTCAGCCTTTGAGAAAATCATTGTAAAGTCTTTATATGTAGAAGAAGAAATGGTTAGGAAAAGGAAAACACGAGCGTAATAAATAAACAGGAAATCACAATAATACGTAAGTTAATTGGTAGATGCCCAATAACGAATAAGAAAAGGAAATATGCTAAACAAACGATATTATCTTTTTATAGGATCAAAAATATGTTAAGGAATGAGGAAGTAAGAGTAGGCAATGGTGATAAAATATTAGTGTTTTATCCGTTAATAAAAAGAGAAAAATATGCAATCGAGCGCTCCTCGGGTTTCAGACCAAGATGCTACCCACTAGGCTACCTTCCACATCCGCCAACAAAAAAGGTGATTCAAGTCAGCTTTAAAGCAGGACAGTGTAGATAATTCACTATATTTTGAATAAAACATTCATCTACGGTATCACTACCTGGAAATGATATGAAAGAAACCTAACAAGTACTAAAGAAACAATAATTATACTTGTTAAAAATTAAGGGAAATTCAAAATCACAATGTAAAATGCTCATTGCTGCTCCTAGAATAAAACTGGTGGATAAGAGAGTTGAGGCGTGAACTCGGTCAACCATAACCATTTTACAGTACAGGTTAGAATCCTCAACACTTCTATCGGGTATAATTACTTTACTAGCTTAGAACACATAAGATTTATCAGTCTAGGTCTCATATGTGGAAAGACTTACATCTAATGCTATATAATTTAAGTTTAATGGATTTTATAGAATAACAACCTATTTAAAATCTACCTGAGGTGCAGCTAAAGGCCTATGTTTCAATGTGAGCAGGTTAAAAATTGTCTTTCTCCATACAGGTAATATCAAACAGTTTATTTAGTGGTTGGATGAAATATAATGATTTAACTAACGAAGATCAGGTTATGGAATGGTTTAATTCAAGGGTTAGGATAGATAAATAGATATATTTTAAATACTGAAAGACATTATTGATAGTAGTAAATTTAATAACATACAAGGGTATTTTTAGTATTACGGATTAGTTAACGTAAAGCATGGAAACACGAAGTGTAGACTACTTTTTACACATCATTTTAAATAGGGTTACATAAGAATAATTAATTACTTTCTACCAGTCATTTTCTGGATTTATTGTTTTGTGAATGAAACCGTAAATTCATAAGAAGATAGACCTATTGACAAATATGATTTGGAATAATGAGAAACAATTGAGTACCAGTACATTTTGGACTTGGGATGACAGAAGAGGATATTTTCAAGAAGTTGAATCTCACTGTGAGCAGAGGTATTCCAAAAGTGATGCCCCCTCTACCCCGATAGTTAGGTAATTAAGCCTCAAATAACTTGAAAAAGATCAGGCGATATAAATGAGATGTGCCAAACTAGTTGCTTTTGTAGACTAAAAGTGAGCCAGGTAACATTGCAGAAATTGCTAATGGATGATCTAAATCTTCTTCTATTAAAAATGAATCTAATTTCCAACCGTATCAAAGAGTATGAAAGGTTTAAAGAGCATAGCAGCTCCTCCAATGGTCCCTATAAATTCTCAGCATCAAGTCTTTAGGACATCTGATAGGTTGTTCACTATCCAGCAACCCATAACGCACAAAATTATCGTGTATGGACACCAATTCAAATGAGATTACGGTTAAATAGCGCAAATCTTTTAGGAGGCTAATAATCTTAGGGAACAATAAAGGTGAGGGGTGTAAGATCAACGGGCCAAGATCACCCCAGATCTTCAGTAAAGAGTGGATAAAGATTAATTAACATGTATTTTGTGACATTTCAAAGGGAACTTTATCTTAAGGGTTGACTTTTCCAGAAGAAATTCCGGTGTAATCCTTACACAAGTTAGAACTCCTGACATATAATAACATTAGATTTGACCTATCCAGAGCAAATTGAATGGGTTTTGGTCCAATGAAATTTGGCCTACCAGCTAGCCATAATTAAACCTTATATACTTTAATCTGTGAGAGAAAATATCAGCTGAAAGCTTAATTGATCTAATTGAATATATTTTGTTACATCTTCTTGTAGTATTTGCATCTCTCGTTTCAGTCTAAGCATTATGCGTTATTACATTAAATAAATGTCAGTCTACACTTTGTGATTCTAATCTGATTATTTATATATTCGAAAGGCCAAACTCTATTCATGATGTATTCTTTTTGAACACTAACAATTCATTTATTTCGAATTTTTTTCTAAACATTCTTACTTACATATTACTTGAGTTTTTCGGATAAATTATTTGTTTATTGTTCTCATAAAAACTGCCACTTCATTTTTGTATCCTGAACTACTCATAGCAAGGCCAACTTTTCTTTTTAAAGCGTAAATTTAATACTCGTTAAATTGAATTTGACATAAAAATCACTAATGTTAAATTATTAAACGGATACCTAAACCCTTCAAGCGCTCTATGCCTTTTTTTCTGTCATGGTAGCACGTCAGTCGATAACTAAATAACTCTCCGTTAGCAGAGAGCATGGTATTATTTTTCTTGCCATTACAGGCTTAGATATCTTTCAACATTTCGTTTTTACGTGTGGTTTGGTTTTGTATACAAAAATTATATTATTAATTATTATTTAAGTTACTTTGATTGATTTCATTTAGTTGTTTTATCTTCATTTGGGCTATGTAAGTATTGTATTAGTTAAGCATTTATTATGCGGTACTGATAAGCTTAACCACTTTACACAATATAATTTAATAATTTTTGTCGTGGCTTGACAATACATTATATCAATACCATATTATATCTATCAAGGAGGGACCAATAACTTTAAAGCGAACTAACAAAAGGGACGGAAAACCACGAGTTCAGACGGACTGAGTAGCGAGAGAGTGCAACGAGTTTAGGCAAAGTATGGAAAATGGAAAAGCTCAAGGTTATTTAAAGAGGCATGTACAAAGATATAATTTTATTTACACAAAAATAATGAGAGAATTGATAGGTAAAATTACCTCAGAGAATTAACGAGCAAAATCAAATCAGTAAATGAAAGAGGAAATTGTAGTTATAAATCAGGCTATGAAGTTAGAACTTAAGGTATTTCCGGAGGAGACTATTCAAATAGGGAAGGGGTATAACTCAATTGGGTTACTAAAAGAGCGAGAGGGGTTGGCTTACGGATGTCTTCTGCACTTGAGGTGAAGCCGCTCGGACTTAAAAGCGGGAGGTTGGAGTGACGACGGTTCTCCAAGAGCAAGGCGGGGGTGGGGGAGAACTTCCGGTCCAGGAGAGAGTATTTAGGCTACCCTAAATGAGGAGATCTTCAACAGGAGTTGATGAAAGAAGTCGGAAAAATCACTCGGGGCGATCGTTCAGTGGAATTACCTCCTGGCTGGGGCTAATTCAAAATACAAAAAATAGTCCAGCTGTTACTTTGCTTTGTTGCTAGCACTTGACTTGGAACCATGGGGAAATCTTATGGGTTCTGGGCGAGACTTCTCAACTCTGTGTCTCCTTATGGGAGTCGAACTCTATTTATGTTCGAAGCTCTCCCCAAGGGAAGTTAGCGGGAAACAGCTCTACTCTCGAATGGCGTCGAATCTTCTTCAGAGTCCATTCTATTCCGCGTAAAGGTGAATCGTGGGGGACGCGGTTAGAGGCTACCGCTTGTGGAAGGAGGGGAGGGGGGGTCGGCCTACCAATTGAGTCCTTACCTGGCCTTCTGCGGCGCGTGGTATTTCTGTCTGCTCAAGAGATTTTACGTGGGGTTCCCTCACACATCTCATAACCGAAAGATGATGCTTTACAGAGCAGTTGCGTAGGAAAGGATCATCCCAACCCGTCAAACTAGAACTATCAAAGGTCTAGGGAAATTCTGAACTGCGACGACAGGTGTAAACTCAAAAAAAAAACGTAAATCTGAGATCAGAGGGAAATTTAAAGACATAAGCCTTAAACAGCTCGATTATAGAGAATTTAACTAATACAATTTTAAACAAAGAAAAATCATAGGAGAAAATTGGTGACATTTCAGTGGAACCAAAAAAAATGGATACAATTAAATGGAGGCATAAATATGGGACCAAATAAACTTAACAATTTAGTGGACCCCCCCCAAAAATCATAATTAGGAACATTGATGATATAATATATATATATACAATTATATAATTCACGAGCAAAACCTTCGCTTCCGCCGGAGTATGGATGAGGTAATCCACGGATCCTCTAGCCTCTAGGACAGGGGAGGGTCCCTTTCACTGGGTAAGGATTTTGTTGCTTCCTGTGGGAAGTAGCACCAGCACCTTCGCGCCAGGCTTGAATTTTCGTTCTCGTGAATTAAGGTCCAATTAGGTCTCAAACCTTTCAATAAGTCCTTCTCACAGCATACGAGACTCGTTTGTTAACTCGGTGGACTCACGCTAGAGGGCTTTAGCTTTCTCCCAAATCGGGGGAAGAGTTGTGCACTCCTTCTAGGCGCGGGGAAACTTATCGCTTCGGAGGGCTTGGAACTCTGGATCGATAGAGGGTTTTCAGGGGAACAGGTGAACGAAATTCCAGTGCTGCCTGTTTACGGGTAATCACGGGCTGGGCCACGGGATGGTCGTGAATTACGGGGTTCTGACTAAATAAAATGGAGCAGAACTGGATTGGGGCCGCTACCACTTCGGCCCAACCGGACATATAGTCACACTCGATGTGACAATGAATTACTTAGAAAAGACTGGCACTGCATGGTAGTCGTGGACCACCGCAAATTTCGTGTGGCCGGGCCCAACAGGGGGAAGTAGTTCTTTAGACACTATAATACAGGTGCACCCGGTGTCACGGACGAGGGTGGATACTCGGCGACCGTTGACAGTTCCGTTCTTGAACTTCAATCCCCCAGGGTTGTTCTCATTAAAGAGAAAATTTACCTGATTGACCGGGTCTTTGGCGGGCGATGGAGGTTCGGGAGTCTTCTGAGGCGAAGGAAGAGGATCAGGGGTGGCCCAGATTTAGTGTACTTGGTGGGACTGAGAGTTTGCGAATCGGGAGTTTTGATGACAGTTCGTGCGTTAATGGCCGGGAATTCCGCAGGTGTAGCAGATGATCGGGTTCTTTTGGTACGGCACAACCGGGGGAGAAGAAACTAGGGGCTTAACAGCTGGGTGTTCCGATGAATGAAATTTCTTGGCTTCGAGGGAGTAGGAACTTTGGTTAATCTTGGAACCAAATTAGGGGAAGTCTTAGGGCCATAAAATTTAGTTTTGGGGGGTGATGGGGAGCCATTTTTAACATCCTTAGGGTATAAATCGTGACTACCCGCGTAGACATCGGCCTCTTCCAAGCACTCCTTGAAAGTGGCGCAACGTTTATCCTTAATGACGGCATGAATTTTGGGAGCCATGGCAGCTAAAAGCTGATCCCTAAGGAAGAAGTCCAGAAGGGTCTCGTGGAACTGGGGAATTTCGCACGCATCCAGACAACACTGAAGGTTTCTTTAGAGGATGTATCCGTTTTGTCGAAATGTTTAGCCAGGGAGGATCCTTTCCTGGCGGAATCGGGAGCGGTAGAATTTGCTATTCATATGAACAGGGGCTAACAATTCGGACTTTAACGTGGAATAGTCCAAAGTTGCTTCCGGGAGAAGGGATACGAAGATATCCCTTAACTTGGCATTAAGGAGGGGAAGTAAGCGAGCGATGCCATCATTTTCGAGATCCCATCTATTGATCTGAAAGATTCTCTCAAAATGGGCCAAAAGTGCCCTAAAGTCCTCTCCATCATTAAAAGCGGGAAGGTAGACTGAATGAGTTTGCGAAATTTCAGCCCGAGAACCGATGGATTGAGAATCCATTTGATTTCAGCTCATTTCCAGCTCATGCTGCCTAATTTGTTCACGTTCTTCCATTTCAATTTTGTTCTCTTCCATCTCCATTTTGTTCTTCTCCATCTCCATCTTCAGTTTGTTTTTCTCCATTTTGTTCTTCTCCATCTCCATTTCCATCTTCAGTTTGTACTCCATCCCTGTTTTCAGTTTATTCTCCTCTATCTCCATCTTCAGTTTGTTCTCCTCCATCCCCATCTTCAGTTTGTTCTCCTTGATCCCCATCTTCAGTTTGTTCTTCTTCATCTCGAATTCCCTTCGCTCTACCCGTTCGTTCCTCTTTTCTTCCTGTAAGTAATTTAGCAGGTCTTTGCCAGAAAGACCTAACATTTCACCCTGACTCTTGAATTTTTCGAAGGATGACATTTTTACACAGTTAACTGAGGGAACACTGATACGCGAACGAGCTAGGAAACTAACCACGCGAAACGAATACTTGAATATTCGTGAAGGACTTGATCACAAAAAAATAAGATACAGCTACCTACCTCTGCTGTTTTTAAGCGGGGAAAAATTTAAAATGGTCCTCTCTCGGTAACGAAAGTAGAGGGAGAGGTGACGCCCCCTTGTCGCGGGAAGAGAGCTTGTGTGGACCTTGGACTTTTCGAGCTATGTCGGCGGGGGTACCTCTTCTGGGTACCCCTGGTAGGGCTTCCCTTGTCGATTTGGTCGGAAACGAGGCTCCAGACTAAGTGCGTCATTCCTTCCTTTTTCTACTCTATCCCTCTCCTTTTTTACTTTTATCCTATCTCCCACTTTTCCATTAAAAAAAGCCTACTCCTATCATTTTACTCTCACCCTTTCTGTCTCTATCTGCATATAAGGACCTGGCAGCTACCTCATGCGTCAGAAGAGAGGCTTTGGAACCTCTATAAAAAACGCCATTCGATGCTCACTGGTTGCTAGAGACTAGGACTAGAGGTGTCCTAGGCGTTGGGGTACAATGAAAGGGATGAGGGTAGTGCCCCGTTAACCCCTTCTCTGGCGCGTAATTATTGACCGTTCCCAGTGCCCGTTGACGTTTGCTTATAGTAGCATTGGTTTGAGGTTCCCATGTTGGTTGCCAGGCCAATAAAAAGCCTTGAGGCGTATTTCTTTGTGTGGCGGGATATCCATTGAAAGCTACTCCGAGATCCTGGCCGTTGTGAAGGAAACTAGTAGGATTTTAATAAGGGGCGTGCTTCTTTGTTGTTCACCTGGTGACAAATCAATGGCCCCTTCGGGGACAGTCAGTGCTGCTTGGTCGGGAGCCACGGCACGCCGACGTTTGACGACTCGTTCGGACGAACAGCAGCACATGGAGCGTGCCTTCTGAAAGATCCGAAAACTCTCCGATAGATAGGCGGGAGCGACTCACGCGGGGACAATTCACCAACTCTCCTTTTTTATTATTGATTGGTCACAAGTTTTTAGAGAGAGAGAAAGCGCTTAAAATGACAGGGAAAAAAGGACCCGTTCGTCTAAAACACAACTGTGCAACATGCCAGTTAGAAAAGTGGTGCGTTGACTTTCCGGAGGGCTGCTACTCAAAATGCAGCCCTGAAAGTATCTGCACTACGTGCATATTGACGCGAGAGGTGGATAAATTAAAAGACCTCTATAGAGCCTCAGAGGAGAGAGATAAAATCCTTGAAAGAAAGTTGGAGAAACTCGAAGCCCCTAACGCAGCTCAGATTCGATGCCTAAAAGAGGCACCGCCCACTGACGTGTCGGAATCCCCTGGTACCCAAGCAGAGATTCCGGCATCATCTGAGGCTAAGCTAGCTGAGGCGAAAGAAAAAGAGAAAAAGAAGAAAGGAAAATCGAAGAAACAAAAGAAAAAGAATAAAGTTGAAACAAAAGTTTAGGCAAAAATAGAAGAAAAACAGATAAACAAGAAGAAAAAGAAAGATAAGAATGTGGAGAGTAAAGAGGAAAAGGGAAGGCCTCTTCCACAAGGGAAGACCCCGTCTTCAGAAACCAAGTGTCCGAAGGCCACCCTCATTGGTGACTCGCAAACACGATGTCTACAGCCGCTGCTAGCGGCCCGCCTTCGCACTTGCGTGAAAGTAAGATGCCTGTCAGGATGGGGGAACCACCACATCAGAGTAGAGGCAGAGAAAGCTCAAATTTATGAGAATTCAGTTGTTGCTCTGATGGTGAGGGGAAATGACCTCTACCCCAGAGGGGGTAAGGTTGGCCTCAGTGATGAGACCATCTAAACGGTGATGGAAGCCGTTGATGACATAGGGCTTAAAACCCGCAAACGTGTGGTGGTTGGCATCTTTCCGAGAAGAGGTCCATCCCGAACCGCTAAAAAAAGAAACGTTGCAGTGAACAGAAGGTTGGCGGATCTCTGCGAGGCAGAAGGAGTATTCTTCTTGGACTCCTATCGTACCTTTATCGGTAGAGACGACCTCTACCAAAGGGACGGGGTACATCTCTCCTTTAAAGGGAAGGCCTTTCTCGCCCACCTAATTCAAGATGTCGTGGAACGCACCCAAAGCAGCGTTCGAAACAGAACGCAAGCGGACGTGTGCCAGCACGCCCGCGTTACTCCTAGAACGACCTTCTCGGAGTTCGTCAAAAAGGGTGTGACCCCAAAAACAGAGAAGCCGGGAAACGGAAGAGCGTAGGGAGTCATACACCACTGGACTTCCTCAAAGTTCTTCTGTTCAATGCGAGGTCAATCAGGAATAAGTTTATGAGCTCCATGGCCTCGTAGTTACAGAGGATCCTTAGATTGTGGCCATAACAGAGTCGTGGATAAAAACCTCAAGCCGAGATTTTAAAGGTGAATTGACGATTCCCGGTTACCAGATCTTCCTGAAAAAAGGCCAGACAGAGAGGGTGGCAGTGTAATGTTGTATGTTAAGGATACTCTTAACTCGACGGATTGCAAAATCGTATTCGACCATGAACTACTAGGTGTTGACCTAGAGATAGGTCCTGCCAAATACAGGACCCTGGTGCTTTATAGACCTCCTGCCCAACTCGTTGAAAAGGACAGAGATCTGTACCAGCTACTAGGAGAACTTGTCGAAGACAGAGTGTGTATCGTCATGGGTGATTTCAACACACAAGTTGACTGGGAAACCAGAGAACCCTGCGGCAAGAACGCACTACTCCTGGAGTTCGCGAACAACGAGTTCCTGACTCAATAGGTGAGAGAGCCAACGAGAGGAAACAATATCCTCGACTTTGTTTTCACCTCTGAGGATGACATCGTTGAGGATATCTCTTTAGGCAAAGAGCTCGGTGGCAGTGACCACCGACTAATTAGAATTGTAGTTAAAGTCCCGAAGGCAGCGCTTGCAACAAGTAAATCAAGGAAACTCGATTTGAAAGGAGCAGACTTTGCAGGTCTTCGTGCTGGACTGACTAACGCTAGGCTAGAAGTCTGCAATGTTGTTGAAGACTCGTGGAACAGATTCAAAACCACATTCATGAGTCTTCAATCGCGTTTTATTCCTCTGAAATATCTCCGTTGGTCGTCTGTTCAACCAAATTGGTTTAATCGAGAAATCGGCCAACTGCTAAGGAAGAAGAGAACTGTGTACCGACAATCGAAAATCTCGGGTGACTTTGACGAATACCGGAGGCTAGCCAGGAGAGTGACGTATAGCATAAGGGCAGCTAAGCGGTCTGAGGAACTCCGAGTGGCGAGACTCTGTAAAGAGAATCCCAAGGAGTTTTTTGGACAAGGGAACAGCCGTAAACAAAAACGTCGAACGATTGGCACTTTAAGAAATGAGGAGGGGGGCATTAAAACACTTAGATGCAGAAAATGCTAACCTCCTCAACGACTACTTTTTTTCAGTGTTTACTGAAGAGTGGGGTCCCATCCCCCAGCCAATGGATTCCTACTCGCAGGAAAAGCTGGAGGATATGGAATTCACCGAAGGGAAAATAAAAAAGAAGATTAGTGACCTAATGACGAATAAGTCACCTGGCCCGGATGGGTTTCTACCTAAAGTGTTAAAAGAAGTGCGCGATCAAGTGTCACGACACCTAAGCGCAATCTTCAACATGTCAATCCAGGCCAAATGCTTTCCTAGAGACTGGTGTAAAGGGGAGGTGACTCCTATCTTCAAGAAAGGAGACCGAAGCCAACCGTCAAACTACCGACCTATCAGTCTGACTTTGATAGTCGGTAAACTCTTGGAAAGCATGATGGTGGACAAAATGATGTCATATTTAGAGTCAAACCTGCTCTTGAGGAGTTCCCAGTACAGCTTCTGAAGGCATCGGTCATGCCTGACGAACCTTGTGGAATTCTTTCTCTTCGTGTTCAGTGAGCAGGGGCGGGACAAGGCGGTGGATGTGGTGTACTTAGACTTTTAGAAAGTCTTTGGTAAGGTACCACACCGCCGCCTTCTCCAGAAAGGGCGAGCGCTGTGCATAGACGGAAAAGTAGCCGGCTGGATCGAGAACTGGCTAAGTGGCAGACGGCAACAAGTGGTGGTGAATGGACAGGCTTCTGAGTTGGTGCCCGTTACTAGCGGGGTGCCTCAAGGTTCTGCCCTGGGACCACTACTAATCATTATCTACGTCAACGACATGGACGGTGACATGGTTGCCAAGATTTCCAAATTTGCCGACGATACCAAGCTTGGTATGAACGTTGCAAAGGATGGAAATACCGCCCGCCTGCAGGAAGATCTTATGAAGATTGCGGAGTAGCCACACACGTGGCAAATTCCTTTTAACGTGGGAAAAAGCAAAGTGCTGCATATCGGCCACAAAAACCCCCAATCTCAGTATATTGTTTAAGGGCCGTTCTATTGAATCCACCAACACTGAGAAGGACTTAGGTGTAACAATTATTAGTGACCTCAAGTTCTCAAAACAGTGCATTGAGGCGGAGAAAAAGGCTCAAAAGATGCTAAGTTATATAAAGCGCCAGTTTGGATATCAGAACAAGGAGATTGTACTGTGTTTGTACAACTCACTTGTCTCCAACCGCACCTGGAGTATGCCGTACAATTTTGGAGTCCTTCATTTCGTAAGGATATCGCGAGATTGGAACGCGTACAAGCCAGGGCAACCAAGCTCATTTCCTCTATCCAACATAAAAGTTATAAGGATAGACTAAGGGAATTAGATCTGTTCTCACTGGAAACCCGTAGACTGCGTGTTCAGCTCATCGAAGTTTTCAAAATACTTCGAGGGTTCGACAATGTTGACTACCGGGATATTTTCACACTGAGTAAGAACAGAACGCGCACTCACGGCTTCAAACTTGAACTTAAGCGTTACAACCGCGGTAAGTGGAACGCAGTTCCAGTGGAAGTTGTGAACAGTGAATCTGTTGACCAGTTCAAATCAAGACTAGACAAAGTCTTGTAAAGTGGCCGTTTAGGGACGCAAAACAATTAAGCAGCCATGTGCTCTCTTGATTGCTAGTCCAAAGGTTCCCTCTTTGAATGGACCGTAGGTCTCCTAGGGTATTTCCTTTCCTTGTTACTCCTTGTTATTAATAACCAGGAGTGTTTCCAAAATTCGAACACAATAAAAAAAAATTAATTACCTGGGATCCAACACAAAATCTAAATAGATTACGTGTTACTGCTCTTCAAATAACTTGAACTTGCCTTCTGCCAGTACAATACAAAAATTAAAATAAAAGGGATGTACGTGAATAACAAGGGAACTTTTAATGTCGAAATTAAAATGACAAGGGTTCGTAAAAACCCCAACACACTTGAAACCAGATTGATATAATACCTATGTTAATATATATATATATATATATATATATATATATATATATATATATATATATATATATATATATATATATATATATATATATATTTATATATATATATATATATATATATATATATATATATATATGTCGTGGTATGACATTACATTATATCAATACCATATTGTATCTATCAGGGAGGGACCAATAACTTAAAAGCGAACTGACAAAAGGGACGGAAAACCACGAGTTCAGACGGGCTGAGTAGCGAGAGAGTGGACGATGTCAAGTAAATTATGGACAATGGCAAAGCTCAAGGTTATTTAATGAGGCATGAGGGAAAAATATAATTTTATTTACACAAAAATAATGAGAGAATTGATAGGTAAAATTATCTCAGAGAATTAACAGGCAAAATCACATCAGTAAATGAAAGGGGGAATTGTAGTTATAATTCAGACTATGAAGTTAGAACTTAAGGTATTCCTGAAGGAGACTATTCAAATGGTGTGTGTGTGGGGGGGCGGGGGGGGGAACCTCAATTAGGTTACTAAAAGGGGGAAAGGGGTTGGCTTACGGATGTCTTCTGCACTTGAGGTGAGGCTGCTCGGACTTCAAAGCGGGAGGTTGGAGTGATGACGGTTCTCCAAATGCAAGGGAGGAGGGTAATTTCCGGCCAATGGGAGATATTTCGGCTACCCGAAATGAGGAGGGCTTCGACAGGAGTTGATGAAAGAAGTTGGAAAAATCACTTGGGTCGATCGTTCAGTGGAATTACCTGCTGGCTGGGGCTAATTCCAAATACACATAATACTCCAGCTTTCACTTTGCTTTGTTGCTAGCACTTGACTTGGAACAATGGGGAATTCTTCTGGGTTCTGGGCGAGACTTCTCAACTCTGTGTCTCCTTATGGAAGTCGAACTCTATTTATGTTCGAAGCTCTCCCCGAGGGCAGTTAGCGGAAAACAGCTCTACTCTCGAATGGCCTCGAATCTTCTTGCAGAGACCATTCTAGTCCGCAGAAGTGGCATGGGGTTATGCTTACTAATTTAGGCCTAACCGGGCATTCTGCACCGCGTGGAAGTAAAGTCTGCTCAAGATATTCCACGTGGGGTTCCCTCACACTTTTCTACTCCCAAAACTAATTTAAGGATTCGGAAATCTCTGGAAGATTGATAGTTGCTTATAACTTTTCCCTGATTAGGATCTGTCTTAGTTATTCTAACTGATCATTAGAAATAAAATTTACTCATATCGTTTTTCTACTCAAGCGCTAAATTTAGACCAGAAAAATGTGTTTTCCCCGTTATGAGTATTTTGAATTTAGATGAAACTTTAGTTCAGGATTTTTTATTGGCCATAGTTTTTGACAGATTGTGATATAAACCCGTAATTAATTTACTCCTGCCTTTTCGGTCAGATGGTATTAGCTTCCCTTATTTATTATCTTTTTCTATTTCAATTTAAGAGTTATTATTCTTGTTTCAAAACTGATGAGGGCCTTTTGCTAGACTAGTCAGTTTGTCATATGGAGATGATGGGGCTCTCGTGGCCTAGTAGATAAAGCTCCAAATTTCCATGCCTGAGTACTCGGATTTAAGCCCAAATGAGAGCAAACACAATACATATAATATCTGGAAGCACATTCTTTTCACATCAACATCCCCTTCATATTTTGGGGAGAAGCTTTACTAAGGAAAAAAAAATTTTTCTGAAATATGTATATGAATAATATATTTTAAAATCTTTACTCAAATTTTCCGTAAGAAGAGAATAATTTTTAGTGTGAATTTTGCTGAAAGGATATTTATCCTTAAACACTTTGCAATTTCGAGCTTTCACAGAAATATATTATACATAAGCAGAATTTAGTTCTTCGATGATTTTTTTCAAAAAGATATTGAATCTTTTTGCCAGAAGTCTTTCCAAACGTTTGTCTATCATTACAAATTCATCTTCGAACTTGCTGAGAAGATGATTTCCCACATATTTTTATATCAGTCCTTTTTAATTTTCATCGCTTACATAATAACAGTAAAGTACATATCCTTTAGTTTATATTTAGAAGCACAAGTTAAAGTGAAAAGTAGATTGCGTAACATTGCTAATATATTTAATGTAATATTTTGTTCTGCTAACACTTCTAAATTCAATGATTAGTTGCGTTATTAATCACAATGAGTGTAGAGAGGCCAAGCAATCCAAGCCAAATCATAAGTTGTAAAATAGAAATTTATGGGAGTAGTTGTCTTTAGGGTGTAACTTCATTCCACCTTAAGAGCGTCTGTGGTGAGTCTCATTGATCGCCTTAGTGAAAGTGGAGATCTTCTTGAGGAAGTGTTTAAGTTGACTTCCATTAATTTTGAGAGGCTCTAACCCCTACGAAAAAAATTTGCCAAGCCTATGCCCTATATATAAATAAAATAAGATAATTGCTTCAAAATTTAGCAAACCTCTAATAGAGGGATAGTTGTGTAATCCAACCGGGGGAATTTGGGTAATTCATCCGAGAAAAGAGACATAAATGAAATACCCATATCCAAAAAGTTACTTGCTGAAGCCAAATAATAAATTTTTTAATGTTTATATATATAAAATAATTCAATATTTAAAGATATTATAGATATAGTAAATCTATATATATATATATATATATATATATATATATATATATATATATATATATATATATATATATATATATATATATGTATATATATATATATATATATATATATATGTATATATATATATATATATATATATATATATATATATATATATATATATATATATATATATATATATATATATTAATGTAGGAGATACTTTTTCGCCAAATGAATTAAATCAAATCCTAATGAGATATAAAAAGAGAAATGAAAAAAATCATCCTAAAATATAATTGTTATGAAATGAAGGTGGAAAAGGTCATTGTAAGCAAACAAGTAAAAGTGGTTCGAAGTAAACGAACGCTTTGACCAGAAAGTAAATGACATTATTATCAAGAAATGTGCAAACTTCGCGGGAATAGAAAGCGTTAAGGTCACTAAAATGCTGACTCATTTGCAAAAAAACTCGACTGACAAACTTCCAATAATGGGAGTTTACACGGTGGATGAAATATAACGAAATAAAGTGGAGACAGAAGAGAAAATGTGTCTCATGTATAAAGTGGGTATTGAAAACGGATTAGATAAACATGTTAAAATAAACATATGAAAGGAAATTATTAGAGAAGGAACTGACTAACAAAACAAACAAAGGCAACGAGGAAATAAAATATGCTATTAGTTAGCAAAAATTAATTTTCCGTAAATATGTTCATGGAAACAGTAAAAAACTAAGATAACTATTTGTTTTGGAAACAACGGATAATCAGGGATAATGTTAATAAAAGAAGAGAGTAATAGAAGATTAACACAGTTAGAATGACATAAATTGTGCTTACAGGATGGAGAACCGGCGAATATAGACGATAGAAGGAGTCAGTGCTCACGCGGCGACTCCTTTTAAAAAAAGAAAAAGATTCACGAGACACTTCATGATGAATAAACTTTAGCTCAGAAACACTGATCCATAGGTAATCTTCCTTGAAGAAAGTGAATATAAATGTATAAGAAACAATAAAGAAAATGGAAGATAAATGTATCGCGTAAGAGAGATTACTTATCCTAGTCAAAACTATGAGAAACTTGAACAAATAAATAAATTCGGAAAAAGAATTTATTTTATACGATTGAACAAATATCCTGTTTATAGGAACAACGAGAACCAACCATTTATGAACACGAATGTCGTTAAAAAAAGTATAATTGAAGTTAATTTCAAATCATTTAGGGGGAAATAGTTATGTTTGCAAAGATCCAATTCGCTGTTTACACTATCGAACAAAGCATCTTTTTAATAGATTTAGGCGTATCTTCGCTCCGAATCAAACTGTTCTTCGGCCATCACCGGCTTTCAGAACAATAAATCTTTTAGAAGAGCACCGCTTTTGCTGGTCCCTAAAATATTTAAATTTCCAGGAGCAACATTTATTTGTTTTTTTCTCTTTTAAAATACGAATCTTTGGAGCAACCGTTTCTTGGCTCTTAATTTTTAAACTAAGGATTCTTGGGGGAGCCTTTACTGGTTCTCTAGAGTGATTTCTACTCTTGTAGCAGAACTCACTATCTGACCAGTAATTAACTCAATTAATGTTCCGCTATTTAATACCTCAGCAAGAGTGGACCCACTATCGCTATGGCCGAAATTCTCTGCGATAAATAGTCCTCTTTTTAAACATCCCTTTTCTATACCATATACCCCATCCTCAGCTTCAGTATTTCCCCCATTTACTCCGTTTATTTTTACACTAAGAAAACTCTTTCTTTTGGCTGCAATTCTAAATTTGCTGGGACATACAATTGTACTCGGTTTTTAGTTTCCACTAAGAGCTCTATTGGTACTTGCACCCAACTACAAAGTAAATTATTTTTAAACAGAGTATCTTCTTTGTTATAGCTCGTCACGCGGCCGTAACTTTCTATACTAGTATTAACATGAGTTACATCACTAATCCTTTGATTCAGCCCTACATCTATGGAATGTGACACTTTATTTCCTCTGTGAATAAAATCCTTCCTCCAATTTGATCAATAGACTCAAAACGACTCATCGATGGGTCTCGTAGCCCATCGTTAGTATAACAGAGTGATGGCTCTCTTAGATCATCATGCAACACATTCATCGCCTTAAGTCGTCGCACACGACTGTTAGTTTCATCCTTTGGTTTCTATTGGCATTGGCTGAAAGCCTCTGGTGTATCCCACTTCGTTTTGCAAAAGGCAATGTTAATATCCTCATCTAACTTAATTTCACTCTAAAATTGCTTTTGTGCAGCAGGGGAAATGTTTGAGTATGTAAATTGCAGTTGCAGCTAATATATTCCATAGCTCTTTCATATTACTACACCAGAAGTTTAATGAGGTTATTACGGCTTTAAAAGATTGCCCAACTGCTTTGTGTACCCTACATACAAAAGTGTATAATATATGCCCTAAGAGGATATACTCGTATTATATCCACTTTCTTGTCTTTATTCCACTTCAGAGCGAATAACGCAGCTTCTCCAGTCAAGAGCTGTTCTTCTTCTTCACTAATTTTTTAGCAATGATGGTGGAGCGCCTCTGTGAAAGCTTGCTATGTTGTACCATTTTTTAAACTAGGTCCGTATTCAACAGTCATATGGTCATTTCATTTAATTAGTGTACACACAGTTTTGCCTCTGTGATTTTGTTTTAATCAATTCGAACTAATGTAGGTTTCTAGAGTAAGTATTCTTTTAGCTCATTAAACTATGTGTTTAAGTAAGTTTCTACCAATACGCCATTTACTTTTCCTTTCAGTTTGAAAACTGGATTTGGTAAATATAGTACACGTGTTATTTTTAAAGTGTGGGCGTATACAGTCTTTGATGAGTTAGGTGGATTTGTGGGATTTGGGGTGCTTGTAGGAGCTTGTTCCATCGTCTCAAAAAGGGGTCAAATCTGTGGTATCAAAAAAAGAGATATTTAGGGAAAAATGCAGTACTATTGTAGCGTCACTGTTATTATGATCAGTAAGAGTATCTAAGGAAGAAGCAGCTCAAGCTAATTCATAGAAATCACTAAGTGCCTGAAAAATATTAGCCCATTGCTACAAGAAATAATCAATTCCTACTCTGAATAAAATTGATACGAAAATATAAAATGCATTTTAGCTCAATAATTTCGATATGAGATATCGTAGATAGTACAAATTCTTCAAATTTATGTGCCCAAATAATTTACACAACAACTGCCAAATGAAGCCTAAAGATCTCGTCTTCCATATAGTAAACAAACCATAAAGATTTGCTCTCAATTACAGACTAAACCAAAAATGACTTCGTATAATTTGACTAATAGTTCAAAAGTAAGAGAAAAGTCTTTTGATAAAATGAAATATTAAGGTGCCACCACAAAAATAAAGCTAACAGCCTAAATGCCCTTTACGCCCAAAGGTCGTACCTGCAAGTTGTGTTGTTTTCTTGACGTATTCAATCGCTGCGTCTTCGTGATAATTGATTTTGCCAATCTTCTGGCCTCGGAGATTCTTTTATACGTGTCTCGCAGTCCGCACTCGTGCTGTGCTCTGGTTGAAGGACACTATGTCCCGCGAAAGCTTCAGTGATGTAGCCCTACAAAATTACAAAATATTCTGAGCTAGCATCTCACTGTTGCTCCCACGGTGGGTATGGTAGACTATTAGTCAGTTATTTCCAGACTCTAACAACTAAAAGGAGGAATTTTATTCTCTTTTCTGGAGAATGAATAAGCCAGGCCACTGAGGGGTACTGAAGATAGAGTCCTTGTGAAAACTGGTAGAGGCAAGGTCGCCAGGGTGGAATTTGTGCTCTCTTCTGGCTCTGTAACTCTGGCTATGACCCAATGATCCTCAGTCGGTAGATGTGGCAGAAAGTCAAGGTCATCAGGCAGTCAGCGCAACTGAATCCTTCTTGGTGATAATGGACTGCCTGGTAGTTTGGTACACGGTGTAATCTGACAGTGATAACAGCAACTCAACGTGTTTTCTTGCCCGTCTTAAAAACTCGGTACGACGCAATGGCTGAGAGCAAAAGGAGCCGTATGAATATAGCTTTAATCAAAATACAAGATTTCTTCATAATGAACTAATCCTCCGTTTACATAGGTTTTATATGGGGAGAGGCGGTGCTCACCTCTAAAGGATTTTACCAATAGTATACTACTTAGGAGGAGCTATTAGCTAATTTAATAGATGTCCTCCAATCCTATATTACGCGGGAGGTATTTTCACAGGTCATTAAATGGGTTTACCAATACTGAACTAAGAAGGGCAGGTCATTTTTTTAACACTGCCTGACCTATCTTAAAAAGTGAGTGGCACCGTGAAACGTATGACGCAAGCAGAGAGGGTTTTGGATGGTATAACAGATTTGTAAGCTTTTGGGAGGGGGAATTATTTAAAAGGAGGCAGCTTTTTCTACCAATGCCTTGGTTTTACTGCTTGCATGGCATGATTTCTGCTGTGACATCATTGAGATTTCGGGAAAACGAAATACAGAATTTTGTCAGCAGATGCGAAGAAAAGGTGGGCTTTTGAATAAGACGTAAACATTTTGTATTCTTAAGCGTTTACTTCCTATCTATTTGTCTATTTATTTTCTATCGATCTATCTATATATCTAATTTTATGCAGATGTATGTTTCCTAAGTATGAAATTAAGAGGTGGTCTTCCTGTTTCGTCTCACTATGCTATAGTTTTACTTTGTTGTTAAAGCACTTAAGAGAAAAGAAAAATAGTGAACAAGAAAAAAATTATAAGGACAATAGTGAATATTTTTTAAGGAAAATGTTTAAAACATATTCATATAAACATGGTTTAGTACTTGATACATAAAATTTTTAGTAAATTACACCTTGGAGATTTTTAAGGGATTCAGATCAGGAGATTGACTTGGCAATTGCAAATCATAAATTCTACCAGTATGCAACCAATGATTAGTTTGTTGTCTCTCTGGTTTGGCTGATTGTCTTGTTGAAAAGCCCATCCTAATTTCAAGTTCAATGAGCCAACTCTAGATAACAAACTACTTTCTAAATTTCCAATCATTCTTTTTTCGAGTACATCCATTCTTCTAACCCATCATGAGAAAAACAGCCCCATACCCTGATTATCTACCAAAAATATGACGATAAGGGTGGTATTCTATGGCACATGGGCAGCACACTTTGTTTTCCAAAGCTTTCTGTGCGAATTTCGACCCAAAACATATAATTACAGGCTTATTAAGAAGGCTTGAATTTCTAAACTACCCCCTCCACCCCCAAAAAATTCATTCCTTCGCTGAATCTAAAATAGCAGGATAGGTTCAGTATACGTGAAGTTATGCTAATTGATCAGAAGGGAAAAATCATCACTAATATGGGTTAAATTAATGATATTGGGTAATTATAAACTATTTTCTAGTTTTATTTTTTAAATAGATGTTTGACTCATTTCCAATTCCAGAAATGTTTAATTCCAAAGCAAAGCGTTCAACCATTCTTACTCTGCACCAAAGTCGATTGAAATCCGAGGGGATAGTTGCTATATATTTTAAATAAAGAAGCACTGCACCATCTTTAATATCATTATTGACTATATAAAGCAGGTTTAGACTCTTCAGAAGCAATCTTCTGGATGCTTAAGACCAGCAATTCAATGAGATTTTGAATAATGGTGCAAAGTGGTATTCTATGAGGAAACTCCATTCCGCATGTTTGTAGCTTCTAAAAGTTCTCTCGTTGGAATAAGAAAAGGAAAGTGCACTGATGTATTCTGTATCTTACCTGCGGTCAAGCAAACAGACACTATCTAAGTCTAGCACTGCATCTCTTATGAACAGAACTGTAAAACTAACAATTTTGCCCAAGAACACTGCAACGAGTATGAAATCAATAAAGGGTGGTCTCCAAAAAACATGCCCTAACTTTCGATAGACCTCAATTTCTGAACTTTCTGCAAGGATTGATTTAAACTTTGGTGATAACTCGGTTATTGTGTTTAAAAACATCATATTAAAACATGAGACACTTGGGATTTTTCTTCTTTATTGTAGAGCACGTGATCGAAATGACCTCCATTTAGCTCTGTCCATTTCTTGAGTCGCAGCACAAAATTGTCCATGAAGTCCTTACAAACCGACCGACTAATGGCTATGATCTCCTTCCTGATAGCTTCCTTGAGTTATTTGATGGTTCTGGGTCTCCCTGCGTACACTTTCTCTTTAAGGTAGCCTTACAGAAAGAAACCGGGGGGGGGGGTAAGGTCTGGGCTCTGAGGTGCCCACTCAAAATCAGTCTTGAGACTGATTACACGGCCACCAAAGTTCTCTTTCAGCCAATCACGGCACAGATTTGAAGTGTGAAAGCTTGCTCCATCTTGCTGGAACCAAAGATTCCCCATTTACAAGGAAAAGAGGGCCTGCAGCTCTGTCTTGAAGGTTTTGAGGACCTTAACATACCGCGCCTTGGTGACTCAGTGTCGCGCCAGATTTCTCGAAGAAGAATCGTCCGTTGATGCCTCTGGTTAAGATTGTTGTCTATATTCTGCACTTAGGGAAGTATAAGGGCTTTTTGATTACTTCATTTATTCTGGAGAACTCCCAGACGACATTTGTCTTCGAGTTCCCCTTCCTTCAAGATGGAAGTGGGCTTTATCTGAGGTCCCAATAAGGTTACGGAAAGTTCAGTCTCCTGAATCTTCTCCATTCTCTTGACTCCTTTATCCTTTCTCTGTTCCTTGTCTAAAGCTGCATGTGTCTGCTTTGTATCTATTCTCCATCGGTAGGCCTTTACATCCATTACTAGTACTCTCTCGCAAGTCTCACGGGATATATCGATGGGACTGTCTTCGCTTGCGCACAGAGCGTTTTGGACTCTCCTGAAATGACTCTCTCACGCTCTCGACCAGATCAGCTGTACGCTTTCTGGAGCGTCTTGAATGGTTTGAACGGTTTAACTGGCTGGATTGATGTTCTTCACTGTCTCATAGTTCTCGAAGTGGTCCAGCCATTCCTGAATTCTTCTCTTGGAGGGGGCTTTTTCACATTTGATCTGATACACGAAAGTGTCCTGCAATTTCTTGAACGAGCTTCTCTTGTGGTAATGTTTGACGCAGTATATTCTTTGCTGGATCTCCCACTGAGATCTAATTGTGTTCACAGGAGGTGTTTCGGTCATTCCTCTCAAAGTAAGGGTGATAAGTTAATGAATGAAAGATATATCACAAAAAGTGTGTGCAGGCTCGTGTTTTGGGGGTCATCTTGTAAAACGTTCTTCACCAGCATCTTTCTCCAACAGTTAAAGTCCATCTGGTGATGATAACAGTATTTTTTCAGTATGATGGTGCACATTCTCACAAGAATAGCAATAACAAAGTTTGTGGCCAAAAATAAAATCGAAATTTTACCACCACGACCGAAGAATTCGGCAATTTTAAATCAATAGAAATATTGTCAGGCATTATCTAACTGGCCGTTGATAAACAAAAGCCATTCAACTATCACCAATCGTGAGTACTTATTTGGAAAAAAAAGAACAATATTAATAAAGTAATAAAAACAAACTTGGTCTCCAGTAGGTCAAAACAAATTGAAGTGGTACTTAAGGACAGCAGAGATTATTGTCAAAATTCACTAATTGCATTAATTTACTGGATTTTTTAATAAAATGCAGTTGATCTGTAAATCTTTGGCATTTCTCACTTTCAAAATATAACACAAACATACACAATCAAAATGCAACGTTTTTTAGCCTAAATATCTTTATATGAAAAATTTATTATTCTAAAATTTTGGGCAATTACAGTACTTTCTAACTTCAGAATTTTGTGTAAAAAATGTATTATTGTCCACTCTTAATGCAAATAATCAGTAATTTTTAAGTGATTGTCAAATAATCCGTTTCATTTCCAAATCCAAATAGCCATTTATTTATATGATTCCTATATAATATATCTTATGAAGTAATTTGAAATGGTTTAACACATTTACCCTACAAATCTTTCAAAACGAGGGTTGAGATTTGTTTAAAACTCTTTTCGAGAATTATCAGTAGAGTATGACATTAAAGGTAATATTAAATATAAACGGAATATAGGCCAACACTATTTTAACCATCTATTCTTTCTTCTTTTTTTTATCATACAGGTGTTGGTATATTTTAGGTGTTCGAGAAATATTGTTGTACTGGCAATTTCTGATTTAGTACCCACTGGACAAGTGCTTAATAGAAAAGCCAATCAAAACTGATACTAATTGTCATAAATTGAGAACGTTAATAAACCGGTGCCATGAAAATTCAGCTTCTATTTATACACAGTAATATTTGTAGCACTTTAATGCTATTTTAACTTTACAAAATTCAATACACAAAATGTATGTTCAATGAAACCCTCATTTATTTAATAAATAAACATCACCTAATTCGAGAATGACCTTCATTTGGCATGATTAGTTTCGTTTTGAAGATATGTATACGGGTGCCCTGGTTTTATTAGTTCACATTTTAAATTAATATATTATTGAAGCATAAAATATGACAACACTGTATAAGGTTCTCGGTTAGTACCACGTTATGAAAACCCATCTTAAGTACATCGTAAATCCCTTTAAATAAGTTTTATTTTAGAGTGACACTTGTTTCGGTTATCCGAATTTTCGCACATAGAAATAGAGCTTTTATTGTTTCCTTGCTATTTGCAAGGGTCTTTAGTTCATTATCTATATAGTGTGGTGCGTTCTAAAGCGTAGCCTTGTAATCACTTCCTCAGCAAAGTTATGAGCAAAATCTCAGGTGAATCCGTTAATGACTCAAATAATTTTGCTATATTTTCAGCAAGGTAACAATAAAATCGCAAATCAAGACATTAACACCTGCCACCAGGAAAGCAAAAAAGCTTTATTTAAAGTACAAATTAGGGGATTAGGACAATACGTGGAGGCCACATATATGCTGCTTTACATGAGCAACTACATTCCATGAGTGCTACAATGGAAAACAGAGGTCGAAGGCTTTGGCATCCTTGTCGTGTGGAGGCAACAAAATAACCCAAAGAATATTTCTTTATTCTGTATGTTTGTTGGTATTTTTTTTAATAGCTCCAAAGAAGCAGATGACCTCTCCTCCCTCCCATCACTTATGAGATTAAGGAAGAAAACTTGGATCCTACATCCAATGCTTTAAGTCCATCAAAGTTACTACAAGTTTGTGTGACCGGCCTTTCTCTGAGATTTTCCTGAGGGACCAGGTTAGAGTTAAACGAGATTCTTGCATGATGTGGAAATTTTAAAGCACATCGCTGTGCTTGCAGCGCATGCAACATATAGAAAGTGGTAGTTCCATTAAAAAGCTTTACGAGGGGTATAACCAAATGGGGTGTTCCCACACCAGGATTGTATCCAGGTAGGATACTCGAGTGTTAGCCACATAGGAATGACTGACCAATATACATCTCTATTTTTTCTTGCCAACCAGGGTGGCTAAGTTTTAGAAAACGCAGTATTGCCTGCTAGTATGCTGCCTGACATATGCAGCAGTAGTTTTGCCGTGAGAACGGCAGCGGGGTGTTGGTTATTCCAACTCGTGGGATTAGTAAGAAAAAAATTGGATCTTAATGTTGCATTAACCATTCGATCTGTGCCCACTAACGAAGATTTACCTTTGCCCTAATCCTATTACCTCTTCAGAAACTCTCGATTTTGATCAAAAATAGCAGCAGGTAAATAGTACTAATTAAGAAATTACACATCTCACAACACCACAAGATACTGAATTTTTCCAACTGAACTTTCTGCATAGCCGCATAAAATCAGTTAACATGAAATGAATGACCTCATCTTTTTCATAATGATGTCCGAATATCCATTAACCGAATTAAACATTCTGCATTGGAGTATTCTTTCTTCAAACATGGTGACCTTTTTTTTTACAGATGTTGTTGGTTTAATTAATGATCTAAACCGAACATTCAGAGAAGAGGAAAAAGGTCGTTCATTGATGCTTCTAAGCATTAAGCTGAAATAATTCATAACAAATACGAAAATGATGCCATTCCATTTGGATATTCTGTCGACACGAAGGATCATATGTGGTGATTTTAAAGGTGGTCGTCGTGTTACTTAGTCTCCACTGGAGGTAAATGATGTACTACTTCTGCATTTTCGACAGGGACAGCCATGCTTGGTCATAGTATTATGAAATGAAGGAATGACTTCTACAGGAGTGTTTAATCCCCAGTTTGAACTACGTCTTCTGTGAGGCATTACTAGATATTTTCTCTACACAGTAGTCAAAAATCAAGGAAGATATGTTTGTTTGCCCTGATATACGAAAGTTCAACATTTCAAGACAATTTCAGGAGGGGATGGGGAGAAAAAAACCTGGGGTCGCATTCGAGTCAGCGTCCCCAAATTTCCGTGGTTACAACAGAGCTCCAAATGCAAGTGAATTCGTGGAAAATATGTTGAATGCGTACCAAAGAATGTAATTAATACGTCTCTAAAATTCATTTTCTCCAATTAGAGATAGAATAGTGTGCCACCTCGAGCTAAATAATCTGATTAAAGATTCCCAACATGGGTTTAGGCGGGCGAGATCATGCTTGACAAATTTGCTCGAATCCTTCCATAAAATGATTTGCGTTTACGACGAAAGCAAAGCTGTAGATGTCAACGTCAACGTCAGTAGTGGAGTGCCACAAGGCTCCGTTCTTGGCTCATTATTGTTTCTAATATATATAAACGATTTGGATAATGGCGTATTTAGTACGATTTCTAAATTTGCTGAACACAAAGCTGGGCAACCGTGCCTATGTAAGATCGGATGTAGAAAAATTACAAAAGGACCTAAACTTGATTGTCAGATGTGCGGATAAGTGGCAAATGCAGTTTAATTTAACTAAATGTAAGGTGATGCATTTGGGTTGCCATAATTTGAGGGTAGAGTATACCATGAAAAGCCAGGTCCTCGACGTAGTTAAATTGGAAAAAGACCTGGGAGTTTTAGTCTCGGATGACTTCAAAGTCACAAAACAATGCGCGGATGCATGTAAAAAAGCAAATCGTGTGCTGGGTTATATCGCGCGTAATTTCACGTTCAAATCCAAAGAGATAATTTTACCATTGTATAAATCACTTGTGCGTCCACTGCTCGAATATGCGGTTCAATTTTGGGCTCCATAAACAAAGATATCGCGCAATTAGAAAGAGTGCAGCGTAGGGCTACAAAATTAATTCCCGAGCTGAGAAACAGGCCCTATGAGGATAGACTCAGGGCATTAGATTTGCCATCTCTCGAAGGCAGAAGATTACGTGGCCAGCTAATAGAAGTATTTAAAATATTGAAAGGATTTTCAAACGTTGATTATAGGAATTTGTTCGAATTGGATCATAAGGGAAACACTCGGCAACACGGATTAAAATTAGTCAACAAGCGATTTAACACTAGTATAGCCTAAAACTATTTTACGTTTAAAATTACTCAAATTTGGAATAGGCTACCCACCCACGTAGTGGATAGTAGGTCGGTAAATATGTTTAAAAACCGTCTTGACGCGCACTTAAATAGTATAAATATAACGTAGTCTGAGCACAGTAAAGAATAACGTCTTTGCAAAAGGAGTTTGGAGCGGAGGAACAACGAGAGTAAAAATGATGACTAAAAATGATGCCAGCGATTTCTCTTGCATGTGTAGTTTAGATATCCATTTTCTTTTCCGCCTATCCTATAACTAGATTTTCACCACTAGCAGTCGAGGGCTGCGGAAGTTGAGAAGAAAAACTTTCTATCTTCCCCCTAGGTTAAAGTAGTTAATATGCATGACATTGTACACATGTAGATAAGTGTGTACAGTAGATTATATATTTAAAAAAAATAAAAATAATAATAATAAAAAAAAAATTTATAGCATGTTAGAGATACACTCGTAGATAAGTGTGTATCGTAGTTTCGGATGTAGTGTAGCGGACTAGCCTCGAGCGGACCTTAGGGTCTTTGCTGGTCCTAGATTCTGTAGTTCTGTAGTTTTACCGGCAAATTTCGTGTCTTAAGTGACAAATATGGTGAATTTTATCAGCAAACTACAAGTCTTGTAAAACATTACCAGGGCAATTGAATTCTCTATATGCTGTCTTTTTTCTACAGTGAAAGTAAAAGAAACAGTTTAATAGAAAACATTAAAGTGATTGTGCTTCTTCAAATGCATATATGTTGAGGGAACTTTTCCCTAATACCTATAAAATAATTATTATTCTTTTTATCATTAAAATGACAACAAATCAAGTAATTTAACAGGTTACTGTTAAATTAGGTACATTCAAAACAACATAAGAATCGACTCTTTTCATTGAACACACAAATTTGTTTAAAAGTGTGTTGACTAGTATTATCACTACGTAAAACATTTTGACAACTGTTTTAATCGGCCAGTATTCAAATATTGGCACATATAAGCTTATTTCAATTATAATTTGATGTAAATATACTCAAAAGGAAGAAAAAGTTAACACACCACACACCTTAAGCTATATAATTCACTTTGAGTAGTTTGTTCTAAATTTCCCCCTCCTGGCCTTGCTTTTTTGTTGGGCCAGCTCTTTATTACCATATGACTTGAATTTTTATTATTAATGCGAATGGTAATAAATATCATTATGAATGCAATTAATATTAACGCTAAATATAGGATCAGTCGTATCATCTTTATGAACTCGGCATTATAATCAAATACCGAATAATTCCTTACTCTTACTTCTGGGACGGTTTTTCGCTTTTGTGAGATTTTTAATAACCTTTACATCTCTTCTCTCTTCATCGAAGAAGTGGAAAAAATTCCAAGAGAGACTTCTATTCGGATGAAAGTATATATTTTAAATTAAGTTTATTTTAGTGTCAATTTTTTTGTAAAACCATAACTATATCTAAAATTGTTTAATTTGTTTATTGGTTTGTTTTCGTCATAATTAGGTTAAAGACAATGTGTACTTTTGTAAAGTGGCAAATATTCTCTTTATCTCCAAAGAAAAAGCTAAAATATGATGCCATTATATAGGCTAACATAAATTTCACTTCTTGCCACAAAATGGGTTTTAGCTAATTTAATAAACGGCTGTTTATTACATTTATATCTTGTAAGAAATACAATATTGAGAGATATATTGTAAAAAAACAAAGCGTAATTTGACAGCTTTGATATAGAGTATCTATGGAATTTTGACGATCAATAAAGAAGGTGGACTAGGTTAGATACCGCCGTTAGCAATTAGGAGAGGCGCGCATGCCTGTTTTCTGGCGTGGGTTGTTTTTTTCATTTAATGGTAGATTTAGTTATGCATCGTCTATGAAAGAATGCATTACCATTGCTTAAATTAATTCTCAAACAATTGAAAAAGGAAAGCTGAGTTGTAGTTAGTCACGGCACCGGCTCTAATATGAAGATGTTAGAGTGCTTGTGTCTTAACTGAAGACGGTGAAGAAGATCAGAAAAGCAGTGATTGGATCAAGTTGTAATTACGTGGATATGGCAGCTTAAAAAGCTAGATGGCAATTCCAGATCGTAAGGGTTCTTGATTTTCGAGGCACAATGGTGAAAAGGATAGATTAGTTGGAGTTTCGGTACTTAAGATTTTAAATTTGAGAAAGACAAATTTGAAACTAATCCAATTTTAAGGGAAAACCATTAAAATTTGCTGAGCATGAGTGTAGCACAAGAAAAGCGGCCTTTAGGAAGGAGAACTCGTGTTTTAAAGTTCTGGACACGGTAGAGAGGACGAACTGTAGTATTGGGGGTTCCAGTGGCAGGCAAGTTCCAGTGATCAGGGCGGGAGCTACCACAGGTTTAGATAGCTGTCTTAAAACTATGTTGGTCAGTGAGATGCAGGATACAACTGATAGAAAACTGAGACGATTTGCTGACATATGCAAAATACGATTTGAAATCGAATTGACTGACAAAGGAAACACCTATGTTTCTAAGGTTTCAAATTACGCGATCGAGGAGCCACCTAGATTGAGAGAGCGGGCTAGATTTTCATAGTCTGCAGAAAGAACGTCAGTTATATCATAGCTAAGTTTGAGAAAGTTATATGAGAGCCATTCAGTAATCGTGACATATGTGGATAACAGATTGGTTACGGTGACCGTGAACGAGTCTTGGGAGAAGGAAAGAACTATTTGGCTGACATTAGCTTAGAAATGAAATGATAGATCTTGATGATGCCGAAGCAGGCTAAGAGGGAGGAGTTTGATATGAAAAAGGAACGGACCAATGAGAGTCCTGAAGATTACCAAAGGACACTGTGGCTGGATGACAGATCTCACCCCAGACGTGAAGATAATGCTTACTAGATGATGGATAGGAATAAAACCAGTTTAGAGAAGTTTCAGATACACCCAGCAAGTCAAGAAAGGGTATGAGAAGATTCGAGTGGTTAACGGTGTCAAATGGTGCCGAGAGATGAAGAAGCACCAGAATTTTATGCCTCCCAGCATTTGCTTCTTTGCAGAGTCAGCCAGTTAAATATAGCAAAGCCGAATCAGAGCTGTAACCTGCCTTGAAGTCATAGTGGAAGCTTTTTTAGATGCAACAGAAGGGCATTTATTTAGTGATATGCCAAGCACCTTAGATATGAGCGAAGGTTAAAATAGGGCGATATTTTAAGGGACACTTTTGGGTGTTATTTTTTTATTTAAAATTGGGCGGACAGCATCATGTATAAATTCACATGGCACCACGCTTAGCTACAATAAGGTGTTAAAAACACACACTAGGTGTGTAAAGAGGAGTTATAGGAATTGTAAATAGAGACATGGTGCGAAATTACACAAGGACCCAAATACTTCCTATTTATCATAAATATCTTCACTTCTCGCACATACTTTTTGTCTATCCTAAGTCTCATCTAGTTTCCCAGTTGTTTCACTTGAGCGCATTTTGTCGTCCTTTTTTATTTTTAATTCTTTCTCACTAACATTTAATTTTCCTTGTCTTATATGTTGTATTCTGTCCTGTTTGTGTTAGATAATTATTTTTAATGTGAAATAATTCATGTCACCCTCTTTCTATCTTTTAATCATTAATCGGTTAATGTTATTAGTTAATTTTATATTCTCTCATATTTCTGTGTAGATTTTATGACTCACAATAAGGTTCGTCAAAATATGATAGACCCTGCACGATCTATATATATATATATATATATATATATATATATATATTTATCGCACTCTGATTTATTAATTGAGTTTTGTTTCTTTTGTTTATTTTTATCTATTCATAATTCCCTGTGTATATATTTAGTTTTGTGTGATAAATGTCTACATTCTTTGCTCATCGTTGGAATTTCCGGAATTCGACCTTATCTCTTTTTTATACTTCATAATCGGTATCTAAACCCGTCTCTGATAATATTTTTCTATTATGTGTCCTTTCCTTGTACATGGGCGTGGCATACTCTGTTATTTTCATATACATATATATATACCACCTTTGTTATGTGACTCGTTATTTCTTGGATCCCATTCCCAAGGACGAAGGATTAAATACAAACGTGCAAAGAGATTTTGGCTTTGATCTAACATTGTCAAGTATTTGGTATATATATGGTAACAAATGGAATTTAGGAAGCCTGTAAAGGACATTTTTAAAGGAATCATGCAAGATTATATTTTTCTTATCTTTAATAATCTATAGATCGTTTAGAGAAATAAGAAGGGCGAATAAAAGAGAACATTAATAGAAGCTGAATAACTAAATAAATAGAAACTTGATAATGATCTTTACCACTTATGAGACTAACCTGCTTCATGTTTATTCTTGGCATAGATGTAAAATGTATGCTTGTGAAATTTATTACTTGTTTTGGATGAGAGAAGTTAGGAGAAAGAAAGACCATGGTTGTACATATATATATATATATATATATATATATATATATATATATATATATATATATATATATATATATATATATATATATATATATATATATATATATATAATACGAGTAAAGGAACGAACGTGGTTTCGGAGTTTAGAGACGTGTTTGGAATTTTAATCAGGGTGATTCCATTGTTATAAATTTTCTTGCGGTGTTGGCTATGTCTTTAATTGAAGTTTCATCGAATTTTGGTATTTCTTTCAGTAATGTAATTTGATAGAGTATTTGATGTTTTGTTAATGGGGGCTGCAGTTTTAAGAGCTCTCCAGGGTACGCTGGGAGTATTGAAGGGAGGAAGCCGAGTCTACAAACACACACGTACACACATCCACCAGCATACAAGCCCATGACATTTTTTAATGGACCCTAACTCTCCCTTCCAACCCCTTGGTCAGTGGCCTTTTTTCGTGTAAAGGTTGGTTGTCTTGGAAGTTGTTTGAATATTCATCTATTGTCTCGTATTATCTCGTGAGACAAAGTTAAATTGAAAAAAAGCACCCATGCTGAGTCTACACACATACCCACTCAAACTCACACATATATAAGCATACACACACATGACCATCATAATGGACCGAGTTAATGTGGACACAGTGGGCCAAAGTTCAATAGGATGGGATGTATTGACGCGATTTGAATATTTATTTACTGTCTCGTATTAGCATATCAGCGGAGTTGCCACTTAAGTCTTGACATTTCCCTTGAATCTGCGATGGCTTCTAGAGAGAAATTATCCTATAAATATAGGTTTTGAAATTGCAGATGCAACTGGTGATACGTTAATTTACACATTCCATTCGTTCAACTGCGTAAATAGACACTATTTGATTATATAATGGAAAGATTTGAGACAGCATTCGGGTCTGTTCATACAATTGAGTTTGGAAACTTCGAAATTCTAGTTCTTACATATATACGAGGGGCGGTCAATAAGTTTTGCAATTCAGATATACGGTAACGAGATAGGAGGAAAAGTGTTTTATTATTTTTTAATATAACTACCCTCGACTTCAATGCACTTGCGCCAATTATCTTTGAGGCTTCGAATTCCCGACAGCCAGAAATCTCCCGAATGCTGTCCAATTTACTCCTAGACGGCGAGCTGGACAACTTCATCGTCCATAAACCGGTGTCCACGGAGTGGAGCCTTGAGCTAGCGGAATAAAAAGATGTAACTAGGGCCAGTTCTGGAGGAAAGGGGGATTGGTTGAGCTTCTTGAATCCGCAATCGCGCAGGACAGCTTGTGCAAGTCTGGCTTTTAGGACTTTGACGACGTTGAAGTCGATCACGAGGTGAGAGGTTTTTAGAGACCCAACGGGCAGAGAACTTGGTCATGGCCAAATTGTCGTGGGTGTATTGATAACACTTTAATGTGATATTCCAAGTTCTCGCTCGATTTCTTCCATTTTCATTTGTCGATTCGAGGATAATCCTGAACACACGGGCAACATTGTCCTCGTTGGTCACGTCTGACGGGTGTCCTGGACGGGGGTCATCTTCAAGGGACTCACTACCATGGCGAAACCCTCTATTTCAGCTAGCAATGGTTGCTTAGGAAGGGGCGGTGTCGGTGTACACTTCAACCATGTGTTCATAGATCTCTTTCGCATTCTTGCCTTCCTTGGTCAAAGATTTGATCACTGCGCGTTACTCAACCTCCTCCATTGTTGAAAGATTTGTGACTGACGATCTGTGATCAGCTACTGTCCTAACACTTCCACAAACAGCCATCCCCCTTCTTCTGTTTTGCTTTACCGATTCGCAAAACTTATTGACCGCCCCTAGTATATAGAATTCTGGCAGGCCATGTAATAATACAATATAATGTTAGATCTCTTCGACATAAAATATACAGAGGGCATAGAAATTATGCAGGCTGTGCCTTTGTTTCCTCAGTTATGGCGCAAAAAATCAATCAGACAAGCATGCAGGATCCTCGTGTTTCATCTACAGGGGAGGAACGCAATTTTCAATTACTCCCTCGACTAACATATCCTGAAAAATCAGCCTCACTCCTTTTCATTTGTCTTTAAGGTGAAACCTGTTATCCGATTCGAAACATTACTGATACGTATTTTAAAAACATGATAATTCATTTTAATCACGGTATGTGTTTTTCTTGCATTACAATCCATGACAACGTCTCTATTAAAAGTTCGCTCAGAGGATTGGTGTTATAAAAACTGTCATTTGTTGTTCGTACCATGATGCTATAGAACTAAATACAAACGTCGATTACATTGCGAACTACTTGGATGCATTTGGCAATGCGTACATAGCGAAAGTGCAGAATGCTAAATATGTATAAGTTGACTGCCACGTATCGAATCTTCCTATTGAAGTATTCACAACCGCCTATAATCTAATTAGGTTGTTGTATTTGTACACAGACAGTGCTATCTTCATTGTTAATGATAAGGATGGACAGATTGACAGATTTTGGCGGATTACAAATAGATTAAAAGTTGACTCTGGATCTATATATATATATTTATATCTTTCATTATATTTCCAGTTTTTTCCTTTTTTAGTTGATTCACTCTTCTATATACTGGAGCCCCCAGCATACCTTCTAATAAACAGTTGATAATGGCGAAAGAAGAAACTTTTTCTGTTCGTGAATACATTGGCTTCATAAATTGTTGTTTTTAATACTTTGCACTCAATATCTATCTAGTGAACATGAACCTTCTAATATATATATATATATATATATATATATATATATATATATATATATATATATATATATATATATATATATATATATATATAAATATATATATCAATGAGAATTGCTTCTAGAGAGCCTAAATTTAATGTCTAACAGAAATCCTAAGGAAAGAAAAATAGCTGGCATCATCCTTTTTAATTAACGGCGACGTTTCGACCACAATACGGTTCTCTTCTTAGACCTAAAATACAAATAAACGAACCATATATTTTGCACTGTTAAGAGAGCACACTGCTAAATTTACATCTAGAACTTTATAGCTAGTATTTACTTTGAATTGCAAAATTAGAGTTAAAGGGAATATTTCAAGATGGGGCTCAAATTTACAATAGAGAGACTAGGGAAGGATTTTCAATATTTAAATTATTTAGAGAGTGTATAATTGCTAAAATCCATTAAGTTAAGGGGGCTGTGATTTATTAATCTAATGATTATATAAAACTGTTTTAAAATAAGTTTTAAACGAGTAATTAGAGCAAAAATGACAAAAACCTAATATACAAAATCACAAACCTTGCCAACAAACTGGTTACGTGTTCCAGGCCGACCCAAAAGCACCAAATTGTGCCCTGCACCCCACATCAAAATAAATTCAGCTAACAAGGAGTCGGACCGACGAAAGATCATTATTTAATTTCGGGGAGAGCGGTTTTATATATAGTGTATCTAGGATGCGAAGGGCAATGGGACATTTGTGCGAATTTAGAATTTCAAAGTTTTCTAAAGAGATATCACTTTTACACTTTATTAAGTGATCTCTTTTCGCTGAATTTTCTTTGGTTTAAAGAATCTTACCGGTTCTATTGCTAATACCCATATGAGAGGAGAATCTTGCCTTCAGAGTTCTCACGGAGCTTCCGATATATTTGCCTTGGGAATAACCGGGGCATTTAAATAAGTATATAATCGGACCCTGAAGACTCTTTAGAACCGGATCTTTTATTGAAAAGAAAGATTTTCTATTTATTTTGTTGACAAAGGCAATTTCAAATTTTATTTTACAGAAGTATTTCCTTAGCAATGGGTAATTTTCGGCTAAGGACTTTATCGTAAATACCCAGCTCTGGGATTATTAAATAATGTTTGTCTTTTGCTGTTATCTCAGGGTGGCTTGGTTGATACAATCCACTTAAAAATAGGCGGATTGACTCTTCTACAATAAAAGATGGAAAACCATTGTGCACCAAGAAAGATTTAAGGTACTGAAATTCTTTGGTAAAAAAATTGTAGGATGAACAGAGTTTGTATGCGCAGTGAAGAAGGGTCTTAATGGATGAGATTTTGTATTTTAAATTTAAGCAACTAAAAAGGTTAATCCTAACCTCGTATTAGTCGGTTTCATATATACTGATGTTTCAAGACTATTTTGAATTTTTATTATTAAAATATCTAAAAAGAGGATGGTGTTATCACTCTCAGTTTCCTTTGTATAGTTAATACTGGGGTGGATAGTGTTGAAAGAATTAAGAAATTGTAAAGCTTGATCTCGTTGTTTAAATATACCTATGAAGTCATCTACAAAACGTCTATAGAAAGTTGGCCTACATGAATCAGGAACTTCAGGAAAAACCCTCTCCTCCAAATGAGTCATTAAAAATTCTGCAGACAGAGGGCCGATTGGGGAGCCCATACCAACTCCATCGATTTGTCGGTAAATTTGGCCATCAAAGGTAAACACCGACTCATCGAAAACAAGGTCCAACAAGGAACTGAATTCTGATTTACTCAAACTATGGAAGTTTGGTGAATCCTTAAAAATAAGTCTTTGTTTTATTAACTGGTATTAACTATATATATATATATATATATATATATATATATATATATATATATATATATATATATATATATATATATATATATATATATAGCGAGAGAAAGGGTTGATTCTTGTAGTGAGCGGAAAGGATGCTTGATTGTGGCAGGGTCACCAGGTCCAAGTTCTAACAAATATTCCTTGTCTGCTATACATGAATCCATGATCGTGATTCGAGTTCGTTTGAGGGTGGCCACCAAATATCTCCTTATTTAGGTTTTGTAGTAGAATGCCCCCCTTTTTGTTCTAAGAGTGCTAAGTGTCTAATATATATTAATTTTATAATAATATCTTAAAGAACAGAGCCGTTCCGAAACACGTAAGGATATGGAGAAACGCACAATAATTCCCAAATAAACTTATATTTTAACTTAAACCATTGAATGCAAAACATTTAAACATTAACTACATCAATACTCTGATTATTATCATAAACAAGAATTAATTTAATTAATTTGACCGTATAAAATTGGTTAACTTCGCTACACACCTCAATAATATAAGAATTAGGCTTACGGACTCATCTGAAGTTTAAAAGGCCTCAAGAATGTTATTGACTCTCGACCCGTGCTGCCGGGCCAGATATAGATGGGCGAGATCACGGATCTCCTTTTAGCGAGGGTAGTAGCTGGAAAGTCCACATGGTATTCCGGGCAGGGAGGGGGGACTTCGTCATCTGAGTCTGACGTATACTACAACGATTTTTCTCAGTGTTCCTCATTTATACCTTGTCACCCCACTGTGGGAGTAGTAAGGAAAGAGGGGCTTGAGTACGGCCCCAGGAGAGTTCTTATGTCCAAAGGTTTTTCCCACCATGTCTTACATCGGCTCCTCGTTAGCCTTTGAGCTTGGGAGAAACACGTCTCCAATTTCGTATTTGACGTAAAATTTGATATCACTCTCCTGGGGAGATCTTGCATTTTGACCTTTAGGGTCTTTCATGGCGCCGAGTGGGGCGACGCTGCGGTTAAGTGCTTGACTTGCCGATGCCTTTGGCCGGATGTCTTTGCGGCAACCGCCTTGTGACTGCACCACGTTTGAACGGGGGGGGGGGGAAGAGTGACGATTCCCCTACAGGTTTATTTTTAAACAGGTTGATAAAAATAACTTTATTTTGAACTTTAGGATAAAAAAAGAATGGATGGAACTTGTGAATCGTATCCAACGAGGTGGATGTAGTAAAGCGAAGATGAACTGATTTGATCGACTGGGTGGATAATGTGGATCTGGTTGTGTGAATAATGTTTAGTTGTTTTATATGTGTACAGAAGGTAGGCGTGACCAAGGGTGCTTCTGTGGAGGAGCTTTGTCTGAAGTGAATGTTCGTTGATTTATGTTTGAGAGAGAGAGAGACCAGAGATTGTGTATAAAGGTAATTTTATAGATTAGGTCTATCAGATGTGCATTAATAAACAAATACCACTAAATGGTCAAATGACAGTTTTGTGACCCAAAGGAAGATACCCTGACCAAAGGCAAACAAAATCAATCTTCTGTCCACTCGGAACACCATGCCCAATTGTGTGTGCATTTTTTTGTAAGTGGATCACCATATAATATATATATATATATATATATATATATATATATATATATATATATATATATATATATATATATATATATATATATATATATTATATTTATATATATATATATATATATATATATATATATATATATATATAAGGAAGAAAAAACGACTTTGAGGATTTACATGCATATAGAAATTTATACAAACCAAACTCTTCTCCCACATTTGGTTACTGCATTATTATATTTATTTTCAGAAACATCCCATCACCTTAGAACTTCTCACCAAAGTTTGCCACTTTAATCTCTCACCTTTGGGCTTTGTTCTTTAAAGTTCTCTAGCCCATAGAGTTCCGATATGCACAACTGGGACAAAAAACTCCTCTCTCAAAACAGCAAAGAAAAGATTAATTTTAGATCTTGTAAGATAAATCAAAGTGTGTGAATCCTACGGATCAAGATCTGTCTCCGTTAAACTCCGAAAAGCCTTTAAACACCTGTTCAACGTCTTACGTCCCCTAAAATGTCATAGAGTCGAATAAAATTCTGCTTGCTTTGCTTCTCACGATTGGGATTATGCAAGAAAAGCCATTTTATGTGCATAATTAATAGCTTGAGTCGTCAAGTACTACACAACTACATGAGGAGGGGTGGATAAATGGGAGAAGAGGTGAGTAGAATAGAGTAGAGGGTAACGTGGGTACAGATAAGCTAAGATGTGCGTCGAGAATGTTGAGGGCCAGAGAGAAAGCTAGGACAGAGCGAATGGGAAGAGAGAGGCACAGGAGGAGAGTTAGTGGTGAAAGAGAAATGTCCGGAGAAGAATGAATTGGGCAGTTGCAGGTCCGTTCATTCTGGTGTGGATCTGAATGCTTGTTTCCTCTTTTTATCCTTATAATAGAGCAAAAAACCTATGTACAAAGTATGTTTGGCATATTCCGTTTGCAACACAAAGATGGTTAAAAACTTTGGCGTATAGGAGGGGTTTGCCCCCTGGCATATCTTTTGTCACACTGCTAAGCAGGTTTAGCCAGTTGTGATATGAGGTAGGTTGAGGTTTGGGTTGGTTTAATGTTGAGTGGTGGTGTCGATGTCTGTATGGGGCAAGGTTAGGGATTAAGTGTCACCCACGGCGCCAGCAGTGGAAGCAAATTTACGGAGGTGATATATGGGTAAGCGTGTGTATGGATCTGGATTGGCTCTAAAGAAGGTGTAAAAACATGACCTACATAATGTTGAATGAAGGCCTAATCAAAGACTTGCAACCGGACCTGCCGACTTTTCGACGGATTTTTTTAAATGCTTATTATTACAGAATCCTGCAATAATTTAAATATTAGACATTATTCCCATCAAGTAAATTATAAAAAACGAATTAAAATGAAAAATTATATATGTCTCATAAATATTGGCCGTACCCTATACTAGCATAAGAAGTAAAATCACCTAAATGTAAGGATTAGATTTTAAAAAGGCATAGATTTCAAATGATCGCATAAGGGAAATTCTTCAAACTAAAATAAAAAAGACAAAAATCATGAGATTAATCTCCAGGAACAACATAGGAATTAAAATCTATGAATTTCAATTTTTTTGTGATATACATAGGTCTCCATTATTGCCCTCAAATAATTCGAGTAGAATAAACGTGCATATTTTAATTCTAACTTAGATAGCTTCCATAATTGAACACTCGAAGCAATCCTTTTTCCTTAAGCACTAATTCTACAATAATTGTGACAATTCATACTTCAGAAAATTAAAAAATTCTTCGTAGCTGCCTGCAAAACTTTAGAGAATGGCACTATTTTATTGTCACACATGGTCTAAGAACTACATATTAACCGAAGGGAACTCACCTACTATTCTTCCCTCAACTTTCATACGGATGACAAATCTACACCTAGTAAAAGTTCTAAATGGACTACTCACGCCTTTCAATGTATACGTTCTCTCAAATAAGGGTAAATGGCCAAATATTTGGAACAGCGATTTATCATTTAATCATGCAAGCTAAACAAAGAACTCTTTATTTGAACCTCCTCATCGCCTCTCAACTAAAGAACCGCATCAATTTTTTTCTTAACACGATAGTCGATCAAATACCCAAGGGACCCTGCCATTTAATAAACTGAAGACTTTATAGCCCTGTAAATACTCCACAAAATTAGGATAGTTTTCAAGAATAACTTTGCAGAACGAAGGGTATTAATTGTAGTTATCATATTTATAAATGGCAAGCATCTCCTTAATTTATTTCAACAGGAATTACCGTACTCCCTCAAAAACAACGCATTATTATCGGCTCACTTTTTTGCCTTTCAATAAAAAGCTAATTTCTAAATAATATTTATGTTATTCTATACTTATTAATCATTCCAGCAAAATTAGTGATAGGGAAGGTGGCTCCATGATGAAGCCATCTAGGTTATTCAAATGGGAAGAAATGAAAATGAAAAATTTTACATCGCTACACTTTAAAAAAATATAGAATCAAATATAAACGAATCACTTTCCCCAAATTGTGTAATCGGCGCAATTAAACACCGCTATGCTGCCTGTCAGTTCCTCATTATTTATGCCTTTTTAACCCAAAAGCTACTGATCAATTTTTCCACGCCTATCGCCTTTCAAAGAAATGGAGTGTTATGTGATGCTCAGCCCTACGATGTAGGACCCTATCACGCTATTGAAACATCTCCACTATGCATACACATCAAACAAAATATTATCCCCTTCATCTTTAAAGCCCTTTCTCATTTAAACACTTATACACATATTCAACCCACCATTTTCGCTGAAATCTAACTAACCCTTTTCACTCTCGACCATAATTTCCGAAATATTTTATATCCACTAGAGCTCAGTCACTATGAATCAGCTTTCTTTTTTACTCCTATTTTGTAGAAAATACTATACCACATGCACTTTGTAGCAGAATTTTAAATAAAAATCAATGGTTAGTACTTCTTTATTATTATCTCTACTAAAATTTGAGGAATTTTTAGGGATATAGTAAACCTTCAAACTATTTCTTTGCTACAAACCTCATATATTATGGATTATTGGCCTTTGAAACTAAAGCTGCCGTTACCTTCAGGATTCTTGCTGATGGGAAAGGGTTTCTTTTCAAAATAGCCTAAAAACTTCTATCGCTCTAATTCATTCTTTTTTTAGGAAGGATCCTGGAAAAATAAAAGCAAAGTCGCTCCAAAACATTATTCTTTCTATACCGTTTTTCTTTCTACTGTTTTTCTGCGTAAGTAGCACATAACCAACTTTCCATCAACTGAGTTCCACAGAGTTTGGCTAAATAAATGTGTTTTGATTTCCTGTATGCATAAATAAATTTTCCCACAGATTAGCCAAAGTCAAGCTCCTCCTTTGTTACTATTAGCCTCGCTGAATTTTGAAAAGATATGCCCAATTATTACATCGTATCTAGGGAGGTCATTTTTCTGGAGGAATCGCTTCATTTTTGTCTCTAAAATTAACACAAGCGCATTTAAGGCTTTACATAATTTAATCTTATTGGTGTATGGAATACAGTTGAACCTTCTTTACAAAGTAAAGAAAATTAGTCGGTGATACTTTTCCGGTTCAATCCAATTCTTGGGTGAGTTTTCACTCTTTTGCTTAACAAAAACTTGCGTATGAGTCTTAAAAGCAATGCTCATAGGATTTATATTCACCAAGTGGCGTATTAATGAGTTAGGTAGACTCATCAAAATGAAAAAACGATTGTTCTCTTACCTTCCTTTAGTTCATTGCGTCCTTTTCGATTTTCAGTGTGGTAAATATGAGCGGCTACCTTGGGTTGCCGAAAGATTGCAAATTTATAACGAGCTCGATCTAGTCGCTCATTTAAAAAATATGTAGAGAATCGAAAAGTCTGCTAAAAAGTACTAGAATAATTTACAGGCCATAGAGTTTCATTAAAAGTGTGCCGTTATGAAAATTTAAAGGAGATATACTCAAAGATGCAAATACGTCAATGTATATATATATATATGGTTACGGCAGTGTTTTACCCAACTATCATGGTGTTTATTTTTTATAAACATTTTGAACTTATTTTTGTACTAAAAATGTACCCTATTAGAAATTACACTGTACAACACTTTTGAAAAATGGAAATGATAATAACCTTTTTTAGGGGTATGTTTTCTGTAAATCACGAATATAATATTCGTCTCTTTTGCGACCTTCCAGTTTGTCATAGAAACTGGAGGTTAAATACACTGATGTTTTGGTAGAGTTCGAATGCTTACAAGATTGGCCCGAAACTAACAACTCCTAAAGATATAAACGGATTTTGATATAATTTTAATACGGTATTTCTAAGGTACTTATTAACCTAAGGTATGAAATTTCTGAAAGTGCATTCTTTTAGTTATATGGAGCCATATCTGGTGTAACTCTTACCTAAGTCTTGATAATTTTGTAACTTAGTATAAATGCTTCCTATTTTTACTTTTTTACTTAATATTTGTTGCTGTTACTATTTATATTATTTTCACATACTAGTGTTTTTTATTCACAGGAGAACACCATTAAGAGTTAAAAGAAAAACCCAAAAGTAGTCAAATCCTTAAAATCCAATGCATTTTTAAATAAAAGTAAATATATAATTTACAGAGCAACTGGCTACCACTGAAATAAAGTAGTAGGAAGAATTGGATCTTGAAGCCTCTCTTCGATGCACCGACAAAATATGTGGATCGTACATGGCTGTCAGTTCATTGTACATCTTAAAGACATATATTAAAAAGACACAATCATATAGGCACAACAGACAACTCTCAGGTACATGCAACAAATAGAGAGTTTTCAGAAGGAGGTCAGTTAAGAATGTGCAGCCTAATATAAAACAATTCAACTAATAAGAACAACGAGGTAGAAGCAAGCTGGCCTTAGTAAAACTGCCATCGCAAGCAAGGTCATGATATGCATTATGATGGATGAAAGGACTGAAAGAATGTGAGGCATCAAAGAAGATACAGAGAAGTAAAAATAAATTTATCCCGCAAAGTAGAACGAATAATAAAAAATCATAATTGCGTTCGCAAAGAAATGGCATAAGAAAGAAGATTATTTATTACAAAAGAGGAGCAGACAAGAAAATTGGCAAGTAATTATAACCAAAACTGAATTGGCAGCCTCATTTATTCAGGTTCCAATATGGGTAGGCAGATAAAGAGATGAGATACGAATGAAAATAATCCTGGGCTATTCAAAAACCCAGATAAATTCAATCAGGCTATGTATATGAATAGGGAGGTTGCCAGGATTTAAGGCTCTGAAGAGTTAGAGAGGAAATAAAACGGAAGATATCTGTATAAAAAATAACTCATGAATCCACGAGAGTAGATGCTAGCTGGATTTTGCAGCAAAAATACTGACTCTGCTACTTCTAAAGCTCGGAGGGAGTGTTTAAAGGGATCCCCTAGAATAATATTATTTCCCCACCTCCAAGATATTACTTCGGGAGAGAAAGCGAGCCGTTACTCCACTCCCCCCTCCGACTTCACCCATTTTGGACTTGCCACCTAGTCCCTGCAAAATTCACACCGACGCATGACACTGAAATTGAAGACTACCTCAACCTCCCTCTCAATCTCCTTCCCCTCCCCGGGTCTCGAGATTAGTTATCTATTTTGTAGGTTCGACGCGAACACCTTTAATAGCTCAAGCCACTGAGCGTCAGTCTGGCCGCAGGGATCAGCAGGGATTACGCTTACCCACAAGGAGACGCCGGGTTCCCACGGTCGATAAAGAGGGTTCGAGAAGGCCTGTCTCTCTCCCTGTTTTGGAGAACTCCGGGTATATATGCACCCTTCCAAGGACTACAGATAGATTTGGTTAGACAACACTTCCCCGAAAGGATTTCGGTTCAACGAAGCTCTCTCCCGGATCAAGGATTGGAGAAGCCCTCCTCCGAAGTTCTTCTTTCGACCTCTTGAGGACAAGAGGCCCGTTAGTTCGCTCAGGCCGATTGGGGAGAATTCATCTCCCCTCCCGCCTCTTTTAAGTTCATCTGGTGACCCCTTAAGGACAAGAGGCCCGCACCTCCCAAAACAAAAGTTGTTGCCTTGCCCTGCCTACCTTATAGCCTGTATGCGCATATTCCCATACATTTAGCCATACTTCGACAGAGTGCATCCTTTTCCTACCTGTGTGAAACTTGCATGAGGATGGATGGAAGGAGTATGAGAATGTGAACATGCTTTGAAAATTCTCATTAAAAAATTAATCAATTCAAACTTATGTAACAACAGTCCCTAAATAAAAGGTTTTCTAAGGACATCATTACGTGAACATTTTAAATTTAAATTCAATAAAATTTTACTCTCTCTTCCTAATATTTACTTCATTGCTGCGGTACCTAAATAAATTTAAATCACCATTCAACTAATTTCAACTTTCGACACAAACAATCTCTCTCATTGTAAATTTTATACTTGATTTTATATAAATTCAATTAGCGTACTACTAAAGTTGATATCCAGGTCAAAATATTCTGCAACTAAAAGAAAAGAAAAGACGAATGGCAAGAATACAAGCGGATATAGAAACCGAAGAAAGAAGAATACCGAGGGGAAGTAAAACAAACGAAAGAACAATACAATTGAAAAAAAGCAGAAAAAAGAAGAATAAAGATAGGAATAGAAGTAGAAGAATTGGAGAATGCAGATGGAAAGAGAACTAGCCTAAGCAGAAAAGGAAGAGAGAGAAGCAAAGAAAAGAATCCTCCCACATGAAAGGGCATCTAGCGAGGATTAGATGGAGGTCGAAGCAGTTTTAGCCAGGCATGGACCTAAGGAAGTACCTACGATGAAAACCCAGCAAAATGGCGACACGATGGATGAAGAAGGACGTAAGGAAGAGGTACAAGCATGTGTACCTAAGGAAGTACTTACGATGAAATCCAGGCCAAATGGGGTAACGATGGAGGAAGAAGGAAGTAGGGAAGAGATACAAGCATGTGTACCTAAAGAAGTACCTACGATTAAAATCCAGCCCAATGGGTTAACGATGGTGGAAGAAGTAAGTAGGGAAGAGGTACACGCATGTCTACTTAAGGAAGTACCTAAAAATGAAAACCCAGCCAAATGGGGTGACGATGGTAAAAGTAGGAAGTAGGGAAGCGGCAGAAGCATGTGTACCTAAGTAAATACCTAAGAAGAGAACCCAGCCAAATGGGGTGATGATAGAGGAAGATCGAAGTGTAAATGTGTACACCCAGGTAAACCGAGTCAGATGGTAGACGCGGGTAATGAGAATCCCCGACCCCTATTAGTTTTCTCCCAGAACGTAACATCCACAGAGTTCCCATTAAAACCCCAATTTGCCGTGGGAACCACGCCCATTAACTAGCCCGAAGTGAAACTTATCTCCGAACCTATTAGATCGAACCCTTGACACAATCTCCCCGTGTACCTTGTTAAAGTAGGACTATGGGACCCACGCTCCCGTCATTTATGCTACACTGCAAGAGGCCGCTGTAGCCATGAGGTTCAGTTTAAAATTATTCAAGTACCATAAGGGTAATTAGAGTAGGTTGGAATATCACTAACATTTTGTGACTTATTGGGTAAACTCAAGAAATCGAACGGCCAACTCAGGCGCGGTAAGGTAATGGTCATAGAGCACCATTTTTAAAAGGTTATATCAAATGAGCCGATAAGGTAAAGCCGCTCTATAACCTGAGCCGAAACCCCATCGAGTGTTATTTTACCACCTAGTAACCGTAAAACCATGTTTTCATTTTTTTGTGTCTTGGTAATTATCTTTAGGATTTAAGTTCTTAAAACTTTAGAAAGATAAGCAAGTAGCTGGTGTTTGTTTGTTTTTGTGGGTAATGTAGGAATTATGTTTTTGTTTTGTTTGAAAGTTAAATTGTGTTGTGAGTATGTTAAATTGTATTGTGAAACATCTCCACAGTAGGTTCGCGAGGCCTATTTCGACCCAAGCCTTTGTAAGCGCGAGTGCGCGTCCAAATTGAAAGAAACCTAAGGTAAGAGTAGGGTTGACCGCAATTAGATGAGATTATAAAAAGAAGGTTCAAAGATATGCAAGTTTTCTTTTGTCGACTAGGTTGAGTTAGTATTTTTTGTAGTTCACTGGAGTTCCATTCTTCCCAATTAAGTTTTTCAAAGGAAGGTGTATGAGGGAATCGATACCTTTCCTCCTTCACAGTCGAGCCACAGGAAGTTGACCACCATACTCTTGCCGTGTAGATGCCACGGTTTAAACACTTAACCACGGTGCTCTCACCCATCCCCCCGGTTAGAAGGTGAACGACCGTCCGAAACCACAGAGGGCAATAAAAAGCTTACGTCAGACTGGAGAGCCGAATATCGGTCTAAAACTGCAAGACCCCCCCCCTCCTTCCTAAGTGGTGGTATTCATTTTTATCTCAGAGGCGAAATTAGAGAAGCATCGCTCGAAATCCAGAAGGTCCGACTGCATCATCTGTACAACGCCCTGAGAAAACCGTTGGAGAAAAAATCTTATGCTGCCTGTTCACAAATCCCCCCACTTCTTCCCCTACCTTAGTGGGAAGATGACGTATATATACCAACAACTTGGGTAAACGAGGTAGAATACGTGAGTTAGCAGTCTACGAAATCCCCGGAAAGAGGCAAGGCTACCAAGAGAAGGGACTAAGAAGCAGCTCATCCTCGAACTAGTTCATGGTGCTCACACCGAACTTTAAGTTAACATGATTTAAGAATCAAGTTCAACTTACTCTCGTCAAAGCCCCTCCTTCCCTATCCTGGTGTAGACCAAAGCACCAAGATAGTCATCGCTCTGGAGTAATAAAGAAACTAAGAAGAAGCTCCTCCTCGAGCCTGTTCCATGATGGTCACACCGAACTTTAAGTTAACTTGGTTTAAGAACCAAGTTCAACTTACTCTCGTCAGAGAAACTCCTCTTATCCGGGTGCACCCTGAAGCACAGAAATAGTCCTCGCACTTGAATACTCCCGATTACACTCTCCACAGTACTCCCCTGAGTCAAAGTAGTCAAGTCTTGGCTCATCGCTAGCCAGTGCGAATAATTTGCCAGAATAATCAGAAGAGAAGAAAACAACATTCTTTCACTATACTGTGGTGATATAATTTCCTGCCGAAGGCGTGTGGCTCCCCCATCTGCCGTGCCCGTAAAAGTCCTCTGTAGCTTTAACTCTATTTCGTCCACACCAACCATCTTGATGAGCAGCACGCGTCTCATTGAGTTCAAGGTCAGAACCAAACCCGTTTCAAGAGGGATCCAGAAAGGTATTTAAACTCCGCTATCCGTTCGGTAGAGGCAGTTAGCCTTTTTTTATAATGAAGTAAGTGGTGGATCGGTCAACCATCGCTATAACGTCAAGTAAGTTAAATTACAAAGCTTCACTTAAAAATTATTGAAGTCCTTACTGTGTATTTAGTGCGTAATATTTCTTTGGTTCATGTTTATTTTGGGGGTGTTGTTTTAATTAAAGATTTAGTTTGTTCTAACCAATTTTTATTCTATCCTTGAATCTCTAAGTATGGCACAAGGAACCCTCAAAGTTTAAAGAAGGCAATTATTAAGATAATAATAATCAAACCTATATATCATTTCTAGAGAGATACAACTTTAATCACGGAGTTTTTTGTGTAGTACGTAAACAGCCCATACTTACGATCCCCTTTCTCCATTTAGTCCTTCATGTACCACGACAATATATTTCAAAGCAAATTCCCTATGATCCGTCTTCATATTTGCTAGTTTATTCACCCCACCTGCAAGCGTTAGGTGCGATATTGTTATGTTATTTTTATTCTAGTAAAAAAAAAGAAATGTGTTTGGTATGATGGTAAGCATTTTCAAGGTACAAAATATGTTCCACGCCATTATCCTTGTCGTGGGTTAGCCGAGATTATATATTTATATTTTTTCTTGTTTTATTAATTTTTAATAAACCAAATAAATTTTGACCTCATGGTAGGTGCGTGCATCGGTGATCGCTTGAGGATCGTTGTTCAAGAGCGCTAATATTTATTTTTATTCTAAGGAATGAAAAAAAGGGGTTTCTTTCTTGACTTTATCAATTATTGTCACTTTAACTCGTTCGGGCATAATTAAAACAGTGCTTTTAGTAAAAAATAGACTTTAATGAACATAAACCCTCTCACTAAATAACATAAAAAATACAGATCTAATACACTAAAAAAAAGAGAAATGGGATTACTGGGTGAGCTCTTGAGGCTCGATTCGAGATAGAATATTACGGGGTGAACAATTTTTAAGTTAATATCTTTGTCTTTAGTTAGATATTCAATAAACTAATTATTATGCACGGGGACATAAACAACAGCATTATTCTTTACTTACATAAGGTAATAGAGATTAGTACCCGTGACCAGTTAGGATAAATTCGAAGATATTTTTCCGGAAAGGCGTAGCTCAAGTAGTTGGTTGTTTGCTCAATAGATTGCGTTCGACAACCTGCTTTTCGATTTGACTAGTGACATCAGGAGGGATCTGGGTTAGGTGAAAGCGCAAAAGAAAGCTTGGCCGTTCTACTTTTAGGCGGTTGGTGCGACCTTGACCTCGTTTTCTTTCGTACGAGATGAACTCGTTGTCTTCTTTTTTTTCTGTCTAGTTTGGGTTTGTCCAACTCAGATAGAGTCCTCAAACTGAGAAGATTGATAATCAATAATCTTGGGGCTTGAACGGCGCCGAGCTTCCTTAGTACAATCTTGTTTTGTACAAGGACTGCAAATTCTCCTTAACTTGCAGAAAACTTTCTACCAGTGATTTTTATGTTTTTTTCTCGAACTCGAAAAATCTTCTCTAAACCGGTGACTTTCTTGTCTCTTTTGTTGAGACGAACAAAAAGCCTCGTTTCCTCCAGTCAACCTGTTATATACCAAAATTACTCCCGCTGAGTAATGGGGAGGTGGAGGGGAAACTCGCAAGGTGAGACCTCTAGGTGGTCTCCTGGGCTTGGCCTCTTGTAGCTCTGAGAGAAGGTAATACGAGATCGTCAGTTTGCACTTTTGAATTGATTGTTTATAAGTACACCCTCGAATGACCTGCCTTTTGAGCTGAGGTCAGGAATCTGTCTCCTAAAATTTACCATTTGGGCCGTTCTCCTATGTTACCGGAGACCATAGGATGGGCAAAGCTAAACCCAGATATATTTTGTTATTATATCATTGCCTCTCCTCACCAAGAGGGAGGCCCGAAACACACACACACACACACACACACATATATATATATATATATATATATATATATATATATATATATATATATATATATACTAAACTCTTATACCTGTACACCTACATGCTTCCAAATGGTTTTTGTATTTTCACAAGGGTAGAGAACTACTTGAAGTTCTCTTTACAAAGAGAGGAGCCAATATCAGTCTCTTCTTATTGCTTTGCCTGAAAAAAACAGTTCATTTACATGGTAGCATACCCTAACATATATTACTGTTGGTAATTTGTCGCATTACCTGGGTATAAAAGAAAATATAAGGGAAGAGTTCATTGATACAGAAGATTGTACTATTGAATTTATTGTATGAATTCGACGCCGGATCAAACACATCTACTTCCTGAAGGCAGCATGGAAACCTGTTGAAGGCAATAGAGTGGGCTCATTTTTTAATTGGGAAAAAATGGTGGTGATCCTAGACCTTAGCTCCACTCGGTGGTACAAGGGACTTAGTGTGCACAAAGGCTCGGTGCTATATCTCTCAACAACGACCCGCACATTATGGTCCACTATAGAGTTGGGGGTATAGATGTGGCAGGGTGCAGATTCACAGCAACTTACTTGATACCGGACAATACTCAATCATCAAGGCACTTTACATATGTATCACTACAGAAGTATAAATGAAGCTTATGCTACTGACCACCAAAAACTCCATGATGTGAACTGGGTACTTGTTTTTTTATGACTCTGGATAAATCAGTATGTGAGACAGTAAGCCGTAGGTTGTTTTGTGAGTTGATATCATAGTCATAGCAAAAATTATTGTAGTTTTAGAAGACTCAAATTTGGCTAGGCTTGAGTGGAGGATTAAGCACCGGATATCGCCATGTACTAACTGCAGTTAAGAGAATGACCATACCTTATTCCTGACCTTTGACATTACTGACCATCTAGCATCATTTTAAATGATAGGATAATCTTCGCTAGAAATTCGGGTGTTTTTTTCCGAAGCAGAAGGCGTAGAGTGGGGATTTTAAGCTGCCCTACCCTGCCCATTACATCGGGACATATCTAACGATTTCTTAATAATCTGCACCGTCCTCAGATTAAAGCATATTACTTGAAGATCCTTTCATTCGAGCTTCTTTCGATAATCGTATGGTGCTTAGCCTCCCTTTTCCAATTTATTTGTATGATTGAATTCACCCATGGTATTGCTTTCCTCACAGAAGGTGTATAACTGAGTCTAATATGAGAATAAGGAAGTAAGAAACAACTCCAGACAACACGCATCCAGGGAATTTAGTGTTCTTAACTACGATAAATTACCCACCGCACAACCAAACACTTCAAGTCTCCTCAACTTTGAATCACTTTCTACCTCTTAAAGTTTTTCTCCTATAACTGATAAACCTAGTGATCTTATGTAAACTAGTTAGGGAGAATAATAAAGCAAGCCTTTATACATGAACCTTTCAAAGGAATAGTATCCAATGCAAATGGGCACTGTTAAGCTTCGTAAGCTGTTCTTAGCTGTTCTGAGTCTGATAAAGTAGGCGCGTCTATACCTAGTTTCTTTCACTTACATTGTTGTTTTCTAAGTCTGCATTTTCAAGGGCAAACCGAAGATTTATTTACTCCTACTTAAACACGTATTCCACAGAGACAAACGTACACAGATGAGACGAAGGGAACAAAAATTTCCCCTACATAATTTGATAGCTTTCTTTGAATTGTGACAACAATACGGTGGTTGCGATCTTAGTTGTATAGGTTCAAGGAAGAAATTAAAGGTGCAAAAAACTGTTCATGGTTTAGAAATAAAACATTAGCCTTAGATCTTGTGTGGTAGCAAGAAGTTGCCTGGGAAATATTTTGAACCATCTGTTCCGTGATAAGCCAGCTGGTAAAGATGCTTACAAAACTAGTACTACGATTCTCGCTGATTCACATATACATCTCAAGCCCATATAGCCACTTTCGTACGAAAGGTTTTAATATGTGGAAGGTTTTATTCTTGACTACCCAACCTATTTCCTTGGCAGCTGCTATGATAAGCTCGAGTTTACGCAAAACCTTTACTCCTTAAACTTTAGGACAAATTTACCAGATCTCTTCAAACCTAATTTCGGAGGTTCACATTGCGGTATAAGGTTGCTTGAAAGGGGAATATTTGGCAAGACAGAGGCAGTATGCTTTACTCATCCATTTGGGAGGATGCTTTGGTGATGATAGTGCTGGTTAAAACCTAGTGGCACAACGGATGCCACTCGAACTTTACGAATTGCCTATGTATCGAGACTAGTATAGGCAGTAAGCATCATCCCAGTTCATGGCTGCAATTGATAAAGAAGGTCCAGAGCTCAAAATGTTGTTGAGCTGAAGGACGCCGCAGGGAACAGCGAGTTTCATTTGTTTTCAGGTTTCGCCGATTTTGAAGCATCAAAGTGTTTGTTTCAGTGTCTTAATGGAGTAGCATTGATGATTGAGTGTTGATATAAAGTTGCTTGCACAAATGCTTATTTGCTTCGTTTATAGTGTTGTAATTCTGTATAGAGACGGAAAAGCAATTTAAATTTACACCATTTGTTTGTTGTTCCACATAAGATGACCGGTTGACGAGATTATTCCAACTATCGCCTATAAAATTTAATATTATCATTAAGTTTTGATAAATTGCAGCGAAAATCAATCCAATGCTTCGATATTTCTCAAACTGGTTTTGTGTTAGTATTTATGGTTGGCAGCTAATCAAATGTTGCTGCATACCCATTTAGATAAGGGCGTTAAATGTATTCCATAGACTGTATTCAGCCCCGTGGAATTAATAATCATCCTTTATAAAACACGAATCATTGAGAAAGCTGAAAAGGCTCATTTTGTATTCAATGTGAGAGAAGAGTGGTGGTGGGAAATATAAAGTGAGTGAGCGGAAGTTTTACGAATAACGGACTATTGGTAACGAACTTCAAATTTCAATTTCCATAAGAATGAATACAGATCAGTGAGTAGTGAGTATAAATCCCAGAGGTAATCCCTAATGCTAGCTTGCTTACAGGCGTTTGTGACGTATTTCTCTCTAGGTCATTTCAAGCGTGTGAGCAAACTCATTTCTGAGCATATGTTTTATGCCTACTATTAAATCTTAGTCAAGAGTCAGGTTTCCTGTAGCCCGAATGCAGGTAAGTGGAGTGTACATCCGATTGTTTCAAAGAAATACAGCGGTTAGTTAAAAGTTGGATTAAAATCGCAATCAGTGGAATATAAACCAAAGAGTGATTATGGACTTTCTTTTATTCTAGGTATCGCATTGAAAAATCCAATCTTTATAGACTGATGTCACACAATTGCATTAAAAAATTCACGCACTTCAGGCATCATTTTGAAATAAATAAGTATAAGCGACTACATGTATAAGAGGATAAGTTGCATTTTATATTGAAAGAGTTATGTGTCTACAAGTCGTGCATAACCCATGAGACTAGCTTATATAAAGAAGAAAATGCTTCGTTAAATACTCATTAGTAAATACGCCTGGATGAATATTAAACTTTTGATTATGATCTTAAAGCTCAAAATACTAGACCACGATTAATTATTTACAATATGATAAAATAAATTTCCTAATATTAATAATGCAAATTTTACTTATTTACTTTAGAAGAGTTTTAGTAATCGAAGACATGGAACACAGTATCTCAGTAAAATTAAACAGAGTCAAAACTTGGTCTGATTATTTTTCAAATTATTCAGATATTCCCCGACTCCTCTTTTTAAGTAAAAGGCAAAAAGGAACTCGTACGTGAGAGAAAACTATGCTTGAAGAGTTTGGTAGAATAGAGTACTGAAATACTGCGATATAGTCTAAGTTCAGTTTTTTAGATGACTGCCCCGCAAAACTGTAAATTATTATTTAATTTTAATCTCGGCCACAAAACACCAAGGTATTGTTAAAAAACATGTAAGAAATCATGAATTATATTTTGGTCTTGTTAAATGGAAAAAAACGACGCAAACAAATAGCAGTGTTGTAAACGTATCCTGCTTAAGTAAAATCATTGTTACCATAACATAATTTAACTTAAAGTACAAGTAAAACTACCCAAACTTAGATTTCCCTAGGTAAAATTAATAAAGTATCTTATTCATGAAGTGTCCAAGTACTAAAAGTAAAAAGTAGCCTCAAATAGTAAAGTACTCATCACCTCAGACACTATTCCGTATACTGTACAGCAAAAGGGTTTATACTGCTGTACTGACCCTTATATACGTTTTCCTCTCCAATATATGGGTAGTTTTACCAAATAGAGCATACACAACATAGTTAAAGGCATAAATACTGACCTCAATGTGTTGCTTTAAATTTGAAGGCTAATTGATGTATGCCGTTATCTAAGCAATTTTTGCCAAACACAACAAACAATG